>JBBPBT010000498.1:5815000-5868173 GCA_037974875.1 Cicer bijugum
TATTTTATATGCATAAAGTATAAAGTTATGTATTTAATTTGACAAGTTCATCATAAAGTTTAACGAAATATTATTTAAATAAAAATTTAGTCTATGGGTAATTTTTATGTTACAAGATTTATTTTATGGTATTTTTACATTGACAATATATACAATTTGGATAAATATGCCTCAAATTTGACATGAGCATTTGGTTTGTAAATTTAATAAATCTTTATATGGTTCAAACATGTCTTCTGTCACTGGTATCTTAAATATTATAAAACTGTTTTTTTTTTTTTTTGGTTTAAATCTCATTATCAATACATATACCAAAAGGTAAGTGGGAATAAAATTTGTTTCCTTGTCTTATATGTAGACGATATTCTACTTGTTTCAAAGGATATAAGGGTTTTTTGCATGAGATGAAACAATTTATCTCTAAATATTTTGACATAAAGGATATGGATGAGACATCTTACATCATTGGCATTAATATTCACAAAGATAGACCTCAAAGTATTTTAGGTCTATCACAAGAAATCTGTATCAAGAAGGTTCTATAGAGATTTAAATAAAAGATTATTTGTCTCTTATTTTGAGGATACCTCTCATGAGGTATGGCTTAAGAGTTTTATTTTGAGGTTAGAATCGTTGATTCTATTTTCAGACCTTTGAAAAGTTTTATGCAATCATTCCATCGTTGTCTTATGGCTAAGAACAAAAAAGTGCAACTTAAAGCAAACATATCGATGTTTACTTAGCCATTACAGACAGAGTTAAAGATAAAATAGTGGTTGTTGATCTCACATTAGCACTGATTCCATGATGTTGATCTATTGACTAAGGCATGCCACCAATAAAATTTAAAGATCATGTGGAGAAAATTATACTTAGTTCCATTTTATGATTGTATATATAGATACAATATATTAATAAAACTCTTACATTTTGATGTTTTCTCATTCATGTGCACTTTAATTTTTGAGAAAATATATTTCATCACCAAGAATAAATGTTAGATTTATTCATTAAGCTTTATTATCACATTAAGTATAATACTAGGGAAAATGAACATGTTTGTAATATATGAAAGATAATACTCAATATAAGAGGAATTGTCGCTATGATACACATGTTAAGTATATTTTAGAATTGACAATTTTTGTTAATAAGTTTATTATTTGGATCAAGTGAGAGAATATAATAATTTAATCATAAAAATTATGTTAAGTGATCCAAACTATTGGAAATTCCACTTGATGGTGGTTCATGAGTTATGCATATGAAAAAGTCACAACTTAATGGTAGTGGTTCATAAGTTATGCATATAAAAGACCAAAGTTTTCATATACATTATGATAGTGACAATGAATATTCAATACATAATGTAAGTTGAAGTTACATGACAACAAAGTATTATCATGAGTATCACAAATAGGTTATTGTTCGATGGTAGAATGTCTATAAATAGATTATCATTCCTAAACTTCTCACCCAATTTTTTTCTATACAACATCTATATTGAGAGACTTTGAAAAAACTAATAACATAGAAACTTGAAGCTTGAAAGAACCAAAAAGAAAATCAAAATTCTTGATTTTCTAAAAATACCATTGTCCTTAGTGTTTCTTACCGTTATTCGTTGTATTACAATTTTTTACTTTTGAATTGCATTTTTCACATGTTAAATCTTCTTAATAATTGCAACTCAAACTCAAATTAGTAAAATTACCAATTCTTAGTTTGAGGGAGTTGTTAAAAATAGTGTTCCAATTAGTTTGCTAATATTGAATAACGTTTTAATTAGGTTGTTAGAGTTAGTTGTAAGTTGCTCTATATTAGTTAATTTTTATTTTATAGAGAACTCATTGTATTCATTTTTTTTCTCAATATGATTTCTAAGTAATTTTTTTCTTCGTCCAACTCTCAAGCTTATTTTCAATGTGAAATTCATCTCCAACTCTAATTATGTTATTTTGAACAAACTCACCATTGTCATGACCAATACCAACATGGTCTTTCATAAGTGATAAATGCATGAATCACTTAACGATTTGGTCAAGAGTTCGATTCCTCATATCGTAACTCATATTTGATTGTGTAATTTTTATCAAATGATACCAATTAAATTATCATCTATGTCAAAAAGATGAGTAGGAGAATGAACTTCTAGTTCAAGAATATGATATTTGATTATCTTTTAAAAATTTATGTTTTATTAAGTCCCATACCACTATTTATCACCTATCAAAATATTCTGATTCACTTCAGAACCATTTTACTTAACACTTTAAAAAAATAAAAAATTTAGAAGTTGTTTATTTTATAAAAATATTTTATAGTATTTTTTTTTAACTTTGATGAGAAACTCATTAATTTAATCATTGTCATATAAATAAATAAAAATTCTAGTTAATATTAAAAATACACTTTCAAAAATAATAAAAAAAAACAACTTTTTAAAATTTCTATTATATTAAAATAAATGTTAAAATTATTACACATTTAAAAAAAAAATTACAAAAGAATCACCATTTATGATTCCAACAAAACATTGTCATTAATGTCAAACATGCACCATCAAGAAGGCATGAAGGTTTTCAATTTCTTTATATTATGTTGTTTGAGAATAGAACGCAAGAGAGAGTTTTACAACACGCAATTCAAGCTAGTAGGACAACTTTGTGGAAATAATGTCATATTTTAATCAATAATATTCATTAAAATACATAACAAACTGATATCGCATTTATGTGGGGTCGACAACTTCTAATATGATATTTAATACTAAAAATCATAAAAATAAGTGCTTGTGAGGATTCCCAGATGCAATGTATATTAATTTTGGATCTATCTGTGATTAAAATATGGAATTGATATGTTTAGTCAAAGATACATATTTATTAAAGCATTCACATGGATATAACTATTTACTCTAATTAAAAATTAATGCAAATGTGTCACTGTAGTTAATGGGTCGTCACATGGAATCATCAACTACACCAGGCACAATATAATTCTAAAGAAGATTATTAGGATGTTAATATAGGTCAAATTTTATGTTTGACTCTGTTTTTGTTGTGACAAAGAAAATATATTAAGAACAGAGTATGAGTTAGTTCAACCAAATTAACACAAGGGCACAATCAATCGAAAAAAGAAACAAATAAAATACAACACCATTCACAAACACAACATTGAAACCATTAAAACCAGGTGGCACTATTTCGTATTAGAGAGGAAAAAAAAAGTGTTAAATAAATTCCACTAAAAGAGTCTCTAAAATTTTATAAGATAAATGTATCGATAAGATTTTTTAGAAAAATAATTTTATTTGGGAAAACAAATTCTATTTTTGAGAAAAAAAATTAAAATTTTTATGAGAAAATTATTTTTCAATTTTTTTTGTTTATAAAGAATAAACTACAATAATTTTTAAAAAAAATTCTGAAAAACCATATTTTATTTTTGGAAATTTTTTTTCCTTGTAAATAATTTGGTTTCTGAAAAAAAAATCTCAATCGATTAAAAAATAAGGCCATGAACTCTTTACTTACAAAATATTCTCAATACAAACCCATAATTAAGGGGTTTAAGAGTTCGAGATTTATTTAACAACTCTACACCAAAAACTTTTTTTAGATGAAAGTTTAATGAGATATACTAACTGTGAGAAATAGTTGGTACTTGGTACCTTTACTTATAAAGTTAACCAATTTTCTCTTTTAAGTTGAAAACATTTAACAACTCCGTCTCTTAATTAAAAATGATCGACACAAATATTATGACTAAAGCATGTTATATTAGTAATTTAAGAAACTTAAATGTTTAATATTTATAATTTAAAGATGAAATGGAATGAAAAAAAATGAGAAATAAAAATGTTTGATATTTATAATTCAAGTGACAAAAATAAAACTTAAAAACATGAGAGACTAAAATAAAATTTAAAAATAATTTAAGCAATAAAAAAAGTGTAATTTAGTCCAAATTAATTTAATTGTAACAAACTCTCCAAAATTTTAGTGGGCCCTAAAATCCATCAAGTATAAAGGGCCCAACCTTTTATCATATGTTAACAGTCCAACAATAATCATGTACAAATTTTCCTCATCAAAACAACAGAGTTGGTGATAACAAAATTGCTCCTCCATCCTCTGCTTGGTGGGTTGAATTCACATCCACTTGTTATATGGAAATTATGAGAAAAATAAAATGTAACATGTATAATTGTTGAATTATACAAGATAAAAAAAATTGTACAATATTTTAAAGAGTTTAAAACTCAAATACTAGAGAAGAGGGGTAGTGAAGGTTCAAACTTGCATCATAACATATCAAATGATGCTGCAGATTTTATTGTATGAGTTGCACTTACTAGACAATATAAATAATATTTTGATACCATAATTATAGTTTGATAATTGTGTTGGATATGTATATTTTTATATGGTATCCACATATAGTGTCCAATTGTGTCAAAAACAAAAACAACAATGCTTTGAGATAAAAGCAATATATATTCATTTTAATTATGTAATGACTACAATAAATACATCCTTAAAGTAACAGTTTTTGTCACAACACTGCTTTGCCATGAACTTACATAAACTTGAATATAATTTAAATTGAACTTATCAAGAACATAATTTCAAGGCACAATAAAACACAAAAAACATATTAAGTAACTACAAATACCACACTTTTGAGGTATATGTACTTAAACACACAATTGATTTGATTTGAATTGAATATAAAACACTAACATTGTAAGACTCAACACCGAACGTGACAACTTTGTCTGCGTTGTCACGCAGACACTTATGTGTTAGTCTCGAACATTGAATACACTTTCAATATAAAGTATATATATAATTTAATTAAGTTTCCTTTAATTGGCTCTCCTACAATTCTTCCTAATCTCCCCTTTTGATCCAGTAAGAGGATTATTATTCCCCATCTTAATCATTGCAGTAACAAAGTCATTTGCAAATGCCTTTGGGTTATTACTATAAGTTTTAACCAATGAATCAGTAGATCCTCCATTGAAAAGCTCTTGATCAGAATGAAGGAGTCCCTTTTTGTTGATGAGGTTCTTGTAGTACAGGTTATCAAAATGGTTTGGTGTTTTGAAATCTAGGACTGCTACATTGTTGTCTTTTATTGAACCACTTGTTCTTGGACAGTTTCTCTTCCTTGACTTGGCAAATAAACTGTCTATGTTTGTGCCATTGTAAATGTGGTCTCTATAAACAATGCACCTTGCCTTTCCTATTGTGTGAGCTCCTGAAAATCACAAACAAAACATCATATAAATATAATTATACTCTAATCTCAATTATCACACCACTAAAAACAAACATCTTATAGAGTTGAACTTAATTAACTCAACTTTAAAAAATTGACCTTATAAGGTGAAATATGTCTCACATTTATTAACATATTTCTAAGTCTTATTTTATTCAACAAGTCTCAAATTGTTCCGCCATGATATTTTCGTATCACATTATTATACTGAAAATAGATTCTAAATGTATAGAATGCATATTGATATGTTTATTTATTTCGAGTAGAAATAATTTTAACTTGAAAATATAATTTTTAGTTTTTTACTTCAAATATAAACTTATATTTAAATTTATTATTCAATTTACTTAATAAATATATTTAAATATACATTATTTTATATTGTATTTACTTTAAACTAAAATCAATTCAATCTAAATTAATTTTTTTTAACTAAATATTGTATAATATTAATATGTAAATTAATGTGTATATACCAAGACTATATAACTAGAGTCAGAATATACTAACTGAAAATGAAATATAAACAGCATTCCTTTTCCATAGAACTGTGTAAACATTAATTGAAACCAACCAAAATAGTGCTCTGTGTTTTCTAAGTTGGATAAACATGCTTTTCATTTCACTTAAAGTTCTTTTTTTTTATTTTTTTTTTATTTTCACAAAAGTAGAAGCATGACATGCAGTGTACGTGGTAGTTAAAACGTCACATTCAATTCCACCAAATGTGTCATCTCAACCAAAATAAAAAAAATATAATTTGTGTCATAATAATGGAAGATAGAAGAAAAATTGTGGAAATTAGATATGAAGGGAAAAAGACATGTACCAGATAAAGCAACCATGTCCTTAGTAGAGAGTCCTTGGGCTTGGAACCTTGAGATAAGGTTTTTAAGGGTAGAAAAGGGTGATGGAATCACACCACTGTTTGCATCGTTGAAGCTGGCTGTTTTTGAATCCCTTCTTCCAAGTTTAACCTTCCAATAAGGCCCTCCAAGCTTCAAAAAGATACAATAAACATATAATTTATCAATATTTTATACCAAATATAATATATATAAATGTGTTTTTGTATATAAAAAAAATGTCAAATTGTTTAAAAATCGAGCTAGAAGATAGTTAAGAAACAACATTAATTTCTTTTAATTTATTGAACGTCTTTTACTACGATCAAAATTGTAAATGTTTATATACTATTACGATTGTTAATTTAAATCATTGATAAATTAAAAATAAAAAAATAAAATTGAATTATATTGATAATTAAAATATTTATTTACATCAAGGATTATATATATTTATATAATGAATTAGATAAATTATTAATTAGTATAAAGTAATTAACTAATTAGTGTAATTAATTAACTAAATTAACAATATAAGATATATAACGTATACACAATTTTTAGACAATACTTTAAAAATATAACTTGAAATGAGAAATATTGATGTGTCAATTAGGAGTCTAACCAACATGTCCTTTGATCTCTAGTAAATTTAAATTAAAGATAATTTTGTTTTTTTAAAGTTCCTAATTTTTATCAGTTAATCAAATTTTTTCTAATAGCGAATTTAGACTTCTACATTTCTGGAAATTAATATTTAATTAATTAACATATCAATTTTGTTCAATAAAAAAGAAGATGATAATTTTGAACTCACATTTACAACAGAGTCACGAGCAGTAATGGCTAGAATATCAGCACATGACACGACACCGGGGCATAATGCCTCCACCTTAGACTTTATGGCATCAATCACTTCAAAACCTCTCAAAGAATCTTTGTTAGGAGCTGCACTTTTCTCTCCTTTAATGGAGGATGTGTCATCAAGTAGCACCGATCCATCACAACCCTGTTTTCAATAATAATCAACCCATAAGTTTTTTTTATAATCAAATGTTACTACTTTTTAATATAATACATTAGATCAGAACATGTTAGCCTGAACTCTAAATTTTCTGTAATTATTTTAAAATTTAAAATTTAAATTTATAATTTAGACGATTCGATCTTTGATAAAACAGTTCAATATCTTATCAAAAGATACAAGTGATTTATAGAAAAACACTTTAATTAAGCATTATGATCAATAAATTTACCAAAATCCTATATTGGTAATGTTTTTGGGCATTGGTAGGTAAAATAGTTACTTAATTAGAAAGAAACATGTCTAAGCAATATGAGGTGTATGTTTTGTTTTTTTTGACAGAAATTAGGTGTATGATTATAGAACACCAAAGAGGAATATGAATTCGTATTTATTTATTTTTTTTACATTAAAAAATTATACAGAAAACAACATGATGCCTCAAAAAAGGCATTTTGGAATTTTATCTTTGACATTTTTTTTGGATGCTTATTCCACGGTGCAAATTAAAGATTAATTTGGAATGTTAAGTTTGTGAATATGGTCACATAGAGGCGTATTTTAGTTAGGTTTGGAGGAGGCTATGGACTCTCCAAATTTTTTTTTTGTTCTAGCTAGTAGACACACGCACACAATATTATAGCATATTTTTCCTTCTATTTATTTTATTTTTCATCTATAACTCAAGGCATAGAGTTGTGCAATGAGAAAGCATGTTTCTGTAGTTTAATGTTTTTATATTTTATTATATATATATATATATATATTCTTCAACAACAATATCAAATTTATCAAATAAAGAACACACATTTTAATATTTAAGTAAGAGATTTTATTTAAAGAAATAGAATGAATATATTATCTTGGTGAATGGGAGATCACATCTTAAAGTGTCAGTTCTTTATTTGATGAATTTGATGTTGTTAGAAATGAAAATATGAATTTATTTAAATATTTAACTTATGAATTCGATGAATATATAAATTTTTTTGAAATTAATAATGAATCTTCTGAGTTTTATTAAAAAATAATGAATTTTTTTAATTTTTTTTTTAAAAATAATAATAATTGTTTGTATTTTAAAATATAAAAAATTATCATTACTAAAAATTAAATAAATAATCAAATAAAAATTACTGAATTATTATCTAAAATTAAATTAAAAAATTAATATAAAATATTGTATCTTTTTAAAATTAGTGATCCATAATTGTGAAGTCATTAAAGTCATTTTAATTTCTTTTAAATTTTTTTAAAATATTCCATTATTGGTATTGCCACATCATTCAATAAGACATTGAAAGATACAGAAACAAATAAAAAAAATGTATAAATAGTCAAGTAGTGTAACGACATTAAAAGAGTATATGATACTATTATTATATAACTAACGTTATCTTACTGGTCGTATTCACTCCATTTTACTTTTTTCCCTATTCTTTCTTTTGTGATTCTTTTATTTTTTTTCATTAAATTGATAATCATATTTTTAATTTATTCTCTCCCTGCATTTTCCCATCACTTCATATCTCTATTATTTTTACACTTTTGAAGTGAGAGAATAAATTATATTGTTTTCATCACATGTAAACTTCTTTTATAACATAAAAATTGAGACACTATGAAACAAAATGAAAGAGTGAGTTTGAGGATAGAGTAATTTACATTAACAAAGCAGTCATGAAAGAAAAGGCGAAGAAGAGATGCTCCCATACGAGATTCTTTAGCGACGGCAGAGTGAACAACAGAGTTTATAGCATTGAAAACATTAGGACACTTTTTAACATAGAAGTTTTCAGATAGTTGAGCACAACAATTTCCTATAAGCAAAAACATTATCAAAGGTAACAAAAACTTGACTAGTGAATTAGATGATGATAAAGAAAAAGATTTAGAAGAAGAAGAAAGTGCCATTTTGCTAAGTTGTAAGGGTTTAGAAGATTGATGGATATTTAATCTAAGAATTGTGTGCACCACTGTGTATATATAGGAGATGGCAACTCTAACCCTCACCTAATCCCAAAGACTATAGTGATACATAATTGGTTAGTGCATGCATGGCATATAAGTATATAATAATTCTAAGTCTCAAAAAAGGTAGATTGAATTTTATAATCTCACATATATTATGAAAAATATATAAATAAAAGAGAAATAATAGTATTTTTTTTTTATCAAACTACATTGTTAGATATTAGTACATTATATATGCTATAAATATTGTATTAAAAATTATGTAAATAAAATTAATTAAATGATAAAATTAAAAAAAAATGTATATTAAAAATTAAACAGATCATTTATTTTAAAATAATTTATTTTTTTATAAATAAATTAATAATTATATAAAGAAAGGAGTAGTAGAAACCCATAGAGAATTTGTTAGTAGTAGGACATTGAATTGACTGATCCATAAGGATGAGAGTTAACGTTTTTAACTTTTTGTGATTTTGAAAACTTTATATTTATATATGTTCGAATGAAGTGAATTTTCTACAAAGATTAATTTTTCCATGTAGTAAGCTGTCTTTAATTATGAAATCTGTTTGAATGTTTTTTATTAAAATATTTTATGCCGAGATTGACTGACTATTCAAAAGTTGCAAAAGGCCCTCATCACCAAGTTGTAATTGTATATTTATTTATTTTAGTTAAATTAAAATAATTAAATTATTACAAAGAAAAATGCTATTTGTATTGCGCTTAGAATCGAAGCTAAAATAGCTAAAGAACCGAAATCTATTATACTTCACGTGTATGCAATTGATTATGACTATACATGCATGTTAATTTAGGCAATAATTTGAGAAAGCCCATAGAGTTCAATTTGATTTAATCTCATTTACTATTTTTTTTTTCTATCATCCTATTTACAGAATATATGATCAAAATTCAATATTTTAGTAAATAAATTATAATTTTAAAGAAAGACGCATGTTGTTTAACATAAGAATAGATTAGGATAGGTTGAGTGGAATTAATCTGAGTTTATATGTTTAATTAGTTGAGAGTTCAATATCATATTTTAGTTTTAAAACTCGATATCAATTATTCCAATCCATCTTATTTCTCGACTAATCAACGAGTCGAAGCGGATAATGTCACAAATCTACTTCAGCCAGAGAAAAACCTTTGGGGACTGGGAAGGGGAGATAGACCTTGATTGATGACTTTTTCCTCAGAGGTAGATGACAATAGTAAAGAATAAATTTTAACCTTTAATTTCAAAAAAATTACGCATTTATTTTGCTATTGAGCTCAAATAAGAAAACCTCGACACCTAAGTAGATCCAATAAATTGGTTCAATTTTAATTTATATTTGTTATAGTTAGGACATCATCTTTCTTTTTCCTTTTATTCGTATTCTTGTCTTGTTATTTTGTTCATTAATAGATTATATTGTTGTTTTGTGAAAATCAAAAAACAATCGAAAAGATCATAGAGATGTAAAATTTGAAATCTAAGATAAAGATATGACTTGTTTTAATTTTAATTTTTTATGAAAATTTAGTTGTATTATTGACTTAGTATCGTCTTTAGAAATAGAGCATGTTGATGATTTTTTTTTTTTTATGAAGAACTTGGATGTATATATGTTGGTCATTACTCGCAAAGTCATATTTAAATAGAGGTGTGTGGGAGAACTTCATGTTGAACTTATGAAAATGAAAATGAATCACCCATAAATAAGAGAATGACAAAATTGGAAGTAAGAGCACGAATTTGTTAGATTTAGTTTATGTTATTTCATTAATTTTTATAAAAAAATATTATTTTTAATCTTATATATAAGAAAATATTAAATTAACAAAAGTTAATATATTTAATTCAAATTTTAAATCAAATACATTAGTAAAAAGTGATTCAAAATATAAACTAAATTTTATAATATCCAACTACATATTATATATTTTTTTGAACCAAGTTTATCCATAACTCAAGTGGCTATACTAAACTGTCTTATTGAATATTGATCACCTTTTCGTTACCACCAACCTTGAAACTTCACTAATAGAGTCAACAAATCAAATTCAAAGAGATTAATTTTCATTAACAACATAATTAAAGAAACAAAGTGACCAAAACGTAGAGATGTACATGGTGAACATACAACGTTGATTGATTACACCAATTTCACTTTGACAGCTTACAATGCCAAATGATTGCATGTCGGCTGAAACATCATTCTGCCTAATTCAAAGGTTGAATTCGAACGATGGCTATTGGCTACTTCATCACTCTACCTTTTTTTTCAATGCATATTTTTCTATTAAATTTGATTTGTTTAGGGTTTTAGATTTCTTTTTTATTTTAACTTTTATTTACAACAACAACACCAAAAATAAAATAATCAAATTTAATTCAATTATATGTATATGTATATGTTAAAATACGATATAATTTGACTTGTCAGCTTATTATTTAGTGGTGGATATATTTATTTTATATTAAAAAAATTGAGAAAATATATTTTTAGATTTAGAAATATGCATGAAAATTAAAAGTGCATTTAAACTTATATCATTTTATTACATATACACTTAAATCATTTTACATTAAACTCAATTTTAAATAAAATAAATTGAGAAATCATTAATTTAATTCTTAAAATTGCAACAAAGTCACTTTTGTCTTTAAAATTTGCACACACAAAAAAAAGATAAAAAAAACGTCTTTGAAATTAAGACGTGTCTATCAAAATAGTTCCTTGGTTAATATGTTCTTTAGATAGGAATATGAAGTAGAATGTAATTAACAACTTACCTCTCTCATATCTCTTTATCTTATTGCTCTATTATTGTCTCTTCTTTTTGCTCTTATCATATATCTGTTTTCACATTATTTACTAATTTTTCTTTTGCTCCTTCATCCCTCTTTCATCTCGATTTCTTTTTTGTTGCTTTATTGTTCATTCCCTTTTTTATTTTATTCCTTAACTCATCACTTATTTCTTCTTTTATTATATCTCTTCTCGTCTTTCTTTTCTTTCTTATCTTTCCATCTTCATATTCTTGCAAAGTGACTCTTGTGTCACTGTCTACATCTTTTCTATATATCTTCTTTTTGCTCTTTATTCTTCATTTATCATCTTTCTCACGCTTTTTTACCAAGCTTTATGTGGCTTTCATATTCTTTCTCCCTTACACTCTCGATTATGCCTCTTCTCATATGACTCAGATTTATTTGTGAGTGTGTTTGTTGATCTCAATATCCATTAAGTTTGTAAATTAAGAAATTACTCGAAAAAGCTCTTTTCAATCATGTGTATTTTATCTCTTGAATATATCATCCAAATAAAAAGGTGAAGAAATTATAATACATTATAAAATTATACACAAGACCAAAAATTATAATACACTAAATATAACACACTATATAAACATATACGATTGTACAAAAAAGTATAAACCATAAATGGAAAGTTGTTTGTCAAAAGTCAATTATTTAAAATGTTCTCTTTCATGTATCGCTTAGTTCAAATAAGAATATATACTTAATTATTAATCTGTATCTTGAATATCTTCTAGATAAAATGTGAGGTAAATTATACTACACTAATTATAATTTATTATTTAAAAGATACATAAAATAAATATCAATTATTGATCAATTAGTTAAAAGATTATCTACAAAAATATTAGAATAAATGGTATATTATGGCTCATTCTTTTTTATTTTCTATCTTAAACCAACTTCAGTTTCACCAGCCAACCAACTTGTGCACCAACCAGTCTGTCAATAAGCTTGCTTCATTAGTCGGTCAGCTAGCTTGTTCACTAGTCTTCCAACTTTCACTAATATGCTAGTTAGCCAACTTGCTCACTAGCCAGTCAGTCTCTTAGCATCACAATCAACTTGATAGTTTCTTGTCAGTCAAGCTAAATATGAGCTTACTTGTAATGGCTTATAGAATACTTGTCATAGGTTTTTATTATTTAGTTTATTCTATTATTTCAGTGATTGTTACACAACTTCATATCTCTCATCTCCCATTGTATATAAAGAGATTGAGGTGTTGCATTGTAAAACAATCTTTTCTATTTTTCTTTTCAATATATGAGGAATTATTTAGTAAAGTAGTTTTATCTTGTTTCCTAATATGGTATCATTGAGCATAGTTTCAGGACCTTCATCATCTTCAACCACAGCAAGATCAAATAATAAAAATAACAACAATGGAAATCTTGATCCTGCACAAAACACCAGCATTCCATATTACATTTACCCAAGTAATGGTCATTCTTTTGTAACTGTTACTCTAGTCCTTAATGGAACAAATTATAATTCTTGGGCTTGTTCGATGACTAGAACAATGGTGGGAAAAAATAAAATGGAGTTTCTTGATGGATATTTTCATATTCCAATTAATTTGGAGAAGGCTCATAAGTATTGGTTGTGATGCAACAATTTTGTTTTTCAATGGGCTATCAATCCAGTATTGCCTTCAAAGATAGTGCCAACAAAGCCTGAATTGGTTTAAAGGAAAGGTTTTCACAAGGGGATCTAATTAGAGTTTCAGAATTATAAAAAGAAATTTACTCAATCAAAAAAGGTAATATGAATGTTTCAGATTTTTTTTACTACTTTAACTTTTTTTAGGGAAGAATTGAATATTTTTCAACCTATACCATCATGTAATTGTGTCTCTTTAACCTATGTCAAAGAAGATAGGGTAATCTCATTTTTAACTGGTTTAAATGGAAGTTTTGATGTGGTTTAAACTCCAGTATTGCTCACAGAGGCTCTGCCAAATATCAATATAGTCTTCTCTTTAGTTCTCCAACAAGAAAGACAAAATGGAGGTCTAATGATAACACAAAATCTCAGATAATTTTTAATGTTGCTCAACAAAGAAAGGTTCTTATAAAGGAAAAGGAAATTCCAAAACTTGCATTCACTGTGGTAAAATTGGTCATATTGTGGACATTTGTTACAAAAAGCATTGATTTCCACCTAATTTCAAATTCAAGAATGGTAATTCTACAAACAATGTGTATGGTGAACAAGAAAGTACCAAGAATGAGGATGTTTATGATTGTGACAGCCAACAAGGTCCATTCACTCAATATCAAATGAAAGAGATTATGAACCTAATACAACAGACTAAAATGGAGAATAATCATGCAGCCAACCACATAGTTTCCTCTTCCCAGGTTGGTTTAACCTCTACTGATAAGTCCAAAGGTAAACATTCCTTAATTGCTCTTGATAATTATTATAATGATGTGGTTTGGATTATAGATTTTGGAGCAATCGGTCATGTGTGTAATCATTTTAATGTTTTCACTAAGTTTGTTAGAATTAAACCTATTAATATTAAATTACTTAATGGGACTTTTGCCATTGCTAACTATGCAAGAATTGTTTTTGTTGCAAAAGATTTAAAATTGAATTCTATTTTGTTTTTACCTAAGTTCTCTTTTAATCTCATTTTTATCTCAAAATTATATAATCAATTAAATTGTTGTGCTATTTTCAATACCGATGGTTGTTCTATCTAGGACTTAAGGACTAAGAAGAGAATTAGTATAATTGACCTTGTTGAAGGGATTTACTTCCTCAAGGGGTCAAAGTCAAATTTGCAAAATTGTAAAGATTAAAGTATAAATGGTATTAATAATCACAATGTTAGACATATTCCCAAGAAAACTTTATGGCATTTTTCTTTTAGGTCACATTTTTAACAATTGTATGAAGATTTTGAATACTCTATTTTCCTATATAGGTTATGGTGATAAACATGTTTGTGACACTTTCCATTTTTCTAAGCAAAAGAAATGGCATTTTCCTAACAGTAATCACAACGATTGTGCCTCGTTTTTATTTAATTTATGTTGATATATGGGGCCCTTTTTCCTGTTATCACCATCATTTTAAGTATTTTTTTTCACTATTTTTGATTATTATGGTAGGTTTGTTTTGGTTATTTTCACGAGAAGTAAATCTGAGACTAGAGGCCATATTGAGTCCTTCATCAGACTTATACTCAATCGGTTTAACAAGAAAATCAAATTTTTGAGAAGTGACAATGGGTTAGATTTTATTAATTTAAATTTGTATTCCAATATAGGTATTGTGCATAAAACCACTTGTGTTGAAACACCTCAATAGAATGTCAAGGTGGAAACAAAACATCAACACATTTTTAATGTGGGTAGAGGCCTTTTTTTTCAGTCCAAGCTACCTATGTGTTAACCATGTTGTTCATATTATTAACTAGATTAGTACTCCTTTACTTAAAAACAAATCACCTTATCAATGTTTATATAACATAACCCTAATTTGACCAATCTTAAAGTTTTTGGATGTCTTTGTTATGCATCCACTCTTACTTCTTACAGATCCAAGTTTGATAGTTATGGCAAGAAATGTGTTTTCTTGAGATATAAGGCGGTTACAAAGGGTTACCAACTTTATGATATTTAAGATAAAAGTTTTAATGTTTTAGGAAATGTGGTGTTCGAATAACTCATCATTCCTTAGAGTCCAAACAACTCAAATTTAAGGAATTGGGACTGCATTCCTGTTCATATAAGTGAACCTATTGTTATTGAGTTGCATAAAGCTCATTTTGGTTGTGATTTGAAAATGGAGCATACCCTAAGCTCACAACTTTATGATTTTGCGCAAGGTGATGGCTCTATCACTCAGCTGCCTTATGAACTTGAGCAAGGTGCTGAATCCATTAATCAATTGCCTTATGAATCTGAGTAAGGTGTTGAATTCACTACCATAATAATCAATAAAATAATATTATAAGATAACTATATTTATAATACATAAAATATTACTTATAAAACTTATAAAATTAATTAATTAATATCCGCGCAGCGCGCAGGCTATAATCTAGTGACTAGTTTATGTTTAATCTATCATTATCAAAATTTGTTAGTTAAATTAGAATATACAAATTAATCTCAATTTTTAATCATCGAGTGCATCCGCTCGAAACATATGTACAAAATCTCCTAATATTTGGGGCTATTTTTTACCTTTAAACAAATTGAAATTCGAAGTGAATGGAAGAACGCGATGTTGTAACAATGGACACAGAATCAAAGCAATTAGAAGCTTCATTACATAATTTAATTCAACTTCACAATCACAACTCTCTCATACTCACCCATCAAACAGGTCTCTCTTTCCTTTTTTTATCTCTCAATTTTCAATTTTCATTTCATTTTTTCATTTGGGTGTATGCGTTTTTGTAATCAGAAAAAGCGAAGAAAGATGCAATAAGAAAAGCCGAACGCGTTTCTGATCTGTTGGTTGAAGCAGTGAATGGTGGTGTGCAAGATTCGTTCCTTATTCAGAAGCGAATTGAGCTTGAAATTCGTTCTCTTGCTGTCACTATTACTAGGTTCACCAAACAAACTGATCAGTGGCTTAATGCTACTCATTCTCTCAATACAGCTCTCAAGGTACTTCCTTTTTATGTATTTTTCATATGCCTCAATAATGGGTTTGTTCTGTAATATTGTGTTTTTCTTTTACATTTTGTTAATGCATTCGTTATTGTGTTTAACTTTGGAAATATAAGGGATTTCTGTATTGTTGTTCTAGAATCATAGTTGTGTGGATAACCTTAAGAGTTTTAAATAGCAGTTGCGGCAATGGTTATGGTTGTGTCGCGATCCTTGATATTATAGATAATTGCTGTCAAATACTGCCAATGCGGCCTCGATCACATATGCGTTGTGGTTTTGGCAATATCAGAAACTGTTATGTCGAAGCCTTGTTCACAGTTGTAGATCTTTGTTTGAAACCCGAGATAACCTACTCTGTGTTGGCCTAGTCAAAACAAGGTTTTAGATAGTGGCTGTGGTAATTATAGCGATCGTAAGCGTTGACATTGTGGAAAATCACTGTCAAATGCACTTCATGCAGACTCAATTGTGGTTGCGGCGACATCATGATCTCGCAGTCCAGATCACGGTTGCAGATATATTTTTAAAACAGTTATGACCTCAAGTTCGCTGCATCGCTTGGTGAGTTATTGTTCGCTTTGGGTCTTGTGTAAGTTGTCGTGATTTTGTTATTTGTTAAATGGCGTCTCTGTGGGTAGAAAAGCATAAGTGCTTATAAACTATCATTAATGTCAATATCCATGTAATGTGAGACTCCTGAGACTTTTTTTGTGTATTGGAACAATAGCCCATCAGTCGAGGCTAAGAGACTATAGTCCTCCTGGCAACCCTCGTGTGTGGCTGACGCCTCCTTCTAGCGCTAATGTTCCAACCTCAAGACTGCTCCACTGCTTTTCTTAGGTATTTTTCACTTTGGGTTATGTGTGCCCTCATGGTTTTGTCCTTAGCTAAAAGGCACCTATGTGGATTGAAGCGTGTGGATGTTTATAAACTCTAGTTAGGCTTGACTTCCTAATAATGTGAGACTTTATGGTGTATTGATTGGAATACAAATCCTGAATGCATGTATGTTAGGTCTGAGAATGTGTGGGGAGATATGCTTTAGTGAGAGGTCCCTTTTTAGATCCCTTCTCCAAAATAAATTCCCTGAGGAGAGGAGAGGTTCTACCTTAGTTTCTTTGTCGGCCTCAAACATGATGCTACTCATTCTCTACCATTTCTCTTGCTACTATTTGTGTGGCTCAAAAAGAAAATGTAACAATAAATTTTTGGTTATGATTCTTGGTGAGCCAGTTTTGGATTATGGTAGAGAATCTGATTTGTACACGGTTATTGTTGTTTATTGCAAATATTGTACATATTAAAGACCATGATTTACATGCCTGCTTTCTTGAGTTGATTGGGGTTTCAATTGGATCAATAAAGACAGCAAAAATGTTTCTTCTCTTCATATTTTCAGTGCGCTTTATATTGACAGCACAATTTTGATCAGATAAACTTATGGGTCTTATTTCAATTGCTTGTACGTGTTCTTGTTAATGTGCTTAAGGTTGTTGAAGTTTCATGAATGAGACAGAAGTTTCGTTATAGAAATAGACATCAATCTTGTGACATAAATGGTATACTACTAAGAATCCTTTATTTTGAGAGTTTCCTTGTGCACAATCATAGGAGTAAGAATAAAGACGGAGATAGGAAAAGAATTAATTTCCAGTGTCTTCTTATTGAATTCTGCATATATTATTAGAATCTGTACTATGCGTTGTATATTTTCTTTGGAGTGCAAAGTCATCACTGTGCAAATTGTGCCTTACTTTTATATAATTATTTTTGTAAAATGCACTTAGCTTTGTGCAAACTTCCATTTGGACTCATAGGAAATCGGAGACTTTGAGAATTGGATGAAGACCATGGAATATGATTTTAAAAATGTCAATGCAGCTATACAAAACATTCACCAAGATTGATCTTGCAGGTTGCACCATGTTTTCGTCCAAATCATCATGTAATTCTAATCCCTTTTCATTCATTTTTCTATAGTAGGCTTAATTTTCAATATCATGTAAAGTTTAATTCGATAACAGCTTGTTTCTCACCACAATGAACTTAAAGAAGAAGCAACCTTGTATCCTTTTCTCAATGTAAATTGTGTTTTCTTTCATGAATATTTCATTATAAAATAGAGATGCTTTACATGAGGTTGATAACTATGTCGTGTATAGAATGATGAGTATGATTGGCATCGACTGGTTGTTGATTTGGTTTAAGTATCTTTCACAAATCATGTTTCATGTCTCATTTGTGACTGCGGTAAAGTAAATATGTAATAGTGATCAGTTTCAGCGCCATTTCGTGACCTTGTTCTGTATATTGTCTGATAAAATATCTGGTAACCGTGGTTTCAAATAGTAAATAACCCGAAAGAATTTCAACCATAAATCTTGGTGTTGAACATGCATGTTAAGACATGAGCTCTCAAGCTTAGAGAAGTTCTCTAGGCCAAATTGGCATACAACTTTGTTTCCCCGGGAAGTTTTGTGACTTGTTAGTGAACAAAATTGTAGAAGCTTGCAGTAGCCCTATGGTGAAATGCTGTTGTGTGTCGGTGAATTGGCTTTAACTCACGATATGAGCAAGTTTGCTCAAGGGAGCATGCATCAGGTGTAAACTAGGTTATAGCATGTTGCGGTTATTTGTAAATAGTAGTTATAAAGTGGATTTATGTGGCAGTATCATGAATTTTCATTGGACGTTGCCATAAAACTATTTTATTTTCTGACAATATCTCTCTATTAAACTCGCTCTGAAAGCACTAAGCAACCTGATAAATGCCTAAACTCAATAAAATGAACAACACCAAAACAGAAAAAGCCAAATAAAAATCCTATACCAACCCTTAACATCATCCAGCAGCAGAAGAGAAGAACATGACAGAAACATACTCCCAGAGTCTAAGAAAAGGCATAACGCACCAGAACAAAATATGCAGTAGCAGGAAGTTTGGTATCCCCTCTCTTCATCCAAGTCCCCAATAATTATAATAATAATAATTAGAGTTTTACTATTATGCTTTTGAATATATGAAGTATATAATTTTAGACTTGGTGACATTAATGAAGATTTATATCTAAAAGTATAATAACTGAGCTCTTTATTTCTCTTGGAAAGTGAAGGGGAATCTCTTCTGCTCTCGAGAAAATGGAATAGAGATTAAAGACTACACTTAGTAAAGTTATTTTACACCGACATTGCAACTTATCAACACATCAAACAATTACATGATTTCTATTTTTATTTTTTTTATTTAATATATTGATTAGTTGTGATTGATTGTCAGTTTAAGATAATTTTATCTGATAGTATATCTCCTTTAATCTCAGAGGAATAAAATGATTTTTTGATATTAACTGTAAAATGATTTTTGGATATAACTAGCCAATGATAGTTGAATAATATAATGTACTAGTCATCGATTGAATAAGACTCCTTGTCGGTGTTGTTATCTCCTTTTAATTTTCTTTGAAATTATAAGGTATAACAAATCAATTGCATGTTCAACAACTGTTTAAAATATTATTCCGTAGTTCCATATTCATAATTTGTCAAGTCAACTATATATGATATATATTTAATGGACAAGTTGGGTTTAGGTAATCATGCTAAGAAAATATTATTACTTGCCACCTAAGTACATGCATATGAGTATTGGTCATGACATGAAGCATAATCTTAATTATATTACGAAACATAAATCAGTATCTAACTAAGCTTGAGTTTTGTAACTTATGTTTATACACAATATCCATCTTCTAAACAATATTCATCTTGACAGACATTTACTTTGACATATATTCAGAGTATGTATATTCGAACTAATATATCTTTGTTTATTATTGTTGGATCAGCTTGAATATAAAATGTATTTTTTTTATTATCAAAGTATTTCATTTATATTTAGAAAGTAATAACAAATTTTGAACGTAAGTATAATGAACTTTATGGGAAGCTTCTCATTATAGTAGACTATGCCATCTTCTAAATGATAGAACTCAAATAACTTCTAAAGTTGAGAAAGATTTTGATGATTAAATTAGTTAATATAGAAGATCATTAAAAGTTCTCGTATTAAATTAGTGAATAGATAAATTAATTCTTAAAATTTTGAGTCCAATCGAAATAACTCTTAAATTTTACAAATTGGTAAAAATATATATGAATTTGTAATTCGTCAATTAAACTAATAAATAAACTATCATTAGTTTAGTGTCCTAGTCCCAACAAAATAAACTAATCCCATATGTGGTATAAATTTGACTCTTTAAACTTCGTTTTAAATATGGTCATGTACATACTGTATTATTGACATATGTGTTGCATGCATTGATTAATAATTAGTTAAAAAAAGATGATAATGTTCCCTACTTGACAATACGCATTTTTCTTTACGTAAACAAATGTATACAAGACATGGAAATTTGTTATTTTCGGTTTAGCTTTGCCAGCTCTTAGCTGTATAGAAATGTAATGTAACACAACGTACTAAAATTTATTAACTTATATATGTTGAAAAATCACTATTAAAAATAGTTGAATTAATAACATTAAATTAAAAATGAAAAACATAAAAATTTTATTTGAATTTTCTCTCATAATATTAAAGACACCATTTTATAAATAAATAAGAGAAAAGTAAAACTAAAAAACACCAAAATCAAAGATAAACATTACCTTAACTTTTTTAATTTATACGGTAATTCAATTTATATTTAGACAAAACTTAGGTGTATTTCTTTAGATGTTTGTTGTATGATTCTTAATTAAACCAACTATAATTTTCTTAAAACTTGCTATAGCTATAATGTGTATTTTAAATTACAAATCATATGAAAAATATATAAGAAAATGCATTACAAATTTTCTTTCATTTTAAGTTATATGTATATATTTGAAACAATTATGCACGGATTTCAATACGTGGCTTTTCCCTTTACAATTGGGACAATAATAACTTATATTTACTTCTCTTGAAGCCAATCTTATAAGGTCAATGGGACAAGGCACAAAAAGTTAGTTAGTAATGTTCTAAAATATTATTATGATGTTGATAATTACATAAATTAAATCAATGAGCCTTACACCATAAATCTATATAAATCATCTCTTAGACTAAGTTAAGAGGCATCATATCTTAGCCAAAATAAGCACCACATAATGGCTTCTAGTTATCTTATGCTTATTATGATCACATTATTGATCCCTACCAACTCATTACTCACACCACATTTTTATGATAAAGTTTGCCCTCAAGCATTGCAAGTCATAAAGTCAGTTGTTCATCAAGCAATTCTTCGAGAGCGACGCATTGGAGCATCTCTCCTACGCTTGCATTTTCATGATTGCTTCGTTAATGTAAGTTATAATATTAATTAAATAATATATACTACCCTTTGACTAAACATAATTTTTCTCTATATGTTTAATAATGTTACTTTATCAATTAATTCAACAACTATTTTTAATGAACACTTCAAATTTAATATGTTGATATTTATTCACCATCTTATTTAATCTAGCTATCAACTAATTTATTGTTATCCGAGGTAAATTGTACTACTTAGATTATCTATCATATCATGTTACTCTTTATCAAATTGTGTCTAAAATCATTTTTAACTTTTAACGTTGGTTTTTAAGAGTGTACTTAAACTTAAAACTTAAAAGATCTATTATTTTATTTTGATCCATTAGATGGGGGATGAATAATATGTTTTTTAGGGTCAGTACACATGCATAAATCAAGGACTTAATTAACACCGATTTGGCCTACCCATCACCAATATGATTTAATTATTCTAATAATATTAACACTTTCTATCTTATATCATATCAATCTGCTTGCAATAATAGACTCTTGATTATTTTATGCAAGGCACAAACAGACATAAATAAGGTCAAAAACAGAAAATTTAAAATTCTTAGGAATATACTGCCTTACCTAATTATTGGCTACTAGCTTCAATTATTTTTTTTTAATAAAAAAAAATTATTTTAATTTCAAATTCAATCTTCCTTAAGGTAAATATTATTTATTAATCATAATTGTCAAATCTTTAAAAATATATAATTTTAATCACAGCTACTTTTAAAATAGCACACATATTTTATGGAAAGAATAAAACTCTTTAAACCAACAATGTATAAAAATGAAAGTTTTATATAATATTTAAATAAAAAGATAGTAACATGTAAGAATATGCCACCAGCTGTTTTAAAGAATAATTGAAATGAGTGAAATATGAAAAATGGAAAGAACAGGGGTGTGATGGATCAGTTCTGCTAGATGACACAAAGAATTTCACTGGAGAGAAAACAGCACTTCCAAACATTAATTCAATAAGAGGATTTTCTGTGGTTGATGAAATCAAAGTTGCTGTTGATAAAGCTTGCAAACGCCCTGTGGTTTCATGTGCTGATATTTTAGCCACAGCAGCTCGTGACTCTGTAGCCATTGTAAGTGTTTCACAAATCTTTCATTCTCATTTCTCACTATTTTAGCTACTGATTATCATATTATAAAAGAAAAATGTATACACATGAGGTGACATATGCTTAAATCAACATGTATTAGGATCGATATATATATGCACGAACATTATATATGATATTGACACTTAAACGTAGATATCAATAATAATTTAAAAAAATACAAGTAAAACAAAATATAATTACATGTGTCAGTGTCATGTTAGTGTCAAATGTCAACACATAAAATACACTTTCAATGTAAAATGTTGGTCCAACTTATGCTAGTGTCTTATATTTTTCAAACAATTAATTTGTTTGAAAAATTGCACACAACTCCCCTTAAGTATGTTGAAATGACACAGGAATCCATTTCACTATTAAAAAGGTTGAATTACATATCAATGACCCAAAAATAAAAAATAATCTCTGTTTTTGATATATCTAATATTTAGCAATGAAATTGGAGACAAATTTAATTTAATTTTGTCTCTAATATGCATTGACAATTCAAATTATTTTAGTAGCATTTGCAAAATAGAAGAGAGGTAAGTGGAATAAAAAGAGAGGTTAGTGTCTCTTTGATATTAGATGGACATATGTACTATTCATACACATGTTAGATGAGGTTAATATTAAATAAATAGCTAATCGGTAATATTTTTTATTTATCACCCATTAGTTAATTATAAGTTAGTTGAATTTGTTAAATGATATTAAAAAATTATCCATTTTATGTACAATCTCTTATTTATAACTGTTTATAATCTTTTGTTTAATCAATGAAGGATATTATTCAAAAAATCTTCTCTTTTACTCCTTCAATTTAATTTTTAAAATACAAAATTTGAAAAGTTACATAATGTGCAACTATGTCATTTTTAACAGTTAGGAGGTCCACAACTTTGGTACAATGTGTTACTAGGAAGAAGAGATGCAAGAAAAGCAAGCAAAGCAGATGCAAATGCAAATCTCCCACCTCCAACATTCAACTTCTCACAGCTTATTTCAAATTTCAAATCTCATGGATTAGTTGTAAAAGACCTTGTAGCACTTTCAGGTGGCCACACTATTGGATTTGCTAAATGCACCACCTTTAGAAACAGAATTTACAATGAAACAAATATTGACCCTAGTTTTGCAGCATCTTTGAGGAAAAATTGTCCTAAAAAAGGTGGTGACAACAATTTAACACCACTTGATTTCACTCCTTCAAAAGTTGACACTACTTACTATAAATCTTTGTTACATAAAAAGGGTCTTCTTCATTCTGATCAACAATTGTTTAAGGGACTAGGTAGTGAAAGTGACAAATTAGTGCAACTATATAGCAAGAGCCCTTCAGCATTTGCTAGAGATTTTAAGACATCTCTAATCAAGATGGGAAATATGAAGCCTCTTACCGGAAGACAAGGAGAGATTAGACGTGATTGTAGAAGAATCAATTAAAATTGTTAGTTAAAATGTTAAATGAATCTGCGTATCTCGAAAGATTAATAATGTTTGATTTTTGGTCTTGATTTTGAAGGAAAAAAATTTAGACCAAAATAAGGGGCATGGAAATTTGGTTAAGCAACCATTGATAGTTGGCCTTCTTATGTAATCTTAAATGTTGGAGTCACTTTGTATTATTTGAGTTGTAGGTTCAAATGATGTGGACCTATCAAGTGTCCAAATGTGGAAGTTAGTTAAACAAGAGATGTTGTTAAGATTCAATTGTTTTGTGTTGTAACTTTTCATGTTCTGTTTTCAATGCAATAGTAGTATTGTATCAAAGTATTTTTATTATTGTCATTTGTGCCTTTTGGATGCTATGATATTTACTTAATAATGATACAATGTTAAACTTTCAAATGAAGATTAAAACAATGAATTTCCATGCATATACTTTATGAGAGGACATCAATATAAAAATGTTTCTGAAATTATTAGTATGGATGTCTCTAATATGGAACTATTAAAAAGTACAAAGGTGATCCTATCGTTTTAAGGGATACAAAAAGGTGATCCCATCGTTTTAAAGGATACAAAAATTTCATAAAGTTCATTGTTGAATTTATTGGTCACCAAATGATGATACGAAAGACGTACTTTAGAATTAAAAGCAAGGATAAATATAAAATTGGTTGTACAAAATATTCAAAATATTCATTTTTAAATCTCTAAAATTACCTAATTTTACACCGAACCAATAATTAATATGTATAACTAAAACATTGACACAGAACCCTCACTTATGAAAGTCCAGAATAAATTATCTAAATATAGACTATTTTTTTTTTTCTAAACAGATACTAAAGTTAATTTATCTCAACTCTCATATCCTCTTAACACCCCACCACTATGACGACTGCAGCCTACTAGGCATCACCACTCTGATGTTAGGGTTTTATGATTTATTGTTTTTAGAAACTTAATTTGTTTGAAATTGTTAATTTATTGATTTACTGTTTTTAGAAACTCATTATCTATTAGAGTTTAATCTGATGTTATGATTTTAGATTATAGGAACTCATTACTAACTTTATTATTTTCAATGGTACTAATAGATGTTGATAATTTATTAGATCATTTACTAATAAACGATGTAGCATTAATCATTAGTTGACACAATTGTGAGAAATTACAGGATTTTTTACTATGCCTCATAAGATTAGAAAGAATTATTTTGAATATGAGAAATGTAAGAAAAAGAAAAAACGTGAAGATATAACTCAATCTCAAGCAAGAACTATTGATAAATTTTTTACAAAAGAATCACTAATTTCCATTAAAAATCATAATGGTAATGTTGAAATTCTCCATAATGCGACCATTGAAAATAATGATTTTGATGTTGATAATGATAATGACGATGTTGGCTATATTCACTGTGATGATGGTGATGATTTTACTTTGAATAATTTACTTGATAATAAAGAGGACAATGTAGAGCAACTTCTTTTAAACATTTGTTCGATGTATTTGATTAAATAAATTGTAATACTCTTAATTATAAAATGATTGATTTTTTAATTACGAATATTTTAAAAGAGATTTTCTATTATATTGGTCACTTTTAATACCCACCTTGCTCCAAACACACATCATGGAAAATACTCTCCAAATCTAACCCTAAATAGGTTGTAGGTTTATAGATCAGCCCACCATGTAATTATTTTTAAATTTTTTTATTTAAATTTTGTAATATTAAGTTCAGTAATTTTAAAAAAAAATTATTTAACTTTTTACATATTGTAACATTTTTAAAATACTACCAATATTCTGTAAAAGAATTCTTTATGTTCAAAGGGAAGGAAACACACTATTTTTAAACATAATATAAAAGATGTTAATCTTTTATATATTTTATTTCATGATGTAAATAAATAATTTACATATTTTCTTTCAAAAGAGCATATATATTATTTTTTTTTATGTCATACGAGTACGTGAGTAGCTATAAAAACTAAAATAAATATATATATATTAAGCTATATACTATAAACTTCTCTTCTAAAAGACTATAAGCTTCTCCAAATAGAATTTCATATTTCTAGTTATAACGATCTTTTATTAGTTTTTTCTTATCCTTTAATAAAATATATTTTTTTTAAATTCCACATACATTAAAGATTTCTTTACAAAAATGTCTCTATTCTATTTAATTTACAAGTGAAAATAGTATAAAAAAGTTACAATCTCTTTTATGATTTTAATGATCGTAGAGATATATTTGTAGAATTAACACTGTTTTTTTAACAATTTATTATTAGAACTTTTTTAATATCTACAAACTTTGTTGGAGTGTCTATTAATAAAGGATGAGGGAGTGCCAAATTGGGAGCTGGTTTAGTTGGATTGGAGGAGAATTGAGATATATTGTAAACTTTAATTCTTTGGTTTAATATTTTAGGAGAGAGAGAGAGAAATGAGATCAAAATCTACCCTAATGAAGGAAATTAGTGGGAAAAATAATTATTTTTTAATTTAAAATTTAGATTTAAATATTATAACATTGAAAAAATAAATAAATACTCCTCTTCAATTTAAATTATCTCTCCTTTCCTTCAAAAACCAAACACAATACATATATAAAAAATTTATGCTTTCCTTAACTAAAATTTATTTCCCATCTCTCATTTGTTGAACTAAACAGATAATGTTACAAATTATATAAAGATGAAATCAAGGATTTAGCTAGGGATGGAATTATTTTTTCTCTAATTTTGATCACTAAATAATAAAATATTTTTTGTACAAATTAAGCATGCACACAATAGTAAAAACTAACCATTTAAATCGAATAGGACCATACGTATGTATAACCCTTTCTAAATTTGACTATATAAAAAAATCATTTTATTCTTTTATATCTAAAATAATTAATGTTATATCAACTTTTATATCACATGATCAAGTTATTCGAGGGTGCACCAACTTCCTAATTAATATCAAAATATTAATTTCGATCGGCATTATTACATATAATTTCTAATGTTTGAGCAATTCTTATAGATTTTTTTGTGTCAACGGTACGAAGCAGGCGAACACATATAAGTAGTTTGTACAATATGACTTGAAATATTATATAAGTTAACAACTCTAACAAGTAAATAAACTACGAACTAGTTGCTATATTTTCATATTCATCAAAATACAAAAGTTGCTAAATATTCATTCTATATAAATCATCTCACTCTATAGCTAGATTCACAAAACAACATATTAGCTCAAATTTAAGTCTCATAAATACAAGCATAGCAAAAAAAAAATGTATTCTCGTATCCAATATTTTCTTGTGCTATTTATGGTAACTTTCGCAACAATTCTAAGTCCTACCGTTGCAAAATTGAGTTCAAATTATTATAACAAAGTTTGTCCTCAAGCAATGTCAATCGTTGAGTCAATTGTTAAACAAGCAATTATTCATGAACCACGTATGGGAGCATCATTGCTACGTTTGCATTTCCATGATTGCTTTGTTAACGTAAGTTAATTTCCATGCATATTCATGATTGCTTTTAATAAATTTTAATAAAATATAATTTTTAAACACACTCAATTAAATATTAGTGTAATTTTTGAATCATATTCATTATGTGACAAATTTTTGGTCAGGGATGTGATGGATCGGTTCTACTAGATGATAGTCCTAACTTTGTGGGTGAGAAGAGTGCATTAGCAAATATAAATTCCCTTAGAGGTTTTGAGGTTGTTGATCAAATTAAAGCCACTCTTGACATTTCTTGCAAAGGTCATGTTGTTTCATGTGCTGATATCTTAGCTATAGCAGCTCGTGATTCAGTAGCCATAGTAAGTCTTTCCAATATTTTCCATTTCTAAACTTTTTGAATTTTTATTTTGATTTTGGTCACAGTACACCACAGTTTTTGATATTAGATGAAATTATAGAGAAATATATACGTCATTGATGCAACTGTTATTGCAATCATAAAGTAATTGCAAAAATACTTATTAAAATATTCATTATCGTTGTTCAATTCCTGTTACAAACCAAATAAATTTAAAACTCTAATTTTTATAGTTGCATAGAAAATTTTATTCTTTAAATAAATAAAAAATTGATTAATTATCGACCAAAATTAGATACAGAAAATGAAATATATTTGTTCTCGTTTTCATAATATAAATAGTAGAAGTGGCAGCCAACACATATCCACCAAAAACTCTCACGACATAAATATCATTGAGACATACGTCGACGATCACTCTAAACCTTAATCTAAACACACTATTAGTCTTTAATTTTGTTCTTCAACATTTAGCAAAGGAATTAGATATACAATTCATA
Source organism: Cicer bijugum (assembly GCA_037974875.1). Classification (NCBI taxonomy): domain Eukaryota; kingdom Viridiplantae; phylum Streptophyta; class Magnoliopsida; order Fabales; family Fabaceae; genus Cicer; species Cicer bijugum. The sequence continues at coordinate 5,843,844 of JBBPBT010000498.1, forward strand.
TTTTTCTGAGATTATATTTCTGTGGTTGATTCAACTTTTTATACTAAAATATAACGTCATAACTAACAAAATTTGCTTGAATTATCAGTTGGGTGGTTATACATATTGGTATGAAGTATTATTAGGAAGAAGAGATGCAAGAAAAGCAAGTAGGGATGCAGCAAACATAAATCTTCCAGCTCCATTTTTAAACCTAACACAACTCATCACAAGTTTCAAGTCACATGGCTTGAACCTTAATGACCTAGTTGTCTTATCTGGTGCCCACACAATTGGATTTGCAAAATGTAGTTCATTTAGGGATAGGATTTACAATGACACAAACATAGACTACAATTTTGCTTCCAATTTACGCAACTCATGCCCTCGAATCGGCAGCGACGACAACTTAGCACCATTGGACGCTATTCCTGAAAAAGTTGACACAACATATTATAAGGGTTTGTTGTACAAAAAGGGTCTTCTTCATTTTGATCAAGAGCTTTTTAAAGGTGATGGTTCTCAAAGTGATACATTGGTGAAACTATATAGTAAAAATTCTTATGCTTTTGCCAAAGATTTTGGAGTTTCTATGATTAAGATGGGTAATTTGAAGCCTCTAACTGGGAAAAAGGGTGAGATAAGGTGTAGTTGTAGTAAAGTCAACTAATGAATATCACAATGATGGATCATATATAACATAAAGGAATTAAGGATAAAGATTGATTAATTGTTTTATTCAAAGTCATGCCAATTTTTGTATTTTCTATGATTATCTATATATATATATGTTGATTGTTGAGAATAACAATAAGAATTCTAGGTTCAAAAACTGAACCATGTAATGTTGTTATGGAGTTTGTAAGACGTGGGATTTATTATTTTTATTACGAGAGTATTAAGTTTTATTTTTGTGACTATGTTGCTTGTGATTAATGGCAAATGTTTATATGTTGAAATTTATATGATTCTATTGTATTTATAATTAAATTAGTATTTTTGGATTTTACCTTTAAATGTAATATGTTATTGTAAGGAGTTGGTTACCTGTAATGTAGTTATAAGTTGGCTAGTATCGACTATACTAGTTAGTTGAGATTTGTTAATTTAGTTATTATCATTTTATAGAAAATGTAATGAATATAATCAACTCTTTTTATTGAAGTTCATGATCTAACAGGTTTTCTAATTACAATAGGAAGGTATATATCAGGATACTCAATATGACTCTTAAGAACAGAAGAAGACTTACATGTATCAAGATGATGTGTTGGATTACATATTGGTTCAAAATCTTGGAAGAGTCCAAGAATGAGTCTTTCATTTCTCTGTTTATGGTTTCTTCTTTCAAATACATTTTCCTTCCAAGTAGGGCCAATAGTAGTAAACATATTTTATGTCTCTTTATCTGAGTCATTAAGTTGTGGTATTTCAAGTAGTTTTTTATTATTATTGAGATCAGAATTTGATCATTTTTAAATGTGTCACCTCTGAATCTATCGGAACCTCATTCATAAGTGGATTGAGTTCCAATATGGACTCTTGAGTATTTTCTTTTGGTGCATCAATATAAGTCTCTGAATTTTGTGACAACACTATATCACCTAAAGTTATAATGTTTTCAAAAGCAAAAGATGAATTTTTCTTAAAATTTATCCCATGATGATGAATGTCAATAAAAAATAGTTAAGTTTCAATAAAAATAACATTCATTGTTACAAAAATTATTTTTTGATTTTAGTTCAAAACATCTATACTCCTTATGAGTTGGAAAGTAATCAGTCCAAACACATTTAATTGCTTGTGGTTCAAGTTTAAGAAGTTATTTATGTTCATGAACAAAAGGAGTGCAACCAGAAACTTGTAGTGGCAAATTGACAGATACAATAGTTAAACGAAAATGATTTCAAAAAACATCAAGAGGGGTATGAAAATCTAAAATTTTATATGGCATACGATTAATTAAATATGATGCAATTAAAAAATTCTTTAGTAAAGCTCTAGCAACCTCAAGGAGATGCATATTCTTCCTCTCCTAAATTCTATTTTGTTGGAATGTATTAACAAAAGAACTTTAATGAACAACCCTATTTGCAAGAAAAAATTCGAACAATAATATATTAAAATATTATTTACGATTGTCACTTTTGAAGACTTGAATGTTTGTTTGGTATTGAGTTTGCACCATTTTAAATAAATTTTTGACAATATGTCCAAGTTTTGATTTTTCTTTCAATAAATAAATCCAACAAGTTCTAGTATGATCATCAATAAAAGTTATAAACTATTTTTTTATTAGAAAATATGTTTATTCTATTCGGACCCCAAACATCACTATGAATAACTGCAAACGGTTTTGATGGTTTATATGGTTGTGTAGAAAAAGATTGGTAGAGTTTCAGCAAGTATATTGAATCGTTGTAAGTAATAGTTAAAACGGTAGTACCGAGTATCGAACTCAAGGATTGTGCTTTACTATCGAATTGTGTTTAATTACTGAAACTGAACAAAACGTTTTCGAATTGATTGAAGTAATATTTGAAACTAACAAGAGTAATAGAATTGAACTTTTATAATAAGAAAAATATCAGGATGAGTTTCACTTCAAATCCAACATTGATTTCTAATTTGATCCTAGTTACTATATTTCTTTATTGAAATATTACAAAATTCTCTTTATTATTTTTCCCTGATGTCTTAGTAACAGAACCTTTAAGTAACATCTAATTCCTTAGTGGATTTAAGATTAGAACTAAGTTTTACATTACAAAAATTCTCTTATTAAACTATTGTCTCTGCAAATAATTCAATTGGTTTCATGACCTGCATCTATCCCTAGACTACAATATCATGAATTTTCCATCTCAAGCATTCGTAAAGTCCACTGTCGTTTCAAAATACAAATCGTAAAACAGTTTAAAGTTGATCAAGCAATAAAAGGCGTTAAGCACAAAGTAAAAAAATAATTCAATAAACTCATTCATATAACTAAAAATCAAATCAAACAAATGAGGGTTTCATCTTGTTTCACTTACCTCTAACAAATAGGGTTTAGTTAGTCATGACAGAGATACAAAAGATTGAGATTAAAGAAGAATTACAAGAAAGATTCATGAATGATTCTTGATAAAACTTCTTCAATGGTGTTAGAATCAGTCGTCTCTGAGTTTTACTGTTAGGGCATATATCTTCAAACTTTCCAATAGCCAAAAAGATACCTAAAAATGAGAGGAAAAAAAAACAGATTTTTATGCATTCTGACACGCGTCATGCGCCCCTAGCGCAAGTAATTGCACTCCAAATGTGCCTGGACAGAGACATGATGTGAAAACATTGTAGAAATGTGCCTCAGATGCAAGCATTTGCGCTTCATGCGCACAACATTTGTTGTTTGACATTTACTGCATTTTTCTCCTCTATTGAGTCCAAATGTGGTTCTAGTGTCTTCATGAAAGTTGTAGCTATGAATCTTAGATTTCATTTGTACCATGACTGAATTACTCCACATGTCGTGTTGGTTTCTCACTAAAATTCAACACGACACTAAAACAACGAAATAATGCAAAACTACGAAAAATCTATAATTAATCAAGAAAATAAGAATATTAACATTTCATTAAATTCATGAACTAAAATCAACAAATTATATTAAATAAATCCCTAAATCAACTAATGATTAAAAATAAATAACATCAAAATAATGAAAAATATGCATATAATGAAGAGTTATCAGTGATATTTAGCAAATTCGCAAGTTTCACAATAAAACAAAGATAGATCCTTCTTAGAAAATAATTTAGGAAACAAATGTTTCAAATACAAAATACTAAGGTGTCCTAATCATAAGTGTCATAATATAATATCATCATTATTAGAGTAAACAAAAATAGATTCATAGTAGGTACTCATTTGAGGTTGGTCTTTGAAGTCGAGTCTATTGTCAAGATAATAGAGTTCTTTATTCTTCTTAGCATTGTTAATCATCTTTCTTGTGCTCAAATCCTTAAAAGATCAATGAGAAGGAAAGAAATTAGCTTGACAAATGATATCCTTGTTAATTTAGTAATGGATAAAAGATTACATGATAGATTGAGAACATGTAAGATATCTTTTAAAGTTAACAAATGTGACAGGATAATAGAGCTCTTCCTTGCAATAGCTGAAAGAGAGTCACATGCAATTTTAATTTTGTGGTTACATGCACAAGGACTATAAGATAAAAGCATACTTTACTCATCAGTCATATGACCAGTAACACCAGAATTGATAACCCGAGTATGACTGAGAGTGACACTAAGTAGAGCAGTATTTAGAAAATCAACTCTATGAGCTTTAGAGAAAAAAACGAGTTTTAGAATCAAGGAGTTTGTACAATTGGTCTAACTATTACTTGGTGAAAAGATATTGCTTCTCTTGATCAGAGGTACCAGCTTGGAGCCTTTTTCTTCCAATTTGGAGGTTTTCCATGGAGCTTCCAAGATGTATCACATGTGTGTCATGGACGTTTGCAATGCTCGCCCCATGGTTTTTTGTCATCTCTCTTCTCATCTTCGTTCTTAGTGACCAGGGCAGAACTTTCAACCTCAACAACAGAAGGTGACTTACACTTCATAACACCTTGTCTCACATCTTCTCTTCTAACTTCTAAGAACGCTTCCTGAAGTGATGGCAATGGAATATTTCCCAATATTATGTCTCAGACTTCATCAAGCCGCTTATGAAGCTCAACCAAAAACCAGAATACTCGGTCGTTCTCCTGTCTCTTAAGAAATAAAACAATGTCCTCGTAGCACTTTCAATGATCATCATAGATGAGATTCAATTCTTATCATCGTATCGTCAATTCATTACAATAGGTAGTGAAATCTCTATCTCTTTGTTTGGTGTGCCATAATCGTGATTTGAGATCAAAAATTTGAAAAGAATTCTGAATATCAGAATATGTTTCTTTAATAGCCTCTAAAACTTCCTTCGTAGTAAGAGGTTTTCTAATCGTTGATTCCATATTGCTAAGGAGCCAAGCAATAATAACAGAGTTCTCAGATTTCCAAAACTTGTAATTCGTATATGTTGAGTCGTGCATTTGCACCTCTCCTTTTAGGAAACCATATTTTCCCTTATCGTCTATTATCGATCTTGCAATTTGGGACCATCCGACATAATTTTTCGATTGAGTTTCTAGATTTCAACCTTGATGGCATTAGAAGTGTCCTCATGGCCAAAAAAATTGAAAAAACTATTGTTAGATAAACCATCCCAACTGTCAAGGCCGCCATTGCCTAGGCAGCCGTCGTTGTCTAAACCAACATTGCTAGCATTGTTGACTACTTTTGATTTTACACCTAAACCATCGTCGTTGCTGTCTTCCATGGGGTATTGTGTGTCATTAGATAGATAAAAAATCAGGTCGGATTGCAAGACAAGTCGTTCAAAAATTAAAAACAAAATGTAAATGTCCTTTAAGTTTGGAGCCTCAAACCCCACTGAATTGTGGAAAGCTTTACATAATCCTAACCAAAAACTCTAAATACCATGAGAAAGTAAAAGACAAAATATTTTCATGTTTTATTACTATAGTCCTGTGTTGTTTATAAAGGAAAATAAATTACAATAGTTACACTAAGTAATAATGACAAATCATAAAATTAAAATGAACAGAATAATATAAAATAAAAAAGAATCAAATTGATTTCCCTTGATACTTCAACAATACATAAGTATGAGTCATATGCTTTGCTAATCTTATTTTAGTTTCTAACTTCTGATTAATTTATGTCTGGCCACTTTTCCCTGTCAAAGGATAATGTTTTCCACTTTGACCATGATACCAACAAAGTCTGCATGAAGAGTTGAAGGGCTATTGCTATAGGTACCTGAGAGTCTGAAGAACCACCATTCAATAATTATTGATCTGATTGTAGAAGTCCCTTTTTGTTTATAAGATTCTTGAAATATGCATTGTCAAATACTACATTTGCTTTGACATCAAGTGGGGAGAGGTGGCTGTCTGAAAAAACAAACTGTATACATAAGTAACAACTTATTCTCATTATTCATACCAAATAGCGATTAATTTTTTAAATTGTCACAATACACACATTATCTAATGATCTCAACGTCTAACACTGCACTCATCTCTACTCCAAGAATCTATCATGATATCCTTCCCTTTAACATTAAACAAAATGGCAAATAAAAAATTACAGAATTGTGAGGACTCGTGGCCTCTCCAATATGCCCTCCTACTGCCAAACATTACATTACATGACTAGATCTAGAATACAAATTTCTCTTCGTCCGCGGTAATATCAAGTAATCTATCGCCCGAGTCTCGAAGAGCAGCTGCAGTGGTGTCATTTATGCCTAACAGATACTGCAAACGAGACAATTTCTCAGGACTTGGATCACTCTTCAAGTATATGGTGTATAGATCAGCAAGTTCCTCCGCCACTTCCCATGAAAGTGTCTGTGAGGGTACTGCTTTATCACATGCCAGCAAGTTGTTGAGGGAAGAAACCTGCACAGAAGACAAAAAACAATCAAACAAACCAAATCTAAAACTATTTGAAGAAGAGAACATGAAGTTTAGAAAATTGCTCACCACTCCCTTGTGATTTCTCTGCCTTAACAACGCCACGGCCTGAATGAGTGCATTGGATAGTCTACTTTGTGCAAGGTCCCGAACAACAGCTCTTGCTTTTTCTTTATTGATGTTGAGATCTAATGGGATTTTTTCATATACTTCCTCCTCATCAAACTCCCCAGTACCAGATGAGAAAATATCACCAACAGTTTTTTTGAAGAGGGTTTCTCTCAAGCTCACAGATACCATGCTGTCTAAATCAACATTGGATTCCTTAAGTTCCCTAATCTGCTTCATATTGAGCTTCCCTTGAGTTACAGCTGTTTCAATCGCAGCTGCCATTTTTGTAGTGGTGATACTCTTGATGATTTTCTGAGCATATTCTTGCGATAAGCCTATTTCCTTCTGCAGCTTACCAAGCTGTTCCACCCTGGCCTTTGATAACTGTCCATCAGCCAAAAGTACCTCGGCTTGTTGCCTAAAAGCTGTCTCAGCAAGACCCCTATGGACATCCATTATTTCTTTGGCAGTCAAACCCAGGATCCCACCAAGCTGATTTAGATAAACGTACTCTGAATCATCCTTCTTTTTTGTGATCTGAGCACCAAATGGAATCCTAGTGACATCACCGGTTAGACAGTAATGCAAGAATGTCTTGTAAAGATCAGTTCTGTCCCTTACTGGAAGATCGTCTTTAAGAGTAATTTCTGTCTGACCAGGCTTTCCCATCTTTTCTAGAAGTTCTTTGTCTGGTCTTATTTTTTTGAGTGACTGAAGCGATTCCCATTCTCCATCTTCAGTTTCTTTAATGTCCTCTTTCACAGGTTCTTCAGTTGAAACATCAGCAGACTCCCCTTTTATGTCCTCCACCAATTCAGTTACAACTAAGGTGTTGAAAGCTATCAGCTTCTTCAGTTCTTTTGCAGACTCTGTATTATTTTTGGCTGATCGTGCACGTTTAACATAAGTAATAAACATCTTCCTCACCTGTAATAATGTCATAATAAAAACAGCATAGTGAAATTTAATCAAGTTTGAATCAACATAATATAAGCATTGAATTTCCTGACAAAGGGACACTCACCGCCTTGCTTGCAATAGACATAGCAGTCTCCCTTGTAAGTCGCAAGCCATGTGCTGCTTTTCTCACTGCTTTCTTGACTTCATCATCATAACCATCAACCCCTGACGCAATTGCATCCTTGACAATCTATACAAAAAATTATGCTTAAATTAGTAATAAAATAAACATTTTCAAAGTCTGGAGAGATTGAAACATACCTTATGACAATAAAATAAAATAAAATAAAAAAGATAACACTGTTTCATCGGATATCGATGCCATTAACTAGTGTTCTAGACTTCTTGTACAACTTGGATGTAATGTAAGATAATAAAACTAATGAACAGATTGATAGTCAGTAGATATTAAATACAGGTCTGCAAAATAGTGAAAATACAATCTAAGCAAATTTAAAGAGTCAAAGACTAACAGTTCAAAAGTACACTTCGAGAAATTCTTGACAAATTCTATCATGTGCAGACAATATGACAATGTAGGCATCCTAGGTGTAAGAAAAATGGTGGAGATATAAATTCAGGGACTCAATCTCCATGCAACTAATAAATAACAGCTTCACGTCCATATTAAAATGAGTCTTATCATCCTAACAATATTCAGATAGAAAATATAAAAGTTAGGGGAAGAGAAGGAGGAACATCCAGCACCAAAACACATTGTCAAACAAGAAATACTAGGTCAGAAATAAAAATGCCCTGAAGAAAACCCCTACCAGCTTCCTACCCACAACAAACTACTATACATGCCATGCCATGCCATGTCAAAAACCCCTGTGGACATCCCCACAAATGATATTGTCATATTATCAATACATACTACATACACACGAATTGCATTTCTGCATAGCAGAAAATTTGAAATTTGGCACAACTATGATTCTATGAATGACTGGCATATTAGATACGAAAAAAATAAATAAATAAACAAATGTTACCACCTTTTCAAACAAACTGCCACAAATATCTGCATGAGCTGCTTCAACAGTTTGTTGAGGTACACAGAGCATTACTCGCAGCTTCAACAAAGCAGCAACATCCTCATCATTGAGCTGTCCATCAGCAACACATTGCTGAAGCTTTTGGCGATAAATTTCTTAAAACAATGCATTACTGTTAGATGTGTTATAAAGAAGTAAAAATAATAATAATAAAAATAATAATAATAATAATAATAATAATAATAATAATAATAATAATACAGATATAAATTGAATATCACTATAACAAGTTTACAGCCTTACGATTAAGAATCACATATTAATATAACTTTAAAGCATAAAGTAATCTATAATCCAAGCCTACCAAAAGATAAAATTCCAATTAACTATGAACATATCAAGTTTTACCTTCATGAAGTTCACTGGCCTTTTGCGGATCAAAATGCAATTCATCACATAGATTTTGAAGGAATGCTGCTTTACTATCTGCTATTTCTAACTCGCCATTTGAAACAACTTGTCCAAGTCGTTTCCGATATGCCTTGGATGTAACATCAAGTAAAATAGCTTCTGCTTCACGCTTACCCAGTCCAAATATATTCTTTAACTGATTTAGTGCAGCAAGCTGAAATGCAACCGAATAATAAATATATTAACGAGGCTTCGTCTAGAGTACTGAGTTTGAGAGAATTTGATAATCAGAAAATTTAGGAATCGAAATGAAACAGAATTTCATTCTGAAAGTTTCAGTACAACCATCTTTATAAACACAGATGAATTAATACTGAAGACTAATACTGCTTCAACTAAAATTATTACCTCAACATTATGATGGTGTCTAGTATATACACAGTCTTTTTTCATTATTGGGAACCGTGACTCTTAGTCTTAGGAATGTGCAAAACGTGTTTGGTGTAAATAAAGTACTCAGAAATGTTAGATGATGTTTTGGGGAAGTTTCCCACCTGCATGGGGATCTTTGGATTTCTACCATGTGGAAAGGTTTTGCCAGGAAATTTAATTAAAACAATATTCCAAGGAATGTTCATTTACTGAACAAAAAAAATAGAATATTCAAACCCAATATGGAAATCTTATCCGAATTAAGATTCCAATGAAACTTCAAAAATTCTACCTACAAAACACTTGAGGGCAATAAGGATTTGGTAGCATCTAATGAACAACCTGTTCAATCAGGCATTGTACTGTGTCTAAAACAAAGATGTAAATATAATAGACATTAAAAAATGACCAGGAAGACTCGCGAAACAATCCATATTAACAGTTGAATCTTCAGCATGGGAAGAGTTGGAAGTCAAATAAGAACTCCCCTTTCCCTCCATGACAACACCTTAGAGGCTTAGACATCTACTTCCTCTCAACTACTGCTCTCCTTGCCATCTTTTACTGCCCCATCATCAGCAATAGGATTCACCTGAATCAGTTGTCGTCCTTGACCCCCTCCAACAGCAGAATCAGTGGTTGGCTCTCATCGGATGCCCAGTCTCCTTCATGCTCAAGAGGAAGAGGGTGAATGGGGAGAAGTTGTTGGAAGGATTGGAGTATTACCCATCCAGAAGCATCATCAATGAGCTTGGCACCACAGTCTCGAGCTGTGTACCAGATTTTGATCCTCAGGCCAGCTGATTGTTTCTTGGCCTCAAATTGATGAGTATGTTTAGTTGATAAAGGAATTGCTTCGATGTGAGGCGTCGAAGGAGTTTGACTTCACTTTCAGGAATGATGAGGTTTTGAAATTCGGGGGAGCAATCAGACGTTGGACACAGGGTTGAGGAGCAGAGGAGTTGAGGAAATGGAAAAGTAAATTTTTAAAAAATAACGTATTTGCAACTTGATGCTAGTGCACTAGGTGGTGCCCAAGAGAAATTCCCATTAAAACATGCCCTCAGAAAAACATTTACTCGATACTTTCTTGGATTGAAAAATAGACATGTTAACACATCTATGTTTTATATTAGAATGTTATGGCCATTTACCTTATTATCTTCCATGCGCCCACTAGACAGAGCATCTGAAACATAAGCCCTGTAAAGGAGTTTCAAGTCCTCCATCTTTCTGTCACCATCATACTCACCACCTTTGCAAAAGAAAATGAATCTATGTTAACTTCAAGAGTTTAAAGTATAAAACTAGAAAAGAACTAAAAATTGCTACTCAATCAGGAAACTCACCAACTAAAGAAACTGGACCAACACCACGGGCAAGGCGATCTATGTCCGAATGATTCTTAAATGAGATGAGTAAATCATTAAACGTCAATACTTTATTAAGCTCCTCAACAACTTGGCTCACTCCGGGACTGAAAAACTTAGTTGATTAGAAAGGGAGAAATCTACATTTGCAAAATTTAAGAAATGAACAGCTAGACTATGAAGCATGGACATATTTCCAAATACAACACGCGGTACATCCCAGAAACTCCTCACCGTGTGCCTGACTAAAAAAAATTCAACTTGGGCACGTGCTGGACACAGATGGGGCGCCTCTTGCAAACTTGGCTGACACTTAACAATCGCGTAACACTTGAACGACACACCACTCATAAATAAAACCCATTATTGTTTTTAAACAACCTTCAACAAAGTCAACTTAAAAAATTGCAAAGCTATAAAAATAGTTAAAACTTATAAAAACCGTAAAAAAAATAGGTCTCAAAAACCCTTCATTTAAAATGGTTCTCCTTCCCCTATTCATCTAATAACCCCCCACATGTGTATGTTCGAAGAAGGATGTGTATCAAGTGTATATGTGAGAGGAGATAATCTGGAGCAAACAACCATACATGGATGGTTGAGATTAACACCTTCCGTGCTCACGAATGTATTTGTATTTATACGCACATGCATGGTATGTATATATATATATATATGCCTTGTGTGCAAGTTTCACAGAAGAACACTAACACTGTGTAAACAGATAGCAAGGAAGATCATGTCCAGAGTTCAATAGTTATTTATTTAACATGAATCCATCTTTTGCAACATTAACTTGCTAGGAAAGCTCAATCATTAATGAAAACCACAATGACCTGATCCCTCAAAAGAATATTTGAAGTGAGAAAAACTGAGTCTTACACTGCTCTTGTGCGAGATTTAAGTATTCCAAGAGCCACTGAAATATTTTCCTCAACCAATTTCCTGACATGCTCTCTAAACAAGTTCCCAGCAAGCTACAATATGAAATTTCCCTTTTAATTAATAAAATAGATTATACTACACATAAGAACTATTCGATGGCAAGAGAGAGGGTTTACTTCAGAAAAGGAGTTGAAAATTATAAAAGAAGAAATAAGGAAGATATACCTCATCTGAAAGGCGACATAAACGTTGTGCTTCTCTAAGTGTAACAAGTTTTTCAAGATCAAGATCTGGCAAGAAACTAATTGTTAGACTTAAGGAAGCAAACCCCATAACAACTAAAAATTGCTATATAATGAATTTGTTATTTGTTAATTTAGAGTCTTAGACAATAGTAATTCAAGAAGATTACAGAACAAACTCTAGCATCAGATGAATACAGCAAGAACTCTTAAATTTTATTTAACAACATAATTGCACTCCCAATTAACTAGGACTTAGGAGTAAAATTTACATGCATTTCTCCACTAATATAATTATACTGTTAAAAACGCATCAAAATATCTTCCCATTAAGGCATTAACAGGTAAAATTTATAATTATAAATAATTATGACAGCCTGCCATAAAGTTAGAGGAACCACGTGTGTTATATTAAGACTAACAAAAGACCAAGATATGTTTAAAAAATAAAATTAAAGGTCAAGACGCACTACTGATTACACAATTACCTCTGCCAACGGATTTTAGCTTGGAAGCATATAGTCGCTGAGCATTATCGCGTATAGCTACTTCAACCTTAAATAGAATATTGTCAACTAGTCAGATGAAAAATAACAAAAATGCTAATAGTGAAAGAAATGACAATGAACATATTTTAAATTTTAAAATTATAAAAAAATGAGACCGCTTTTATTTCAGAAAACCACTGTTAACTAAAATGGCAAAGTGCAATTACACATCAAATTAATTTTTCCTTTTAAAGCATATACGTAGGCGCAATTATAATACTATACAATTCAGAATGCACAGCCAGCAATATGAGTTGATAAATAAGTAACATACCTGGGATTCGGTGACCTTGAAGACACGCTTCCAAGGTAGAAGAAAAGACGACGCATCTCCAAATACAATATTTGACACATATATCAACTTTTGGAACGCCTGCACTGGAGACTCTTTCAATGGTCAAGTTCCAACTATTTACCATAATACCATTTATTTGAAACCCAGAACTATTTACCATAATACCATTTATTTAAAACCCAGAAAGAATTTCTATCTACTGGCTAGATATGCAATAATGCAACAAATACAACAAGCATACCCGACGTTGCTCAACATCTGCCTCACGGTCCCCAACTTCAAGCCTTTGCCTGTAAAGTTTCCTACCAATCTGGAACGGGGTCAACAAGCACCAAACCAGTAAGACAGAACTGCTTACAAATCCTCAAAATTAATACCCTCAATCTCACAAGTATATGCACAACTAACACAAAAATTACCTCAATATGTACAGTAGCAGCATCTGGGTCATCAATACCTATAGAACTTTTGAAGTTGACAATCCTATCAACTTCATCACCTTTAAGCTCCTCCCCACCAGGTGGAATCACAGAAGATACAAACCTAAACAAGTTAAATGCAAATCAATCACTCATGCAGAAATTAAACAGCCAAATCATTATAAGTGTTGCGCCGACACCTCTGATCGAAGGCGAGTCCTAATGTCCCAGTGTTGTTAAATAGCCGCAATAGCGCTATGGCATAGCGGAATTTGAGCAAATTACTATTGCTCCGCGATACACTATTTAGCAAAATTTGAACAAACTTTCAGCAGTTGACAACATTGTAGTGTCTGACTCCGATACCTTGATTATATTCATTAATTTATTTTCTCAAATTTATTATCAGTGTAAATGTGTTAGCATTGTGTCTGAAGTACATGTCAGTAAATGTGCTTCGCAGATAATAACTCCTTATCACAGATGCAAAAAAACAACTCAAATTTAAATAAAGAAAAAAAACTAATTTTCAACTCACTCGGAATATATATCGCAAATCTCAGCTTTAAATGCTTCATCTTGCTTATTAACACCATACCTGAAAAGGAAAATAATAATAACCAATTAAATTCAAGTAATTAACCTTTTTTCCCAACAGCAACAAAAAATCTTAATACTTAAAAACAAATTTAATCATGCAATTGAAACTAACTTCTTTGCAATGGCTTCAATATCTTCCTTATTCAACTTCGAAGGATCATCAAACCCTACAACATAATTATGCAAATTAACCGCCGCAACTTGCGGTGCAGTAGCATTCAAAGCATACGCAGCAGCACCACCGGCAACACCAACAGCCACCGCACCACCAAGCGCAGCATTACGACTTCCTCCAAACCGTAAACCTAAACCGTATCCAGCCGCAACGGCGCCGGCAACTATGACGGCGGAGGTAGCAAGTCTAGCCGGAAGAGGCAATTTATCAACTAGATTTTCAATTCCATTGAGTTCCTTCACCGGTCGCGGCGGTGGCGAAGAAGAAGTAGGGTTGGTGGCGTCAGAGGAACAGCGAGGTAGTGAGACCTTAAAACGACGTCGTTGTGTGCGTACGGGTGAAGGAGAGGGTAATAAAATGGAACGGTGAGTTTTGAGCGTGGAAGGGTTCATATTCATGGTCTGAGTTTGAAACGACGACGTCGTTTAACTGTTGTAGAGTGCAGAAAGTGGAGTGAATAGGGTTTAAGAGGATAGAGGGAAGAGACAGAAAAAGAAGATGATGGATAACGTCGTTAATAAAGTTAACTCGATCGAACTGCAGAGTTGTCCAGTTCTAATCTGACGGTTTTAAATTATTACCTGCTATTTTTGTTTATTATTTGATGTTCAGAAATAATTTCGACGGTGGGGATTGTGTGCAATTGATTTCAACTGCAAATGAGTGGGTTCTAATAACTCTTGTAGGAACCAACACCTCTCTCTTTAATTTATTTATTTTGTGATAAATAGGAATTTAATTCATGTTTAAAAGTGTTTTTATGAAAAAACACTGCATTTGTTTATTTTCCATGATAAGTAATTATAATTTATGGATTCAAAGTAGAGAATCTAAAATTAGATGATGTAAACCTAAATTATTTGCTAAAGTGACCGTAAGGAATGATCAAAAACAATTGTCATGTTGAGATTGGAATAAGGTACTAAGACTTATACCAATTATACTCTTTAACTTATTGTTTATTAAAAATATCTGAGCTGCCTTACTCGTTTAATTTTCTAACATCGGATAATGAGAAGGAGAAAGAACTAACTAAAAGGATAATTATATATCCAATCAATGAAGAGAATCCAGAGAAATAATAGCAATGATGGAAAGATTAAAAATACCCTACTTTTATAAAAGTACGGTCGAAGTTGGATAAAATGTTGTGTGGCTTTATAAGGACTAAGAGTGTCTTCCATGGAAACAATTTTAAGGAAGAGACTATGATTTTTTTATTATAAGTAAAAAAAATTATTTTATTGTAATTAAAAAATGTAGTTGAGTATAATTAACTTTTTAGATTTTGTGTAAAACATAAATTAATTTTATTAAATTATATTTTTTTAAATGTCAAATACTCAACTATAACCATTGAATATTTTTAATTAAATGAACAGTATATTAAAAATAATAATATTAATTTTTTGCTAGTAGTATTATTGTCATGTTCAAATTTTATATAGATTTTCATATGTAATATTTTTTAAATATTAAAAATTATAATCTTCTCTTTATAGAAAATATAATTTTAATATTTTATTTTATTATTACATAAAAATAATTATTTTATTATAATAATTATAATTAATACAACTTTTAAATTTATTATTTTATATATATGAATGGGTGCATGGAGAAATTTAAACTCTGTCGCAGACGGGAATGAGAATCTAAATTTCACGCCCAATAAAAAACGGAAGTTGGTGTGGAGTTTTTTCAACTAGACGAATACGGAGATGAAAGAGGCAAAATTCACCTTTGCACTATTCCGTGGTTATGCTTACTTGCACATTCACATCAAGGAATTCCTACAATGAAGTTCCTCGTTTATTTGGGGTAATATCATTCGATCATTTACATAAATGACTACATAATCATACCTTAGGCCTAAGAGTCAAATTCATAGTAAACTAATAATCTTCTTAGGATTCTCTTAATAGTTATCAATAGTGTGAAGTAAAAAATGATCTTTTACACCAAAAATGGAACTTTATTTTTTGGTTGTAGGTTTTTTAACTTCTAAAAATAGTGTTAAGTAAGAAATAGATTTTTGTGAGCTATTAAATTAATGAAAACCAAAATAAAATTGTAAATCATAAAGGTAAAAGATAAATTGCGAGAAAATTGGTGTTTAATTGATTGTGTCAAAAATAGAAAATACAATAGGTACTTATCAGAAAAGTTAATCCTAATGGCCAAGACATCGTGGCGAAAAAAAATATAGTCTTAACTTGCCTTATTCGACCAAATTCAATAATAGTGTGTGTTTGTAGCGTCTCACATTTGACTTAAATTTTCATCCATTTTGCGGTGTTATAGTTCCCTTGTCTACACATATGTTTCCGCTGTTGGTGGGTATGACCTCAGTTTTATAGTAAAAATGCAGAATAATGCCTATTCTAACAATATGTGCAGCAGTTTAATAAATTCGAAATTTACTAAACACAAGATTAAACAAGGTCCCTAATAATCAATCCTAATGAATATCAAACAATATGAATTATTGTATATATGGAGAAATGCATCAGAAACAATTATTATTCAAGATGTTGATTTTCATGCAATCATGTTAAGACAATTAATCATGCAAAGTCACTTAACACAGAATCTTTATCAGGCATTCAATCGATATAGAAAACATAATAATTGCAGAAATTTAAACGAGATAAGGGAAAGAAAAGTGTACGCAGATTTTTATATTGGTTCAGCCGCCTCGTGACGGCCTACGTCCAGTCCTAAGATCGAACTTGATCTTAACCTTTCCAATAGAACTTCTTAGAATCAGTTTACAGATTTTACACAGCCCCTTGCCTCAATCTTAAACTATTCTCCCTGTTCTATCTTTCCCTTCCCTGAATTCCCGAGTTTAAATCCCATAAACTCTACCAAGAATCCAGTCAAGTGTCTTCTTGTTGACAGCCCTCAACCCGGAAGAACACCACCAGTAATAACTGGATTTTCTCAAAGTAGTTTGGTTACAAAAATTGATTTACAGAAATCGAAACAGATCAATTTTACAAAGTTTTTGATCTTCCTTCTTCTCAAAGCAATCTTTCTCAATTCAGTCTTTTTCAATCCTTATTGATCACAAATGTAGATTGTTCATGGCTGAAAAAGATGTTCAAAGTAATATCAGTTGAGAAAGAGTTAGTGGTATATTGTGTATGTGTTCAAAAATTAATTCTCTGGTTCTTATTGTTATGTTGTATATTTTTGGAAGAAGATAATGAAAGCAGTTTATATAGTTTCAGGAAAAACAACACATGAATCGATTTGGCCAATCAATTCATTTAAGTTATAAAGCATACTAATCGATTCATCAAATCGATTTCGCGAATCTTGTTTTTCTTGAATCTTGAAACTGCATAAACTAATCGATTATTTTAAATGAGTTCTTCAGACTTGGATGAATGTTCATATCTGAATCGATGTGCATAATCGACTTGGGGTGTTTTGTTCCAACAACGAGATCAAAACAATCGATGTACTCAATCGATTCAAATATTTACATAGTCCTTAAGTCATCTCTGTTTCTAAAACTTTTTGTACCAATCGCTTTAGTCAATCGATTTCACTGGTTCCATGGACACAGTGATTTTCATAAATCGATTTGCCTAACCGATTTGACAAGTTACAGAGAGTTGGCTTAAATCAACGTAATCGATGTTTCTAATCGACTATGGACTTAAGTCTGAAGCACATTTCATCAGTTGGTTCATTCAATCGATTTACCAAGTCGATTGATGTCAAACTTATTTCAAAAGAAGTATATTAGTAAATTGTGCTAATCGACTGTGTATGTTCCAGACCAAGATTATTTTGAAACTTATATTAGTAAATCGATTTGCCTAATCGATTTATTAATTAATGGTTTGGCTCTGTGACATTCACAATCGATTGTGTCAATCGACTTCAATAATCCAAATGTCCTTGTGATTGGAACAATCGATGTGCCACATCGATTAGGCCACAAATCAGCATGCTACTGACTTGCGCAATTATTTTCACTAAAATGACCAATCGATGTGTCTAATCGATTTTAGGCAATCAGTTTAGACTTGTGATAAGAACAATTGATTTGCCAAATCGATTAGGCCACAAATCAGCATGCCACTGACTTGTGCAATTATTTTCAATAAAATTGTCAATCGATTTGCCTAATCGATTGTTCGCTCACTAAATTCACATTTACATATAACCCTGTTACAAAATCGATTTTACTAATCGATTTGCTTATGAATCTTCAAGCTTTTGTTGATTTCTTGAGTTCCAAGCAATTTTCTCAAGTTTGTAGGGTTGAGTTGTTGTTCCTGAAATTTTCTCAGTTCACAATGTCAGATTTATTTCATGAAGTATGTTTGTCAATAATATCAAAAACGAACATATGTCTAACATCCGCTCATGTTCATGTTATGTGAAAATAGCATCTTCATTTAATGGGAGCTAGAAATATTGACCACAAGTCTTTTTAGTGAATTGTCAAGTTCTATGTGGTTTTGACTAGTTCTAGCATTTTTACGATCCTCGTGAGCCTTCATTGACTTGAAAATGAGTCGTCTAACTTATATTTGAATAGTCTTATTTTGTCTAAAATTTATTTAGACATTTGCTAAATTCAAATCGGTTGTTGAACCGTTCTTAATCGTAAATTAGTTTTTGAGATAATATAATTGTATTTGTTTTCCTCTGCTCAACCATACAAGTGTCGATTTTGTGAAAATCACCAATTTCAAGCCTTTCTTTCATTCAATCAACTTTAGGGAAAATTAACATTATCAAATGATAATTAAATTATGAAAACAATAAAATAAAATAAAGTATTTTTGTGTTCAATGAGCGGTAGGAGCAACAACACAAAGTATGGTTGTTAATATACAGATGTATGTTAGTAGTTTACACATTGTTCATTTGGACACAAAGACCATTAAAAAAATAGTTTTGAATAAAAAATAATCTTATAAACTTATATTAGTGGGTGTAAGTTAACCTCCAACGCACTTTCTATTTGGAAATAAATCAGATCAAATATAATTATGTTATTTTCATTTTACTTACACCCACAAAATGATTAAATGAAAAGAAAAACTTGATTTTTTATTAAAATAAACCCAATTCATAAGAATATGACAAGATATATTAAAGCACGAGAAATGGCCATTAAAATGTATAAATTCAATGATTAAGCTTATCTTCTGACGAGTAATTAGCATTGTACTGCGTCCAATAAAAGCAACTCAAGAATAATAGGGCACTCCAAGACATCAAACTAATACAAATTTCCAATTACAAGTAAAAAATTAGGAATAAACTATTAACCATTGTGAGAAATCAAACTCATATCAACTCATTTTTTAGGAAAATAAAAGAATTATTTTATTGTCTTTGTCTTGTAGTATTTTCATTCCTAGAAAAATTCCTCACTCTCACTGTCGTCCTTTTCAAGACCTTCTCCTCACTCTTACAATTTCACAGAAGCACAATCATGTTTCTCTATAATTCCAAATTGCTCTAATAAGCCACAAAGTTTTTGCCTTTATTCCTCATTTACCGGTACATTCATCATTTCTATAGTTATCATACATAGTTCTTTATTATTTATTCATTCATGCTATCATCATCACCATACATGACTCTGATTAATTTAACTAAAACAAAAAGTTTTGATTTTGATTTTTCCCAGTTTCATCGCCCCTTGCGATTTATGTTTTGTGTGTGTATATTCTGAGTTTGATTGTAATTATCCTTTTTGCAAATTGCTCGGTCACATCGGTTTGGATTGTTTTGTGGTGGTGAATAATTAATAATTGATTATTGTTTTTTGCCAATTGGTGAAAACTAAAGTTGATGATTTTTGTTGAGGTGAAATTGCAATGGTTGGGAAGGATAATCTGAGGACTGAGGATTCGAACTTGTGCTTTGAGAATCTTATGATGGTTGCTGGTGGTGGGAAAGGAGGGTACACGAAGGCTTGTGTTATCACTAAATGGAAGGATATTCATGTGGAGCTTTTCATGCAAATTATTTCCCTTGTGGATGATCAGACGTGATTAAAGCCTCTGGTGTTTGTCGTGGTTGGAGAGATTCTATTTTCTTTGGCCTTGCTCGTTTATCACTCTCATGGTATAATTATGTTGCTTTCTCTCTTAAAAGTGTTATATTTATGTGTGGAACTATTTTTCTTCAATTGGGGATTCTATTGATGTGAATTGTGAAGTTTTCTTGGTTCCTGTTGTTTTGTTGTTGTTTAAATTGACTTTGCTTATTCAATTCCACATTCTGGTGTCATGTTTTTGACATTATTCATCAATTCTTGTGTGTGTTTGGTTCTGCGTCGACAAAATTGATTTGATTTTGAATGAATTGATTATCTCTTAAATTGACTTGGAGGTAAAGTGGTATTTGTTTGGATACAATGAGTTGAGTAATAAATTTGAGGCTAAAAGTCAATAGCAATCCATTTGGGGTTGAAATATATGTTTCATGTACCCTACTTCTTTTCATTTAGCTGAGTTGCTTCCTTTCTAGACCAAGCAATCTCCTAGTTTGATAACTATGCTAGTGTCACTGACATATTTTATGTATTCAATTTGAGCTGGTATTTTCTGTTGAGAATTGGGAAATGTATGTAGTGTAATAAGGGGTTAAACAAGGGCCTTTAACTTGCAAAGTCAAGTTAATAATGTCGTATTGGTTTTTTGTTGTGAAAGAACAATGTTCTTTTGCAATTAATAAGCAACCCAAGCCTTGTAGCTTTTGTTTACTCTCTCTCATGCGTGCGCACACACAAATTGAAATATGTGACTGCTTCTATCAATTAATCCTTAGAATTTCTGAAGTTGGTTTCCCCTGTACATTTCTGGAATAAATCTGCAAGTCTTCCTAATTGAAAAAAGCTTAAAAATGTTTCTTAGTTTTGATGAATACTTGTTTTGGTTCAGTAGTATCAGGTGGTTGTATTTTATGCAGTTTTTCAACAAAAGAAACTGATTTATGCTTTTTGCATTATTGTAGATTCCATTGAATGTAGTAATAACATGATTATGTAATTCCTCTCCTTTCTTCAGGTGTAGCAAGAACATGAACAACTTGGTCCTATCTCTTGTTCCTGAGTTTGCAAAATTGCAAACTCTAATCCTTCGTCGAGATAAGCCTCAACTAGACGATAATGTTGTAGGGACATCGGTGGAAATCTCAAAGTTTAGTGGATGTTCAGTATTTAGTGACAATGCTCTGGATTACCTTGTCGGTTTCTGTAGAAAACTCAAAGTTCTTAATCTCTGTGGATGTGTTAGAGCAGCATCGGATACTGCACTACAGGTATTAATATAATATATACTAGATATTGGCTTTATTAACAATCATATAAAAATTAAGACAGATTTGAATTATAGCCCTCATGACTGAATGAACAAGAGGCTATTGGACACTACTGCAATCAGTTGCACTTTCTGAACCTTGGATGGTGTGATAAATTTTGTGATGTTGGAGTGATTAAATTGAAAGTTTAACCCTTTTTATTCACCATATAATTCTGACCCAAATTTGAGCATTCAAGAAAAGAAACTCTAAAGAAAAAAAAGTATCAACTTATCATCACATACTTCCAAATTAATAGGGTTGAATACTTTTGCTAGTGTTGGATGTTACTAATGAATGTTCAAATAGATCTATGTTGGTGTTGGACTTGGATGTTAGTGTTGAATGTTTTTTCTAGTTATATACATGCATAATTAATTTTTCTATAATTCTAATGTGATTTTGGAATTATATGAACTTTTCAATTATGGTGTAAATTTTAGTTTATTTTCAACAATATTTTATTTCACTTCATAATGTATTAAAAAGAATTAATGATTAGTGTTTTTGCACATTTTTTATGTTGAATATTATATGTATTTGATAATAAATAAATATATATGATTCATAAAAAAAAACTTAATCATAAAAAAAAAGTTTAATTATAGTTTTAATCCACTATTTGTACTAATTCACAAAATTGATCATTATATTAAATTTTAAAGGTCGACAATTTTGGTCTCTCTATCAAACTTTTAAACTAAAAAATGATTATTTGACATATGTCAAAAAACGTGAGACGCAATTACATGATATAGAACTATTAAGATACATTGATATATGTGATTAATTAAATTACAAATATGAAAAAATTGTGAAGTTTGAAGTTAAGTTTTTACGGTGTTTTATTCCAATTATATGTGTTAATCATTCTACACATAACATGTTATTTAAAACATGTCATGTCACTATTTTTTTATTAAAAAATTATAAAAATAGCCAAAATTGTCGATTTTAAAAATAGATGGATCAATTCAGTGAATCAGTACAAATAGATGACTAAAACTATAAGTAATCATAATAAAAATAAGACACTAAATTTATAATTTAGATAGAATATCCAATCCTACTCACAGTGATATATTTCGTAAACTCACACTCCATGCCTTGACAAATGAAAATATGCCCCTAAAAATTAGTTAAACATTCTTAAACAATTTAAAAAGTTTTTCAAATTTTATAAACAATTTATTTCTATAAAATTCAAAGTTGAGTAATAGACACCCATTATAAACACACACAAAAAGACACCCTTAAAAAACTTGCACAAATATAGCTTATCCATAACAAGTAAGAAAATAAAAATATCATTAATACATGAGTCATGTTCTAAAAATTGCAAAGGAAACATTAAAAATCTGAGAAGATTCTTAATTGTTGATATATTTTTCTCCCAAATATGTTGACCTCGCGATACCGTTAATTTGGTCGTCTCGAACTTTATTAACAAAAGGATTGACGGAAAGGAGAGTCTTCACACAAAATATAGCTTCACATACGTCAGCAATTCCTCTCTCGTCAATTTGCAAATTAACATTAAAAATATTTTCCGTATTAACATTATAGGATATCACTTTGTCAAACAATTTTAGAAGAAGCTCGTTTCCTTTCCATAACACTAATGGGACACAAGGTGAACTATGCTCTATGGTTCGTATTTTAGTCCAACAAGAATCTGCAAAACCACCTCCACTCTTCACCCAAATGTTAAAGTTCTCATATTTATCACAACAATCACGACAAACCAATGTTATAGTGTCATTCAACACCCCCAAATATCTTCCACTTGAAGTACTAATATCAATGTCTTTTGGCAATGATACCTTGTGAAGAATTCCACCTCCCACATTCAATGCAAGGATTGTTGTAGTTAAGCCTTTAATTTTTCCCCACCAATAATAAACCCCATTAAAATGCATAGCAAAACAACAAGTATCAAACTCACAACACCATGGGTTAGCACTTTCAATTGTCCTCCAAGAATCACTTCTCAAATCATATTCTTCAACAATATACTTCTTACATCGACATTCGCGATGACAAACCCACATCCTAACAACCTTAATTAAATTGTTACTTCTATAATCATGTCCTATTCCAACACCTAGTATCATCCCATCTTTAACTTTAGTGACCAAATCCGATGAGGGAAGAAGTCTCACTTCCCTTGTTGTTGGGTTACATAGAAAAACATCTCTTCCACAAGAAAAATCTGAATACAAACACACTAAGCCATTACAAGAATTGGAAACAAGATGATATGATAGACAAGTATTGCTCCTGTTTGGCAAAGATATAGAATTTTGCTTAACAGAAGAGCCATGTTCCAAGGAAAATAGTTGGTGAGTATAAGGGGTTAACCAAAGACGAAGAAGCAAGAAAAAACTTTGATTCATGATGATCCTTCTTAAAATTTGAGAAAAAAACCAATAACGTGCCTCTACTTAGTGTTATGAACCAATAAGACAATATGTCTCGTTCTAATACTACTTGACCTCAACTTTCAACCTTGATACTGCAATTGTTATAAAAGAACATTTGGTGTTAGTTCTTCTTACACTATATATAACTAATTTATACAAGAACGTTTTGTGTTTCCTCATATAGAGATTCTCTATTTTTATTTTATTTTAAAATAAATTATTAAAATAGATTCTTTTTAGATGATATAGTGTAATAATATCTAAATCAAATTTTTAAACAAAATCTTCCACACAACCTAACCTATATATATAGATTAAATTAGTATATATATTGTACACTCCTAAAATAAATTAATGTCAATAAAAATCTAAACGAGATCGAATATCCAAAAAGATATTATATATAAAACAAGATTTTTTTATATGTTTGACAAAAAAAAAGATTTTTTATATCACAATAGAAATTAAATACCATGTAACAATCATAAGTTAACACAATCTTTGCTATTTTGCGCTGAAATCACATATCTTAAATTAACACTTTTTTTTTTATTCAATCTATTTTTATTTTCTCAAATTGATGTCTTAATAGAAAATATAATCTTGTAT
>JBBPBT010000498.1:5906361-5918327 GCA_037974875.1 Cicer bijugum
ACAATATAATTCAATATTAATATTTTTTTAAAATAAAAAATATTAAACAGTCAATCATATTTTTAAATTTTTACATCTTATTTTTGGATTTGTATTTTACATTTTATTTCATCAAATAAATGCAAGTACCATTATATATTGAAAAATAAATTAACAATCACATTACAATGAGCCAAACAATTATCCTATATAATAAATTATCATACAAATTTTATAAAATATTTTAAAAATTAAATTAAATAATTGTGATAAACATAATTTTCTCTCATTTTAATTTTCCCCATCATATTCAATTATTACAAATCAATAAAATAATATTATAAGAAAACTATATTTATAATACTTAAAATATTACTTATAAAACTTATAAAATTAATTAATTAATATCTGCGCAGCGTGCGAGCCATGATCTAATCATAATTACTCGTTGTTGTTTTAAAGTCAATTTATTTACGCATTTAGATAATATTTTTATTTGTTAATTAATAAATTGATAAAGTAAACTCATATTTTTGTAATCAATTTATTCTCTCGATTGGATCGGATACAAAATCCTGCGAAAATATTGTTTGATTTAAGAACGAGTTGCTTAAATTTATCCATAGTTTGTTTATTCGTATACAGAAATCCCATTTCTTATAACATAAGGATTTGTTTTATTTATATTCTTATTTTTTATAATATATATTTGTTATATAATGAAATATATGCTATATAATAGTATATGTATATAATTTCATGTTATATAATATTATATATATAATGTTATTTATATGTTACCTATAGAATTTATATATATATATATATATATATTAAAATTATAGAATAAATTAATTTTCTTATTATATTTTATTGATTTATAACTCAACTTATAATTAAAATTTATTGATTTGTTGGGTGACCTTACTCTCCAAGTGGAACTCACCAATTTTATTAATAGTATTATTATTATTAAAATAAAATAAAAAGTTTTAGTGGGCTTGCTCCACTTGAAGGTAATAAAAGGGATTTAATTCCTACAAATTTAATATGTTATTTCTACCACTAAGTTTGTTATTTTAATATATAATTTGAGTAGTTTTATCTTCTCTGAGAGTTACTTTGTCATACTCACTTTAGTGGAAAGTTGTTATAAGGTTATTGTTGATTGATATTCCCTATTGTTATTAAGAAAACTATTGATGTACCCATTAATTATTATAGTAGAAGTTTTTACTGGACTAGGTCCCATGATTTTTATTCTCTCAGGAAGTTTTCCACGTTAGAAAAATTGTGTTTGTCTCATATTTAATTTTCCGCCAATTATTATTGCTCTTGGAATTGTATTTTCTATTTGGCCATTTATCTGCACAGGTGGGGGAAAAAATATTCCACATTATTGAGATAATTATTGCTAATTATCTCTGGTTTTTCCCTACAAAGTGGTATCTAGAGCTCGGTTATTTGATTTGTGCATTTAAATGGAGGAGGAAAATAAAGGTCCCAATATGATTAAACGCAACTCTTCTAATTACACACTTTGGAAGACACTCATGGAAGACATGTTATACAGTAAAAATTTGTATGATCCTATTGAGGGTAACACTGCTAAACCCGCAGATAAATCTGACGCTGACTGGAAGAAGATGAATAGAAAGAAAGTGGCGTTGGTCAGGCAATTGATGGATCTTAGTGTATATCCACATGTTGAAATTGAAATAAATGCTAACAAGATGTGGGAAAAATTAAAAGAGTTGTATGAACGAAAGAATGTGCAAAATAAAGCATTTCTATTTCAGAAGGTGGTGAATATGAAATATAAAGATTGAGATTCAATGGTAGAGCATATGAGTATTTTTCAGAATACAGTGAATCAGTTGACAACCGTAGACATTAAATTAGATGATGAGTTGCAAGCGTTGTTATTGTTGAGTTCCTTGCCTGATAATTGGGAAATCCTTGTTGTGGCGTCGACCAATTCAACTCCAAGGGGAAAGTTGAAAATGTCAACAGTTAAAGAGAGCATGTTGAATGAAGAAGCTCGAAGAAAGGAACGTAGTTTGGTTGGTTCTTCCTCAAAGTCAGAAGCACTAGTTACAGAGTCATGGGTAAGAAGTCAATCTAAAAACTTCCATAGACGCGACAACTCTGAAAGTCGTAGCAAGTCAAGAAGCAAGTCAAGGTCTAGAAAAGAAGTGATATGCTATCATTGTGGCAAAGTGGGTCACAAAAAAAAAATGCAGGTTCCTTAATAGAGATCAATCAAGGAAAAGAGATGAAGACAAAGAGAAGAAAAATGATAAAGATACAACAGCAGTTGCATCTGTTAATAATGTCTACATTGTTTGTCATGATAATTCCATAAACCTTGCATGTCAGGATTCAACTTGGATTATTGATTCGGGTTCCTCATATCATGTTACTCCTAGGCGTGATTTCTTCTCATCTTACAGTGCTGGTGATTTTGGTATGGTAAAAATGGGAGATGAAGGAGTATGTAAAATTATCGATATGGGAGATGTTTGGGTTGAAACTGGGATTGGTTGCAAGCTTCAATTGAAGAATGTTAGACACGTTCCTGATATTCTTCTCAATTTGATTTCGGTGAAAGCCTTGGATATTGATGGTTATTACACCTTCTTTGGTGGTGGTGGTATATGTAAAATCACTAAAGGGTCTCTAGTGGTTGCAAAATAGCAAAGTTTCACTTCTCTCTATAGGATGCCTACGAAGCTATGCAAGGAAGAAGTGAATGCAATTGAAGATGCATCTTCTGATTTATGGCATATGTGCCTTGGTCACTTGAGTGAGAAAGGACCCAACATACTTGCGAAGAAAAATTTTCTTCCTGTGAAAGGTACGTCTCTAAAAACTTGCACTCATTGTTTTGCTGGAAAACAACATAGAGTATTATTTCATAACACTGGTCCTCATAGGAGGCAAAATATTCTTGATTTAGTTAATACTGATGTTTATATGATGGATAGTAAATCTCTTGGTGGTGCATCATATTTTGTTACTTTTATTGACGACCACTCTAGAAAAGTGTCGGCTTTTCCTTTGAAATCTAAAGACCAGGTATTTGGAGTCTTCAAGCACTTTCATCCAAGTGTTGAAAGAGAAAAAGGAAGAAAATTGAAATGTGTTCGATCTGATAATGGTGGTGAATACAGAGGTCCTTTTGAAGAGTATTGTAGAGAATATGGAATCAGGCTTGAGAAAATAGTTCCAAAGACACCTCAACATAATGGTGTTGCAGAGAGAATGAATCGTACGATTAATGACAGAATCAGACGTATGCTCTCTCATGCAAAATTATCGAAATCCTTTTGGGGAGAATCAATGAAAACTGCAGTGGATTTGATCAATCTTTCTCCTTCTATTCCACTTGATGGTGATGTTCCAAATAGAGTGTGGACAGGGAAAGATGTCTCTTACCGTCATTTGAGAGTTTTTGGTTGTAGATGTTTTGTTCATGTTCCAAGAGATGAGAGGTATAAGCTTGATAGTAAATCCAAACAGTGTATATTCGTCGGTTATGGTGATGAAGAATTTGGTTATAGATTGTGGGATCCGGTTGAAAGAAAATTATTAGAAGCCAAGATGTGATATTTCTTGAAGACCAGACTGTTGAAGATTTTGATAAAGCTGAAAAATAGAAATCAAATTCTAGAAGTTACATTGATGTTGCGCCTAAGCCCCCTACAGAGACTGTTATTGATGGGGGAGATATACAGGTAGATGATGAGAATGTAACTGATGATCATGTACCTCACCATGATGAGCAGGTTCCAGTTGAGCCACCAGTCGAGTTTGATTTGAGAAGATCTACTATAGAACGTCAACCTTCTCAAAGATATCCTCCCCACGAGTATGTGATGATCACTGATAGTGGAGAGCCAGAATACTGTCAAGAAGCTATTACA
Source organism: Cicer bijugum (assembly GCA_037974875.1). NCBI lineage: Eukaryota > Viridiplantae > Streptophyta > Magnoliopsida > Fabales > Fabaceae > Cicer > Cicer bijugum. Next base: position 5,910,267 of record JBBPBT010000498.1, read on the forward strand.
AATATTGATAAACAAAAGTGGTTGAAGGCCATGCAAGAAAAGATAAATTCCTTCCATGAGAATCACACATTTGAATTAGTAAAATTACCTAATGGTAGAAAAACACTCAAGAACAAATGGGTATACAAGATAAAGACAGAAGAAAATAATTCTCAACCAAGATACAAAGCAAGATTGGTTGTGAAAGGTTTTAATCAGAGAAAAGGTATTGACTTTGATGAAATTTTTTCACATGTGGTGAAAATGTCCTTTATTCGAATTTGTGCTTGGGTTAGCAGCTAGTTTGAACCTAGAAGTTGAACAACTTGATGTGAAAATTGCATTCCTTCATGGTGATTTGGAGGAAGAGATCTATATGGAGTAACCAGAGGGTTTCGAAGTCAAAGGTAAAGAGCAACTTGTGTGAAAATTGAAAAAAAGTTTGTATGGGCTCAAGCAAGCACCTCGACAATGGTACAAGAAATTTGATTCTTTCATGGAGAAACATGGGTATGGTAAAACTACTTCTGACCATTGTGTGTTTATCAAGAAATTCTCTGATGGTGATTATATTATTCTCTTGCTATATGTGGATGACATGTTGATTGTTGGTCATGATACTAAGATGATTCAGTCTTTAAAGAAAGATTTGAACAAGTCCTTTGCAATGAAAGACTTGGGTCCTGCAAAGCAAATTCTGGGCATGAGAATTACTCGTGACATGAAGAATAATAAATTATGGTTATCTCAACACAATTATATTGAGAAGGTGTTAGAGAGGTTTAACATGAGCAATTGCAAACCTGTTAGTACTCCACTTGCTACTCATTTTAAATTGAATTATGATAAATGTCCTACAAGTGAGAAAGACAAATAAGAGATGAATAAGGTTCCTTATGCATCCGCAGTTGGTAGTTTGATGTATGCTATGGTATGCACAAGGCCAGATATTGCTCATGCAGTTGGAGTTGTTAGTTGGTTTCTCTCTAATCCTAATAAAGATCATTGGCAAGCAATGAAGTGGATTCTCAGATACCTTAGGGGTACTTCCACAGTGTGTTTATACTATGGAGGTGGTGAACCTGTGTTGGATGGCTACACATATGCAGATATGGGAGGTGATCTTGATTCTAGAAAATCTATTTCTGGTTATATGATGACATTTGCTGGGGGAGCTGTGTTTTGGCAATCAAGACTACAAAAGTGTGTTGTTTTATCTACTACTAAAGCTGAGTACATTGCATTAACTGAAGCTTCCAAAGAACTCTTGTGGATGAAGAAATTCTTACATGAGTTAGGCTTCAAGCAAGACAAGTTTGTGTTATTGTATGACAGTTAGAGTGCGATTCATCTCAGCAAGAATCCGACTTTTCATGCAAAGTCGACACATATTGAAGTGCGGTATCATTAGATACGAGATGCACTGGAAATGAAGTCATTTTTAAATGAGAAGATTCATACGGATGAGAATGGTTCAAATATGATGACCAAGACATTGCCTGTGTCGAAGATTATATGTTGCAGAAAGAAAGCTGGCATGGTTGAGCAGTACCTTCCCAATTGAGTCGTGAGAGGGAGATTTGTTGGGTGGGCTCACTCTCCAAGTGGAACCCACCAATTTTATTAATAGTATTATTATTGAAAAAAAAAAGTTTTAGTGGGCTTGGTCCACTTGAAGGTAATAAAAGGGATTTAATCCCTAAGAACTAGAACACAGAAAGACAACGGAAAAAGAACGGTTGCCAGAGAAGAAAAATAAGGGTTTGATTCTAGTGAGTTTTATCTTCTCTGAGAGTTACTTTGTCATACTCACTTTAGTGGAAGATTGTTATAAGGTTGTTATAGAGTTGTTATTATCGATTGATATTCCTTATTATTATTAGGAAGACTCTTGGTGTACCGATTAATTATTATAGTGGAAGTTTTTACTGAACTAGGTCCATGATTTTTATTCTCTCAATTTGAGGGAAGTTTTCCACGTTAAAATTATGTTTGTCTCATATTTAATTTTCCACAAATTATTATTGCTCTTTGTATTTTCTATTTGGCCTTTTATCTGCACAGATGAGGGAAAAAAATATTCCGCATTGAAATAATTATTACTAATTATCTCTGATTTTTCCAACAGAATTTATATATATTTAAATTATAGAATAAACTAATTTTCTTATTATATTTTATTGAATTATAACTCAATTTATATTTAAAATAAAAAGTGTAATTAAAGAGAATGTATACGATAAAGGTCGGGAACTATTTATATTATATTATATTTTTGTTTTTTATTCTGACAACCACAAACTATAACAACTTCTAAGAAATTAGGGACCTCCAATAAATATCACTCTTCAAAAAATATTTGAGTTTTTCTTTTTTGGGGAAAGAAAGGGACCTAGGCTAAATAGTTGGGGAGTGGAAAGTGGATGTGTATAGTGTTATCCAGATCATTTTTTGTGTGACCAGAACATTTTTGTTTTGACAAAAGTATGAACCAATTTTTAATTGTGATTGACACTGTATTATAATAAATTTATTATTATTTGATCATGGAAGAATGATTATTAAGTTCATTTATGGTGTAAACCGAAGCTCATTTTTATAAGAAAAACATAGTTTTTTTTTTATATATAAATTTGTTTTTGATTTTGTTACTAAGAAAATAGTTTTTAATCTTACTTAATATGTGTGATAATAATAATTGTACCTTTTAATTAATAGAGATAAAAAAAATACCCTATCACTGTAAAATTATTTTAGACTAACAATTATTTATCACTTGTGATCATATACCAAATAAAAAATTGAAAATAAAAATTGTACAATTATTAGATATATTGACAAGTTGTGGTTAGTTGTTGGTGTATAATATTTGATTTCCTATTACTATTAAATACTGACATTAATACCTTTGTTTAATATGTGTAAAATATTTAAACAAATATGTCACTTAATGATTGATGAAGAGATACTATTTGTGATTACTTTTTTCTAAGGTTGGAGTTTGAACCCACCGTCTAAGGGCTAATTCATTAGGGTTTTTATGAGTTTTTTTGCATTTTGTTTTCAAAGTTTATTTTAAATATAATATATGTTTTTTGAAAATAAATATATTCAAGTAAAATGAAATTAAGTTGATTTTTTAATTATTTTATTGATAATTTTTTAAAAATTTCATTATAAGAACAGATTTTATAATTTTAATTTTATTTTTATTTTAACTCTAACACATTACTACTAGTGATCGTCAACTACCACGTTGGCTATAGTTAATAACTATTTTGATTCTCCACTACTCAACTATCGTCAACTACCACTTTGGTTAATACCGACCCCATTATAACCCCTCTAACTATTGCGGATCACCACTCTGACCGTCGTTGACTAATAATTTTACCACCATTTTGACCATCAATGAATACAACCAACAACTACTTTAACCATTGTCGATCATCACTCCAACCAATGTCAACCACCATTCGGACCATCTCTTTCACCCCTAGGGTGGCCCCACTAACCATCATCTACCACAAAAAAGAAAAAAAATAATAATAATGTTATAATATTAAAAAACAAAAAACAAAACAATGTTTTAAATGTATGTTCTATTACAACTAAGGTCATGCCATTATCCTCCTAAAAGAAATTCAAGACAATTGATTAATAAAAATAATTCAACAAACATTAAACAAAATTATTAACCACAATATAAATTAGATTAATAAAATTGTATGATTATGGTTCATTCTCATTTAAATGATTTTTTTTAATAGTATTTTACTTAAAAATAATATTTAAATTTTTTAAACTAAAGTTAAAGTTTATCGCAACTAAAGATATGTGAATAACAGTGTCGGATAGAGAGGTCGAACTGGTCGAACCAAATTTCAGTTCGAAAAAATTGAACCGATTCAATTTTTAGTTCGAAACAATTAGAACTGAATTTGTTTGTTTAGAAGTAATTAGAAATAATTATGTAAAATTTGGCCTACAGTCATAAAAAAACTAAGTTAAAATCAGTTTGGTTAAGAGTAATAAATTGGTTCATCAATCTATAGAACAATTTGGTTCGGTTTTTTGAACTGAAAACCAATTCGTTTAGTTTTTTCAAATTGAAAATCGGTTTGATTCAATTTTCAAACAATTCTAATTCAAAACTGAACTTTGCCCACCCCTAGTAATAAGAAGGCATAGAAGTAACAACTTAATTATAATACATTATGTTCATTTATTGAAATGCCATGAAATACAAGATTAGAAACTTACGATGCAAGCCTATCGAAATAAATCTTTCCTCAAAACTTTTGCTTTATATTAGTGGGTAATCTTGTTCGTGAAAAAAATTTGTTGGTGGACAAATACTAAAGATATTTAGTCTTCATAATTTTAGCTTAAAGGTCATTATGTAAGTATTAGAGTTTATAACCATTGAGGGACTAGAGTAGACTTAGCCACAAAATTAATGGCCCACAAAACTTCTTCCTTACACTTAGACTTTAGTCTTAAGATTTAGGTGAAACCCCAAATACTGATGAGTAAACTCGTGCAACCTTAAGGTTGTCTAGAGGCCATATGATCAAAGTAAACAATACTAATAGAAAACTTTTAAGTAGGGATTTTGAAAAAACTCACTTAGAAAATATATTAGTGAAATATGTACTCATGTGATCTTTTCTTTTAAATACATTTGTGCTCATGTTATAAGTATTAGTCATATGCGCATACTTCATAGGTTTCTAAACGCATTTATATATGTATACACACTATTTTTTTCTTGTTGATTAGAAAAAATCGATGTTTTAGAAACTTTTCTTGTATGATATGCTTTTTACAATTTGACGCATTTTACAATTTGGCCAATTTTTATTTGTGCAAACCTCTAACATTAAGTTAAACCCTAAAAAGTTCATAAAATTGCGGATTAATCAGTAAGTCAACAATTTCAAACAAATATCACAACACCCTCATATCACTTATATACAGAAGATAAATGGTGTCCATGATTGAATCAAAACGAAATGCGCCGAAGAGTTCTATTCATATGTTATGTTATTTGGATTGGCAAAATTCTTCCACTCAATAATGTCTCTTTGGTCCAATTGGGGGTGAGAAAGGTCTTTTAGACTAATTGAGGTGAGAAGTTGAACGAGTATTCAAGCATTCTAAATACTGAACTTGAGGAAATTGTGTTCGGGTAGAATTGATGATATACGATTTAACAAAAGCCATGTGCTAAACAATTGAAACTGTTGTTAAAAGATGAACAATGCATTTCCTTAAAGATAAAGTTATCTAGAACTCTGCTAAAACATGTCAAACATGTATCATGGATAGAAAGTGCTAAACAATTGAAACTGTTATTAAAAGATGAACAATGCATTTTCTTAAAGATAAAGTTATCTAGAACTCTGCTAAAACATGTCAAACATGTATCATGGATAGAAACACCCGAATTTTTCTTTAAGTAACACACCATGATTATATAATATTATTTAATTGTTATCTGATGTATCAACCAAAGCATCTAATAAAAGTTTGTCATATGTATCCTGTCATATTATCCATCACAATTATCATATTATTATCTATCCTAATTTCATCATCAAATAAATTCTAAGACTGGTGATATTTATTTATGAAGTGTTGAACGTTTAGTCATGCTTATCTGGTGCATTTCAATAACACACACTTAAAATATCTCTTGTGTCGTGTTAATATATTACTCCATATATATCAACAAGAGAGAATATAGATGCTATTTCACCGTAGATGCACTTAAATTGCAAGACACTGAATAGAAAATAGAAATCAATAACAATTAAACATGATTCTGGATAATTTTTCTGTACATCAATTTACCAATAAACATACATAATTAAGAGTCTGCTAGACTTTATTACAATAGTTTTAAAAAATGTCTCTAATTATAATTTGAATTTTGATATCAAGGATTTTGATACTTTTACGTGCGTGTCAGCCCCATTTGAGCGCATTCTTCTAGTATCAAGACCGCATCGCAACTATCATGATTATTTTAAAATCTCCATTACTAATGTTACATATTAAATATACTCTATAACCACATATATGAATATATAAATGATTATTCTTATTCACTTATTAGCTATCGCATTGCACTAGATTTTATTATGGATAGATCTCAATAACGGATCTTAGACCCAAAATTGGAGTTATCTTGTAATCACTGAAACCGGAAGAGGAAATTAAACTAACCCATTCTTTCTTAGTTCTCTCTTTTCCGGCGAACGACACCATCATGAGCATATCAAAGAAGAGTTGTGTTTCAAAAGTATCATTGTTTCCCTTCTCATTCTCCATCACCATGTCTATGATAATCACCTTCCCTTCTTTTCCTTTCTTTGCTATTGCATCCTTACAATTCTTTAATATCTTCACACATTCATCATCATTCCAGTCATGCAGCATCCACTGCATTGCCATTTAAAGTCACAAGGATCAAAATCATTAAAATGAAATGAAATTGAATAGTAGTATTAGAGTATATAAATAGTTTGTTGCACAAATAGAAGAAGTAGAAATTGACAAGTTTTAAAACACTTCCATAAACAAAAATGCTTATCATTACATATTTTTTAAACACATGCACATATGTGTGTGTCAGGTTGTTTTTTGGTTGCCCAAAAGAAGGTAAAAGAGTTGCAATTACTTAGATCTTGACATGTCAAATATCAATCATGGAACAATTTCTCTCAACCTCTCAATAGTCCGTAATTTGTCTTTGGGAACTTTATTATTTACTAAAGCATCCTATCTAGTCATCTGACATAGAACAACCGCAAAGAACAATAAACAACAATAAATATAACTTTTGGTTGTTTATATTTAGAATGGGATATTTTACCTTCAATAAAATGGAATCTGCAGAGGGAATTTCTTTAAACATGTCCCCACCAACATATTTTAGATTATGAGTACCTTGCAAGCCATCAACAACATGTGGTAGATCAAATACAGTGCACTCCAATTGTGGAAATGATTTTGCAAGAGCCTTTGCCATGTTCCCTGTACCTCCTCCAACATCAACCAATGAATCCAATCCATTGAACACTTCCTTGCACTTCTCAATCACAACACTACTCACCAATCGAGCATCACTCGCCATTGCATCATTGAACAAGTTGTTGAATTTGGGCTCGCGCTCCGCATAATCCCAAAACGACATCCCATGCGTCGTTTGAAATGCAGTAGGATCATCATTTGTTAACCAAGTAGACAATTGATGCCACGGATTCGTCAAAACAGGATCAAACACTAAATGCACGAATGGTGTCACACTCATTGGATTATCCTTAAGTAGCAATAAAGATGTATCAGTTAGTACATACTCGATTTCTAATTCATTCTCTGTAACACTCTGTTGAGAGAAAAAACCAGAATGAGTCATGATTCACATCAAGCGATATATGAAGAAAGTTTTTGAAGGGTGAATTGGTAATGAAGAAATGAGTTTTGAGAGTGACATTGGTTTTCCATAGTTGTGTATGATATCAGGTATACCTAAATCAACTACACATTTAAGTGACATCGAATTTATGAAATTCAAAATATGATTCCATATGTGGCTTTGAGCTTTAAGCAAATTGGAAGCATTATGTGATTCCATTCTATTAGCAAGATTTTTAAGTATGGATGAAACTTCCATATTTCGGCTCTCTATTTATAAGGCTACCTGGTCTATAATCAATTATGTTTTTGAATACACTATTCTGGGTGTAATTTCCTTGGTTGCTATTTTTTTATGTTCTGCAATTATAATTTAACACATGACTCCATATTCAATAGTAACTAAAATTCATTTTTATTCTTTATAAATTATTATTATAATTTAAAATAAATAAACTAGAAAATAGTATAAATAATTTTTAAATTTTAATTAAACAATTTCTTTATTATAATTTAAAATAAACAAACTAGCTAAAAAATAAAACATATATCAGATTAATAAATAATTTATTTATCATAATTTTAAATTATTTATAAATAAATTTTATTTTTAAAAGAAATAAAACAACTTATTTATTTTAATTTAAATTAAATAAAATA
>JBBPBT010000498.1:5918589-5932785 GCA_037974875.1 Cicer bijugum
ATTACAAATTTAAAAATATTCTAAATATTTACTAATATAAAATTATATAAAATAAAAAAACTATTATTATAATAAAACCATAAATATTTTTAATAAAATATATTTATTTTTAAAAACATCAAATTTTAATTTTTTAATTTATAATTATATTTTATTAAATTTTAATTTTGTTTTTTTAAAAATAATTAAGTAAATTATTATTTTTATCATATTTTATTAATTTATAATTCAATTCATATTCAAAATAAAAATTTTAATTAAAGAGAATGTATAGGATAAAAGTCAAAAAATATTTATATTATGTTATATTTTTGTTTCTTATTCTGACAATCGAAAGGGTAAAGAAGGCTTCAATAAATATCTGGTTACTCTTGAAATAAATAACATTTGAGATTTTTTCGGTAAAGAAAGGGATGTAGGCCAAATAGTTGGGAGTAGTGGAAAGTGGATGTGTATAGTATTTTCTATATCATTTTTGGTGTGATAAGAACATTTTGGTTTTGACAAAGATATGAACCAACTTTTAATTGTGATTGATACGATATTATAATAAAAATGTTATTATTTGATCATGGAAGAATGATTATTAAGTTCATTTACGGTGTAAATCGAAGCTCATTTTGATAATTTTTTTTTTAATATAAAATTGTTTTTGATTATTTTTACTAAGAAAATAGTTTTTAATCTTACTTAATATGTATGATACTGATACTTGTACCTTTTAATTAATAGAGATCAAAATTATACCCTATCGCTGTAAAATTATTTTAGACTCACAATTAATTATCACTTGTGATCATATACCAAATAAAAAATTGAAAATAAAAATTATACAATTATTAGATATATTGACAAGTTGTGGTTAGTTATTGCCAACGTCTTTCTAAAAGAAAGTCACGACAATTGATTAATAAAAATAATTCAACTAACATTAAAAAACTTATTAACGACAATATAAATTAGATTAATACAATTGTATGATTATGATTAATTTTAATTTAAATAATTTTTAATAGTTTCTTACTTAAAAATAATATTTAAAAATTTTAAACTAAAGTTAAAGTTTTTTGTAACTAAAAGTATGTGAATAATAGTGTCGGTCAAAGAGGTCGAACTGTTACAAACAATGCATAACTTAATTGATATCGGGACCAGTTGAATAAGGGTCGGGCTATTACAGCAGCCGCCTAAACCTTAATAGTTGTTGTGTATGTAAGGGTAATAGGTAGAGATGTTAAAAAAAACAAAAATTGAACTAAACTGTATAACTGAATTAAATTGCTTTTGAACTGAATTAATTTATAAAAATTGAGAAAAAAAACTGTTTTTTTCAAAAATAGTTTATTAAACAAATAGATTTTTAAAACTAGAATCAAATTTGTTTTTTTAGAAGTAATTATGTAAAATTTGACCTATAGTAATAAAAAAAATGTTAAAATTAGTTTGTTTCAGAGCAATAAATCAATTCATCGATTTATAGAATAATTTGGTTCAACTTTTTGAATTGAAAACCGATTCAGTTCAGTTTTTTCAAACTGAAAACCTGTTCAATTTAATTTTCAAACAGTTGAACTTTGCCTACACATAGTAGTAGGAAGGCATAGAAGTGACAACTTAATTATAATACATTCCGTTCTTTAAATGAAATGCCACGAAATGCAAGATTAGAAACTTATGATGTAAGCCTACCAAAATAAGTCTTTCCTCAAAACTTTTCCTTTATATTAGTAGATAATCTTGTTTGTGGAAAAATATGTTGGTGGACAAATACCAAAGACATTTAGTTTTCATAATTTTAGTTTAAAAGTCATTATGTAAAATTAGGACACCTTAACAGACCCCTTCATATGTACTAATCTAGTAGTGAAACCAGAGTAAGTGTTAGATTTTCTAACCATGGAGGAATTGGAGTAGACCTAACCACAAAATTAGTGACCTACAAAATTTTATCCTTACCCTTAGACTTTGGTCTTATGATTTAGGTGAAACTCCAAATATTGATGAGTGAACTCGTGCAACCTTAAGGTCGTCTAGCGACCATATGATCAAAGTGCGCAACATAAATAGAACAACTTTTAAGTAGGGATTTTGGAAAAACTCAGAAAATTTATTTGTGTAATATGTGCACTTGTGATATTTTCTTATCAATACATTTGTGCTTATGTTATAAGTTTTAGTCATATGCACATACTTCATAGGTTTCTAAACACACTTAGAGCATCTCCAACGGGAGGTAAAATGAGTTAGAGCATCTCCAACGGGAGGTAAAATGAGTTCGTCCGCCAGTGTGTAATTACTTAACTTCTAGTTTTTTGTGGGTTCACTGTTGGAGTTGTGCCAAGGTGTCATCACGGTACTGTCAGGAAGGAACGGTGCTTCATAGCAGTTAACTTTTATTAATTTATTAATAATAATAAATTTATTATTTTTTATTAATTTATAGCCGTTAACTTCTTTTTTAATTTATTAAATAATAATAATTTTGTAACTATTACTTTTTTTTAGTTAATATACCACCGTTAGCCTTTTTTTTTTCCTTTCCTTACGATTGTTAGCTCATTAATAGGAATAATTTGTTACTCATATTTTTTTCCCTTTAATTACGTTTGTTAGCTCATTAATAGGAATAATTTGTTACTCATACTTTTTCTTCACAATTTTTGTTATAGAATTTTATTATTTACTTTATCATTTTTAATTATTTATGTCATATATTTAACATTTAATTTTTATTATTGTTATAAAAATTTAAGTTCAATTTTATTTTAATTTAAAATTTTTATTTTTATTTTTATTTTTATTTTTATTTTAAATTAAATTTTATTTTAATTTTAAATTAAAATAATATATAATAATATTAATTAGAATATTTAAATTAATATTTTAAGTTATAATAAAATTAAATATAAATAAAATATTAATGTATAAATTAAAGTTATGAGATATAATATGGTTTTTTAAAAGTTAAACAATACAGAAGGAATGAATTGATTAAGGGTGATGTGACATAGTAGAACCTATTTAAATGGAGTTCACCGTTGGAGTAAAAAAAGAACGAGTTCCTTCAAGATGACGTGGCACAGTGGACCCCATCTAAATAACCCATTTTGAGTTTACCGCTGGAGATGCTCTTATATATGTATTTACTATTTTTTCCTTATTGATTAGAGAAAATCGATGTTTTAGAAAACTTTCTTGCATGATATGCTTTTTTTTTGAATGAGAATGCAAGAATGTTGATGAATAATGTGTGGTGTTTGTAATTACGCTCCTTAAGACTGAGACATACTAAATTTTGAGGACAAATTTTCTATAACATGGGGAGAAAGTAACATTCCAAATTACTATTCAAAAAATGATATATCCATCGCATGATGCACAATACAAATTATAAAAGATGAGTAACATTTATTAATGAGACAAATGTTGTTGATCCTTTAGATTGTAACCTTGAATTTTGACTTAGTAACTCCAAATATTTTTGACCTTGTTTATTTAATAATATTTTGGATTTAAATTTTATTATGGGTAGATCTCAATCAAAGACATTAAGCTTAAAATTGGAGTTATCTTATAGTCCCTAAAACCTGCGAAGGAAATCAACTTAATCCATTATGTGGTTCCTCTCTTTTCTTGTAAATAGTACCATCATTAACATATCAAAGAACAATTGTGTTTCTAGTGATTCATTATTATGTCTCTCTTAGGATCTAATACCATGTCTATGATTATCACTTTCCCTTCTTTACCTTTCTTCACAAGTAATTCCTTACATTTCTTCAATATCTTAACACATTCCTCGTCATTCGAGTCATACAATATCCACTTCAATTTCAATGACACTTTTATTTGGGTTACTAAACAAAGACGATTAATAAAAAAAGAAGTGAAAAGAATAAAAATGAGAAGAAAATTATTTATGATCATTATCTCTTTTATTTGGGTTTTTAAAGAAAGACAGAAAAACAAAAATAAAGTGCAAAGAAGAGAAAGCAAGAAGAAAATTTTATTAGTACTTAATAGTTAAATAGATGAAATTCAATGTTTGTAATGCATTATTAAATGAAGTATTTCTTATAGTTGAGTGACTCTACCTAATAATTGTCACGACCTGAAAATTAAATGTCGTGATTGACACACAAATTATACTCCTAGTCTGACAAGTCTAATAACTAACTTAACAATTAAACCACTAAATCGTTCTCTACCATTTAAAATTACGTGCGCGCGCGCACACACACACACACACACATATATATACATATATATATATATATATATTCTCAAAATTTCGATAGAGTATCCTCTGTAACTTCAACATTTCCCAAATTTATAAAATCCCTGTTTAACTTTAAATTCCGTCACAATTCAAAGAATAATATCTAATTGTCTACTACACTTCCCAAAAAGAATAGACTAACTCCAAAATAGGTGCAAGTTTCATTAGACTTTACATATTTTACAAAAAAAAATGGTCCTCGATCAAATAGGCCTACCAAAAAATAGAAATATAGTTGATACTTGGATCTACTAACAGAGTTCTGTTCAGCTGCCTACGAATCTGAAAAAAAAAATAAACAACATAAAAGAGTAATTCACAAAGACTTTGTGAAGAGACAACAATCACCATCAATTAAAAGGAAAACACACTGCTTTACAATCGAGCGGCAATTATGTTAAACATTATTACTTAAAATCTAGAAAATTTTAAATTTAAATATATACTCCTATATAGTCGTTAAACTTATAATTTAACCGTTCGAACATAATTATTAAAAAATTCAGTTAATAATGAAATGAAATCAAAATGAATGACCTTAAAATCATCATAAAAATCAAACAAGTAACAATACAATTTTTTCTTTTTAGAACCAAAAGGCGGCTTCATCTCATTGATAGCCCTTTCCTCCTAAAGGTGGCATTTCCCTTAGGGGTGGTTTCATCTACCGGATAACCCTCTCCTCTCAATCCCGCAACGCATCATCACATATAAATTAGGGAACTTACATCTCGTTGATAGCCCTCTCCTCCTATGAATGACATTTTTTTAGGGGCGGTTCCATCTAACTGGTAACTCTCCCTAATCAAACGAGGTAACTAGGTGCACCTAACGCAGTTAACGATCTAATAATTATAACAATGATTTTTCAAAATATATATTTAAAATCATTTCATCGTAATTCATGGAAAACATATTTAATCGCATAACAATTCAATATTTAAATACTTTAATTCATAAATAAATCAAACTAATAACATATTATATAACAATGACCATTAAATTAAATAATTGACGAAATCGACATAAATTTCAAAGGTTGTGTTCCCCAAATTTTTTAATAAATACTTTAATATAGAAAACAAGTAGAATAATAATTATAGCATTATAAAATATATGACGATGATCGTCGTCAACTCACAACTATGGAGAATCGCCTAAGTTTATTCTCCACCAACTCTCAGAGTATCAGTCAGGACCCCAGCTGACAAATCTGAGTTAAAAGAAATATTCTCAAGTCATTAGAAAAATTATTCTAGATAAGTATAGGAAACCGTATAAATCATTTAAATCTACTCTAAGCACAAAATAATTTTTTTTATTCAAAACTACATTTTTCTAGATATTAATACTAGCATTAGAGTTGTGCATTTACCTCAATGAGTCTCAATAAACAACTCTTAAGAGATGGGTACCCTTCTCTTTCTTTAGAGGATAAAACCTAATCCAAAATTTATACCCAAGAACTTGTGAAAATATGAGGAAGCTTGCTTAGGAAATGTATACCCTTTCCATGGGTTTATTGTGGCTTTAAGTGAGAGGAAGAAAAAGAAGAAGGAGAAAAAAAGAAAACAAAAGAAAAAAATGAAAATGGGGAATGATGAGGTTGCTGAGAGAGAAAAGAAAGAAAAGAAAAAGTGGAATGGAAAAGAAAGTGGGGGGAAAATTGGTTTTGTTATTATTATTATTATTATTATTATTATTATTATTATTATTATTATTATTATTATTATTATATTTAAAAAAAGAAAGGCACGGACGTGTCAATCTCATCCCCTTATAAAAATTCGTCCTCGAATTTATTTGACTTTTAAATTATTTAATAAATACTACTAACTTTGAGTTTCAACATAAGTGTGGGTACTTTGCACGGATGACTTCTTCGGGTTCTCAAGTAGTTTTTTCGCCGAATGAACCACTCCAAAGAACTTTTACTAAAATGATATCATTTGAGCATAAACGTCTCACTTGGCGATATAATATAGCTATTGGATGTTCAACGTACGATAGACTCTCATCTAACTGTATGTCTTCACGATTAATCAAATGAGAAAGGTTATGAAGATACTTCCGAAGCATTGAAATATGAAAAACTAGATGAACTCCCGAGTGATCAGGTGGAAGTGCCAAGTGATATGCTACTGGTTCGACCATTTCTAAAATTACAAATGGTCCAATGAATCTTAGACTTAGTTTCCCCTTCTTACCAAATCGCAAAACTCCTTTCATTGGTGAGACTCATAGGAATACATGTTCTCCCACTGAAAACTCTAAGGGACGACGCCTCTTATCAGAATAAGATTTTTGCCTACTTTGAGATGTCACTAAGCGATCCCGAATCAATTTAACTTTTTCAATGACATCTTGAACCAATTCTAGACAGACTAATTTAGCTTCACCAACTTCAAACCATCCTATTAGAGACCTACACCGTCTTCCGTACAAAGCCTCAAACGGAGCCATCTGAATACTAGATTGATAACTATTATTGTTTGCAAATTCCATCAAGGGCAAATGTTGATCCCAACTACCCCCAAGATCCATAACACAAGCACAAAGCATATCTTCCAATGTTTGTATAGTCCTTTAAGATTGGCCATCTGTCTGAGGATGAAAAGCTGTGCTAAGCTTCAAACGAGTTCCTAATGAAGTTTGGAACGACTTCCAAAATTAAGCAGTAAATTGAGTTCCACGATCAGAAATAATAGACATCGGTACACCATGCAAAGAGACAATTTCATCCAAATAATGTTTAGCATATTGAGATGCAGTATACGTAGTCTTCATAGGCAAAAAGTGTGTTGATTTGGTTAATCGATCTATAATCACCCAAACTGAATCATAACCCTTTTGGATTCATGGTAATCCTGTGACAAAATCCCTAACGATGCCTTCCCACTTCCACTCAGGTATTTCAACAGGTTGAAGTAACACCGTAGGATTTTGGTGCCCAGCCTTTACTTGTTGACACACTAAGCACGTAGAGACAAAATTTGTTACGTCTCTTTTTATCCTTTTCCACCAATACAATTCTCTCAAGTCTTGATACATCTTATTAGTACTTGGGTGAATAGTATAAGAAGAATGATGAGCCTCCTCAAGAATTTTCCTCCTAAAGCCACCAACATTTGTTACACACAACTGAGACTTCAACCTCAACACACCATCAGGATCAATTGAAAAGTATGAAATTTTACCATTCTGAACATTATTTATCATATTCACCAAGTATGGGTCTTGACTTTGAGCTTATTTGATGTCATCAACTATGGTTGGACGAATTTGTATGTGTGCTAAAAATAACCTCGAATGACCAAGTTTCAATTGAATTCCACTTTCAACAACTTCTTGAAATTCTTTAACTATTGGCCTCTTTACTTCTGCTATATAAGCAAGATTTCCTATGGATTTCCTACTCAAAGCATATGCAACAACATTTGTCCTCCCTGGATGGTATAAGATTGTGCAATCATAATATTTCAAGAGTTCCATCCACCTTCTTTGTCTTAAATTTAAATCTCATTGTTGAAAGATATACTTAAGACTTTTATGATTGGTATAAATCTCACAAGTTTCATCATATAGATGGTGCCTCCAAATCTTAAGAGCAAAAATAACTGCAGCCATTTCCAAATCATGTGTGGGATAGTTCACTTCATGTCTCTTGAGTTGTCTAGATGCATAGGCAATAACCTTACCTTTTTGCATAAGTACACAACCGAGACCAACTCTAGAAGCATCACTATAAACTGCATAACTTTCACCACCTATAGGTAATGCCAAAATAGGTGCTGACGTCAAGTACTCCTTCAATTTTTGAGAGTTTTCCTCACATGCATCAGTTCATCAGAACTCAACTTTCTTCTTGGTCAACCTAGTCAACAAATATGCAATCTTTGAGATATCCTTCACAAAATGTCGATAATAACCGACTAAATCAAGAAAACTCCGAATCTCCTTCACTGTGGTAGGTCTGGACCAGTTCTGGACTACTTCCACCTTACTTGGATCAACACTTATTCCATTCTTAGACACAACATGACCTAAAAATGGCACACTATCGATCCAAAACTGACATTTTGAGAATTTGGCATATAATTGTTTATCTCTTAAGGTTTGCAAAACCAACCTTAAATGTCGCTCATGTTCTTCTTTTCTCTTGAAATAAACAAGGATATCATCAATAAACATAATCACGAATTGATCCAATAATGGTTTAAAAACGCGATTCATCAAATCCATAAAAGATGTTGGGGCATTTGTAAGCCCAAATGCCATAACCAGAAATTCCTAATGCCCATAACGCGTACGGAAAAATGTCTTCGTTATGTCATCCCTTCTAATCTTCACCTGGTGATACCCCGACCGCAAATCAATCTTTGAAAAACATTGAGCTCCTTGAAGTTGGTCAAACAACTCATCGATGTGTGGCAAAGGGTATTTATTCTTTACAATTATTTTATTTAGCTACCTATAGTCTACACATAACCGCATGGATCCATCTTTTTTTCTTACAAATAATACCGGTGCTCCCCAAGGAGAAGAACTTGGACGAATAAAACCCTTATCAACAAGATCTTGAAGTTGCTCCCTTAACTCCTTAATTTCTGCTGGGGACATACAATAAGGAGGTGCGGATATAGGACGAGTGTTTGGAACTAAGTCTATAGAGAATTCAATCTCTCTATCAGGTGGCAACCCAAGAAATTCTTTAGGAAAAACATCTGGAAATTCACATGCTATTGGAATTTTTTCCAGGTTCTCTTTAGCTACTTGTGTATCCCTTACCAATGCTAAGTACGCTTGACAACCTCTTCTCATTAACTTGCTTGCTGCCAAGGCTGAGATTTGGTTATGTGGTACCCAACAACATTCTCCTTGAAACGAGAAGACTAATTTCCCTGGTATCTCAAATTTCACCACTTTGTTATGACAATCCAAAGTGGCATAATGAAAAGCCAACCAATCCATACCCAAAATCACATCAAAATCTATCAAGTCAATAACTAATAAATCTACCGACAACACCTTGCCATCAATAGTTATATCACAAGAACGATACACCGATTTAGCAAGCAAATTTCCTCCAACAGGGGTAGCTACATCTAAAGAAGATGAACATATACCAAGTTGAGTAGCAAACCACGAGGATACAAAAGAATGTGTAGCTCTAGGATCAAACAAAACATGAGCATCTCTAGAACAAATAGAAAGTATACTTGTAACTACTGCATTGAATGTTTGAGCATCCTGACGTGTCAAAGCAAACACTCGAGCCTGACCTCTCCCTACTGGTATCTGACCTCTACCACCAAATCCTCTACCTCCCTGTTGAGATGTTCCTGAACCTCTGACATAAGAATTTCCAGTTTGACGCACATGTGCAAAATGAGCATGAGAAGATGCCAAAGTTGTTGGTGCTGATGCATAACTAGAGGATGGATGTGTTGTGTCTACAGGAGAATCCCTCTTGATGTGACCTACTCGGCCACATTGATAGCACGCCTTAGCATTACCATCTCTGGAGCAATTCCCAAAGTGAAACCTACCACAAATAGAACTTCGTGTAGCCGAAACGCCAAAATGTCTCTAAGGGAATGTGGATTGTGATGCTGCTCCAAAATCTGATCTACGATTCTACATTGTCCCAGAAGATTGCCCACTATGACCACCTCTTTGAGACATGAGTCTTTATTGCCCCTGATAACCAAACATAGACCCACCACTGCGATTCGAATAGTTAATGTCAAATTCTTTAACCCTTTGTTTCTTCCGTGAATCTTGTCTATTGCCTCCTTTTTCCTTATGTCGTTGCTCGATCTGAAGGGCCAAACTCAAAACCTCAGCAAAAGTAGAACAATTAGACCCAACCACAAATCTAAATAAGTAATCCTTCAATCCTCTGATGAACCTCTTAACACGCATCTCCTCAGTGATAGGATAAGGAGCATGTTTAGAGAGCTGTGAAAAATGAGCACTATACTTTGAAACTGTCATACCCTCCGTTTACTCCAATCGCTAAAACTCATGAGCTAATCTATCTATAACACTCTCCGGAAGAAAACGAGCCATGAACAACTGAGAGAACTCTCTCCATGCTAACGGAGGTGACCCCATTTGTCTACCACGTGACACTATATCAAACCAATCACGTGCCACACCTATTTGCTAAAATGATGTCAATTCTATTGCTCTTACCTCAGAACAACCCAATGCTCTCCAAAGCCGCTCTAGACTATCAATGAATTGTTGTGGATACTCAATTGAACTATACCCAGAAAAAGTACGGGGTTTAAGCTTCATGAAGTCTGGTAAAGTAACCTCAATACCCCTCGTTGCAGCAGTCGTCTGATTCTCAACTTGTCTAACCTCTTGTTGACCATTGATATTTTCTTGCCTTTGATCACCTTCTTAGTGTTGTCCAACGACAGCCCCAACAAGTTGTTGCACAACCTGTTGTAATCCCTGCAGACCAGCAACAAACTCTTCCATGGTTGGATTTTCGCGCCTCCTCCTAGGCACCTCAACATCAACATTCAAACCATGTCCGCCAACATTAGCTCTACCCTTATTTCAAGTACGAATTGAGACACGACCTTGTTGACGAGCGCCTTGAGCTTGAGCAATTGACTCATAAAAAATTTCCCTTATAGTAGGATTCCTAGTCTTGGGTGACACTCTCACCTATTCAAAGAACATTGATCAAAGATTGAATAAGACGACAATAAATTGTGGAGAGGTAGTAATGATGAATTTAAACACATATTCTGACAACAAATGAGACTCTCATAGAGTGCTAACAGCCTTTGCAAGTAAGTTGTACCCGAGTACACAATTTACTAACATAATCTACCATCACCCTATGTTTGTAGCTATTAGGACCTACAACCGGGCTCTGATACCAACTTTGTCCCGACCCAAAAATTAAATGTCGTGACTGACGCACAAACTATACTCCTAGCCTGGCAAGCCTAATAACTAACTTAACAATTAAACAACTAAATCGTTCTCTACCATTTCAAAATATACATATATATATATATATATTTATATATTCTCAAAATTTCGATAGAGTATCCTCTGTAACTTCAATAGTTCCCAAATTTATAAAATCCCTGTTTAACTTTCAATACAGTCACAATTTAAAGAACAATATCTAATTGTTTAATACACTTCCCAAAATGAATAGACTTTCTAGACTCCAAAATAGCTGTAAATTACATTAGACTCGACATATTTTACAAAAAAAAATGGTCATCGATCAAAGAGGCCTACCAAAACAAAGAAATATTGTTTAGACTTGGATCTACTAACATAGTTCTACTCAGTTGCCTGAGAATTTGAAAAAAAAATAAACAACATAAATGGTAAGTCACAAAGACTTAGTGAGGAGACAACAACCACCATCAATTTGAAGGGAAACACAAAAAGGCACGAATAACTGCTTTACAATCGAACAACAATTATGTTAAAAATATTACTTAAAATCAAGAAAATGTTAAATTTACATATATACTCCTATATAGTCATTAAACTTATAATTTAACCGTTCGAACTTAATTATTAAAAAATTCAGTTAATAACGAAATGAAATCAAAATGAATGACCTTAAAATCATCATAAAAATCAAACAAGTAACAAAACAATTTTTTATTTTTATTTAGAACCAAGAGACGACTTCATCTCATTGATAACACTTTCCTCTTAAGGGTGGCTTTTACCTTAGGGGTGGCTCCATGTAACGGATAGTCCTCTCCTCTCAATCCCGCAACACATCAACACATATCAATTACAGAGCTTACATCTCGTTTATAGTTCTCCCCTACGAATGACATTTTTCATATTGGTGGCTCCATCTAACAGGTAACTCTCCCTAATCAAACGAGGTAACTAGGTGCACCTAATGCAGTTAACTATCTAATGATTATAACAACAATTTCTCATAACTCGTATTTAAAATCATTTCATCGTAATTCATGGAAAACATACTCAATCGCATAACAATTCAATATTTAAATACTTTAATTCATACGTAAATCAAACTAATAGCATATTATATAACAACGACCATTAAATTAAATAATTGACGAAATCGAGATCAATTTCGAAGGTTGTGTTCCCCAAATTTTTCAATAAATACTTTAACACAGAAAACAAGTAGAATAATAGTTATAACATTATAAAATATATGACGATGATTGTTATCAACTCACAACTATGGAGAATCGCCTAAGTTTGTTCTCCACTAACTCTCAGAGTAGCATGCAGGACCTCAGTTGACAAATCTGAGTAAAAAGAAATATTCTCAAGACTTTAGAAAAAATATTGTAAAGTTTAGATAACTCAGGTAATCGTATAAATCATTTAAATCTACTGTAAGCATAAAATAAGATTTTTATTCAAAACAACATTTTTTTAGATATTCATACTAGCATTAGAGTTGTGCATTTGCCTCAATGAATCTCAATAAACAACTCTTAAGAGATGGATACCCTTCTCCTTCTTTAGAGGATAAATCCTAACCCAAAATTTATACCCAAGAACTTGTGAAAATACGAGGATGCTTGCTTAGGGAATGCATACCCTTTCCATGGGTTTATTGTGGCTTTAAGTGAGAGGAAGAAGAAGAAGGAGAAGAAAAAAAGAAAAGAAAAGAAAAGAAAAAATGAAAATGGGGAAGGATGGAGTTGCTTAGAGAGAGAGATGAAAAAAGAAAAAAAGTGGAATGAAAAAGAAAGTGAGAGAAAAGTTGATTTTATTATTATTATTATTATTATTATTATTATTACATTTAAAAAATGAAAGACACGGACGTGTCAATAATAGATTATAAACATTGAAATTTATTAATCCAACCGTCAAATAAAAAAAAATTATTTAATAAATCTAATCTACAAATTACCATAAATATTTTAAATTATTTAATACTTTATTAAATAACTTCAAATAAGTGTCTAATAACCTTTTAAAAACACAAATAAAATTTGGCAGTCATATTATATGGCTATGACTTTGAATTTATAT
The DNA here is from genome assembly GCA_037974875.1 of Cicer bijugum. NCBI lineage: Eukaryota > Viridiplantae > Streptophyta > Magnoliopsida > Fabales > Fabaceae > Cicer > Cicer bijugum. Next base: position 5,931,893 of record JBBPBT010000498.1, read on the forward strand.
AATATTTTATGTGTTAGACCATTAATATAGTGTGATAGGAATCAATAGTTAGATTGATAAAATTGAATGTTTATATACAAATAATAGATCAAATAATTTTATATTAGTGTGAATGATAGGATAGTAGTTATTCGTCAAATGGTGGGTTTCATAATATAGACATGCAATAAATAACAACTAATAATCAGATGTTTAATAATATTTATTATTTTTGAGATTGATGTATATTTGAAACATTCTACCTTCAATAAATGGCATATGTATAGGGCATATGCAAATGTATCTCCAAGCACCTTTTATTTTACTTTTGTATTTGTTACATATAGTTGTTTAAATTTTATGACTATTTTATTTTCTCATATAATAAAGTAAATATGTCCTATAATGTAAACATGTCCCTTAATGTTACTAAGTTCTCTCCTTCTGATAAATTGTATTTCACATTGTTTAAGGTTTCTTAGTCTTTTTATTTTGGATTTTCTTTCTCTTGATGTTTCAGTGTTATTTTCACTTTCTAACTTTTAATTCATCATCAATATCAATCTAGTTAGGATCACTAATTGTCAAATTAAAAAAGGCAAAATTTAAAGTTAAGAACCATTTATTAATACAACACCAATTTGGATTACTAATAAGAAACATTGTTAATTAATACAACATTAGTAGACACAACATAACTAAAACTAAAGTTTCATGACATTGAGAAGAATAAAAGTAATTAGAGTTTACTCTAAGGTCTGGTAGGAATAATAGAAGCCTATTATTATTATTATTATTATTATTATTATTATTATTATTATTATTATTATTATTATTATTATTATTATTATTATTATTATTATTATTTATTATTTATTATTTATTATTTATTATATTTTTTTTTTTTTTTTTTT
>JBBPBT010000498.1:5932809-5949014 GCA_037974875.1 Cicer bijugum
TTTTTTTTGTCTTTTGTTAAACTGTTATGTTGAACTTGTGTGGTAGGTAAAGTTGTAAAGATTGATAGAAAAGGTAATTTATTCTAAAGGTTTGCTCAATACCCTGTATCTGTATCTGAAATTGCACAAGGAAAAAAGCTCTAGTGCATAAGCTATTTCCACCATGTCATATGAAAATAAATTTATGTTCTATTTTCATATTTTAAAGTAGGTGAATAGGTTGTTTGCTTTGAATTGCATGTCATGCATAGTTTTGTTTAAATTACCGTTCCCCATTTATTCTCCCTATGCATGGAATTAAATACCAAGCCATATACTCTGCTCCGTGAATAATTTTCTATAGTTCTCGGTCTTAGATTCCTCAAAAGTGGCAAAGTAGTTTAATGGGCTTGTTTTATGTATCAAAGACAAAAAAAATTGAATTTGTATCAAAGGCAAAAAATTGAATCTATCAAAGATAAGAATATAGAGGAAATTTAAAATCTTTATTCTCATTCATTTTCATTTATTGTATAGATAATTCGTTCTCATGAAGGATGCAAAAGGAAAGGCAAAGTCTTGAATAGCTTGAGGTGATGATTATTTATTGTATTTTTAGTTTGTTCTTTGTTCCTCCTTTTCTTTGGTAAGTTACTTATATGTAGAATAAGCTTGCTTGTATATAGTAAATGTTTTGATCAATATACATTTTTATTTATGTATTTCTCTTCTTTGTTCACACTTACATAAATTGTGATTTGCGATACAACTAAAGAAAAAAAAAACATTTCTTATTTTGTGTTGTCATTTTCGTCAATCATTTGCTCCTTGATGATTGTTGATTGTTTTTCTTCGGTAAATTTTGCATCAATTTTGAAAAATTTCATTTTATTTTTGATGAATTTTAGTTTAATATTATATACTTTTGTATTTTTCCAGACAATAGACTTATAATCTTCAAGAGATAGTAAAGGTTCTTTTGAGTTTAGCTATCGACTTGATCAACATCATAGAGCAAAATCACTAGATGCTATTTAGAGACTATTTAGATGTTTTATGAACTTCTTATTGTATGTAATTATTTTATATATTCAATCACTCCACTGATGTCTTTGTTTTTCAATATCAAAATTAAAATGACTTTATTTATTATTTAATTTAAGTTCGATGTATGGATATTGTTACTTTTGTATAAATTATATGAGTGATAATTAGTTATTATATTTATATATTTGTGTATTTTAATTATATGAATCATATTTATGTATATTTTTCATTTTAATATAAAATTAATTGTTATAAAAATAAAATCAACGACATATGTTGGCGACAATTCAAACCGTTGCAAGAAGTACTTAGGAGCGGTTGCAAACTGTCGCAAAATTCATAGGAACAAGAAAAAATAGGTGCATTTAACAACACTTAGAACTGCCACAAAAATTTCATGGAGGCAGTTGGTATGATGGTTTTCATAACCATCGCAAAAATAGTCTTGCAACACATAAATCTACAATCGAACCATCACAAAAACCATATTGTTGATGGTTACAACTATTACAAACAAGCTTTTATTATGGAGCATATTAAATTAGATAAAATTTATAATGAAAGAGTTAAATCTTTACCACACAACTATACCTCTTACCTTTTCATTGTATAATTTTTGTTTTAAGAGATAAAGGAATATGCATTGTCTCTTTCAAATGGTTTTATACTAACCTCCAATTTACTTATTCCGCCACATCACTCAAAATAATCAAAACATTTATTAGTTCTATGAGTTGAATACACACTTACCAAATTACCTATGAGCAGAGTCGTCTTAAATATTTTGGAAAATCTGTTTTAATCTTCAAAATTGGATCCTACTAAAAAATGCAATTTTAATACTTAAAAGAATTGGTAAAATAAAGTTTAGTACATGTACACATATCAATTTACATATTCACCATACACATGTCAATCTACATGATGCAATCTATACATACCATTTTAGTTGAATTCATGTAACAAGAAAGATGTATAGATACCATGTCATCTTTCTATATTAAACGCAAATATACATTTCAACAGTGATAACACAAGATCAATAATTTTACTCATAATATTCTTTTAAAAACTTTGCTTTTTTTTTTTCTTTCTAGTTTTTCTAATCTTCCTCAATTAGTCCTTGACACATTTTACAATTTGACCATTTTTTATTAGTACTAAACTATAACATCAAGTTAAATCCTAATAAGTTAATAACATCGTTCAGACAAATATCGCAGCACCCTAGTATCAATTATATGGAATCAGAACAAATTCTAAAATGCGTCGACGAATTCTATTTGTATGTTATGTTGCTTGGATTGTCAAAGTTCCTACACTCAACAAAGTCTCTTTAGGCTAATTGTGGTTCAATTATGGAGGTAATTGTCACGTTGAACTCATCTAATCATGGTTGAAATGATATACGTTGAACAAAATTGTTGTGCTAAAAATATATACAAAAGGCATGTGCAAAATAATTGAAACTATTATTAAAAGATAAGATAAATATAACATGTGGTCCCTTAACTTAAATTATAAATGACTAAAATGTTAATTAAAATCAAGTTAAGGGATCATATATATGCTATTTAGTTTAAAAGATAAACCATGTATTTCCTTACAAAGTTTCAATAAACTCTACCTAAAACATTTTAAACATGCATAATGATAGAAACACCCAATTTTTTATTTAAGTAGCACACCATGTTATATTATGCTGTTGTCTGATGCATGAATTATAGCAAAGCATATAATAAAAGTTTGTCCTATGTATTCTATCATATTATACATCTCCATTGTCGTATTATTCTCCGCCACATGGTTAAAACATCTCTGGTTTTGTGTCGATATATTATTCTATATATATCAAGGAAGGAGAATATAAATGTTATTTTACCATAGATGCACTTAAATTGCAAAAGACTCAACAAGCAATAGAAATCAATAACACTTAAATATGATTGATTCTAGGTAATTTTTCGATATATCATTTTACCAATAAACACACACAATTAAGAATCTGTAAGACTTTATTACAATAGTTTAAGAAAAAGTCTTTACTTATAATTTGAGTTGTGATATTAAGAGTTTTGATACTTTTGGCGTGCCAGCCCCATTTGATCGCATTCTTCTAGTATTAAGACTGCATCGCAACTATATTGATTATTTTAAAAACTCCATAACTAATTTTACATATTAAATATAAACAACAACCACATGTATGAATGGTTATTTTTATTCACTTATTAGCTATTGCACTCAACTAGATTTTATTATGGATAAATCTCAATAACGGATCTTACACCTAAAATTGGAATTATTTTGTAATCACTGAAACCGGAAGAGGAAATTAAATTAACCCATTCTTTCTTAGTTCTCTCTTTTCCGGCGAGCGACACCATCATGAGCATATCAAATAAGAGTTGTGTTTCAAAAGTATCATTGTTTCCCTTCTCATTCTCCATCACCATGTCTATGATAATCACCTTCCCTTCTTTTCCTTTATTTGCTATTGCATCCTTACAATTCTTTAATATCTTCACACATTCATTATCATTCCAGTCATGCAATATCCACTGCATTGCCATTTAAAGTCACAAGGATCAAAATCATTAAAATGAAATGAATAGTAGTATTAGGGTATAAATAGATTGTTGCACAAATAGAAGATAAAAGAGTTGCAATTACTTTGATCTTCACAAATCAAATATCAATCATCCAACAATTTCTCTCAACCTCTCAATAGTCCATAATTTGTCTTTGGGAACTTTATTATTTACTAAACCATCCTATCTAGTCATCTGACATAGAACAACAGCAAAGAACAATAAACAACATGCAAATCAAGAAGCTTATGAGTAAGAGTATGTAGTCACCACAAAAAACGAATTTCATACTCCATTTGGTTTCATAAACAAGAAGAAAAAAAAAAACTATTTCACATTCTTTAAAAAAAGAAGTGGATTTTATTTACCTTTTATAAAATAATAAAAAAAAGTCGTTGCATTTTCTAAATTATCGTCGGTAATAAAAACTTTTACCAAGAGAATAAAATCTAAAATAACTAAAGAGGATTTTTAAAATAGTAGCATTAAATATGATATAAATAGTTAAGTTTTGTTTATATTTATGCCAGAAAATATAACTTTTGGTTGTTTATATTCAGAATGAGATATTTTACCTTCAATAAAATGGAATCTGCAGAGGGAATTTCTTTAAACATGTCCCCACCAACATATTTTAGATTATGAGTACCTTGCAAGCCATCAACAACATGTGGTAGATCAAATACAGTGCACTCCAATTGTGGAAATGATTTTGCAAGAGCCTTTGCCATGGTCCCTGTACCTCCTCCAACATCAACCAATGACTCCAATCCATTGAACACTTCCTTGCACTTCTCAATCACAACACTACTCACCAATCGAGCATCACTCGCCATTGCATCATTGAACAAGTTGTTAAATTTGGGATTGTGCGCTGCATAATCCCAAAACAACATCTCATGCTTCGTTTGATATGCAGTACGATCGTCATTTGTTAACCAAGTAGACAATTGATACCATTTATTCGACAAAAAAGGATCAAGCATCGCATACATGAATGGTGTCACACTCATTGGATTATCCTTAAGTAGCAATAAAGATGCATCAGTTAACATATACTCAGTTTCTAACTCATTCTCTGTAACATTCTGTTGAGAGAAAAAACCAGAATGAGTCATTATTCGCATCAAGCGATAGATGCAGGGGTTTTTTGAAGGGTGAATTGGTAATGAAGAAATGAGTTTTGAGAGTGACATTGGTTTTCCATAGTTGTGTATGATATCAGGTATACCTAAATCAACTACACATTTAAGTAACATCGAATTTATGAAATTGAAAATGTGATTCCATATATGACTCTGAGCTTTGATCAAATTAGAAGCAACATGCTCTCCAATTTGAGATTCCATACTTGCTACTTCAATTCTATTAGCAAGATCTAAAGTAGATGGGTTAATTGGAAACCTCAAACTCTTTGGGTCTATATAATATGATACTAGTATGTGATGAATACTACTCAATAATCCAATATCAAATGTACTCCCCATTAAAATATTCGATTATACATTAGCAGACACCTTAAACTTTATTTAACCATTGTGGAATCATAGTTGCTGGCATTCTACTCTTTGGGTCTATATAATATGATAGCTAGTATGTGATGAATACTACTCAATAATCCAATATCAAATCTACTCCCCATTAAAATATTGTACTACACATCAGCAGACACCTTAAACTTTATTATATGTATAGTATATAAAAAATCATTCTAGTATTATTTCACCATTGTGGAATCATAGTTGCTGGCATTCTAATATTTAAATTATCTTGTGTTATCATATATATGCATGTTTTTATTATTGCACTGGCTTTTATTGATTAGTGTATTTATGCTTGGAATTAATATCGAGGTTTTCTCACACGTACAGGATTTTGACGACGCCTTGGTACATCACAAGTTGGTTATTCTTCTTCTTGATCTTCATCTTCTTAGTGTTGAGGATGTCTAGGTGGAAGTGCGAAGTCCAGTTGTAATTTGATTCAATAGAATATCTGCATTCCCAAAACTTGGAATGAGTATTGAACATGTTATATAACAATTTCTGCACTCATGTGTATTATAATGAGTATTCAACATGTAGCGCACACATGTGTATTATAATGAATATTGAACGTGTTATATAACAATTTCTCTTTGTTTGATGCAAATGATAGTTGATGATTGTCTTCTTGATGTGGTTGTTGGATGTCAAAATTAAATTGTTCCCCTGACGTGAACCCGTAAAATTGATGAGGTGTGTTGGTATAAGTACGATGAGGCGGTTGAGTGTCAGAATGTGTTTGTATATAATATTAATTTTGTTGTGTTGTGTGAACATTGATTTTTTTAAAAAAATATTAGATAGATGGAGGTTGGGGTGGATTGACATGAGGATATATCAATTGGTTTTTTACAAAAATAAATCATTTGGAATTTTTGCAAAACCAAACCATGTATTCATAACTTGGTTTAAATTCCACATTTAGAGGTTGACTATGAAAAATATGATTATTTCGTTCATTCCACTCTTTGTTCTCATTTTCGTAGAATAACTATATTTTTTCATGTTCATCGGTGGATGTGGAATTTCTTGAGATTGTCCAAATTGTAGTTTCATTTTATCTGTTTGATGCATTTCTGTTATGTAGAAACAAATCAAATATATAGATGCATTTCATAGTCAATTGTCTTATGGATTATGGTACGTTAGAGGTAGGTAGGGCCTCCAGAGAAACTGAAATATAAGAGGTTTGTTAGTAATATATGAAATAAAATAATAAAAATATATTGACGTTTTAATATATTACATCGTGTCATGCGATCAATTTTTTGTTGATAACCAGCGGTATGCTAATGAGGTGTATCACCAAATTTCATACTCTTTCTACTATATCTACGAAAATAAATTTGAACATTGGTGAATTAATTAATAGTTTTATAAATATAATATTTACGTTTTTTCGAACGAAAAATGATTCTTAAGATTACTTATTGGTGCAAGAAATGACATGTGGTACCATATCCAAGTTTGACGTAGACGTGAACATCCACCGATAGACATAACACCAGGTTTAGATGCATGACACAATTCTCTATAAAGTGTTACTAAAAAAAGTAAGCAATGGATGATTGGTCATTCGAAGGGGTCATGCAATTGCGTAAATTCCTCTATATCACATGATCATATCAAGTTTGACTCTAACATCATATGCAAAAATGTAAAGTCGCTTTCGAAAGCTAACTCATCAATTAAAGTGAAGGTGATCATTGAACATATTTGGGGGGTCCAACTACACAATCACATATAGAAAGACACGGATGACAAAGAGCAAAACTATCAAAATGATTTATGGGAATTGAGAAAAGTCTTACAACGACCTTCCAAGGTGGTTGTTGGTTGTGTAAAAATTTCTTCTAAGAACTGTTGTGGAAATGGAAGTATCACATGCACATTCTGATAATACTCTGTTACAGATTTCAAAAAAAATTAAACGACTATTCTGGGTTCAAATTTTGCAAACTATTTGTCTCAGTAAAAGATATTTGGTTGTATGACAAGTACAAGGGAAGAAATTTTGTATCCATTGCATATGATGGGAACAAAAATACAATTCTCATTTCTTGTGCACTTGTGGAAGGTAAGACAGGGAGTGCTTGAAGTTTTTTTGGAAAATCTTAGTAGGTACGTCACACCTAAAGTCAGTGTTTGATTGATTTAAGATATACACGAATCTATTTAAAGTGCTTATAAGAATCCAATTAATGGTTGACATGCTCCTCCGTCAACATATGTGTACTCCATCTGATACATTGAACAAAATTTCGGGAGAGACTTCAAGGACAAGGAACACTAAAGAAAGTTTGTTTGTCAAGATAATGATCTAATTCTTCTTAGTATATTTTCTATTTATCAATTTATAATACTTGATAATTTTTAATCATTTATAATAGGATATGCATTAAGTGAGTCATCATTCAAATATTACAACAATAAAATCAGGATGACAAATCCAAAGGCTTTAAGATGGGTCGATAATATCCCCAAAACAATGGACTATGGCGTATTCTCAAAAAAAATGTTGAGTGTGGAAAATTTTAGGTTATATATGTGCCTTGTTCACATGTCATAGTTAGATGTTATTACACTCGTCAAAACTATTTAATGCATCTAACTGACGTATACAAGGATGTTAATGTATTCAACATCTACAAAGAAGAGTTTTCACTTATACCCAATAAAAGATATTGGCCCACATATGAAGGTGAAATATTGTATCACAATCTTGAAATGCTGAGAATTTAAAAAGGTTGTCCAAATAGTGAAACATTGTATCACAATCTTGATAATTTCTTTTGAAATATAAAGTATTGGGAAAGAAGAAAAAAATCAATTATAATAGTGATAAAAGACATGCAAGAAAACGTTAAACTTATATATGAAGGCTTTTTTTTTGTCCACATTGGATGAGAACTGGATTTCTTAATTGGGGTCGTTTAAAGTACAGGTGTTGAGATTCAATTTAATCTAACGTAAATTGCAACAATCGAAAAAACCATTAAAGAAATATATTTTTTAAATTGATTAGATAGGTTTGTGTTTCTACAATGAAACTGCTCTAATCTCAATCAAAACTAAAAATAAAACTAAAAATATATCCACATGCACGTGAATATAGTACATTGAATGTGGATTTTCATATTTTTTAAAAATATATTAAATGTTAACATAATGTACCTTTGTAAATTGTATATAATTTTTTTATTAAACATTATTTTATCTATAGTATACACTATAATTTTTTTAAGAGGATACTACATTATTTGCTTTTTAATGTTTGATTTTTTTCCTGCAGTTATTAAACTTTTTTTGTAAGTAACTATTGTTGGAATTATATTGATTTTATGTTTTGAGTATTGATGTTAACAAAAATATTTTATGAGAATAATATATTTGACTTCACAAAATATGAAAAAATATTTGTGTTTCTCAAGACAATCTAAAATAAGATTTGATTTAAAATAATTGAAGAAAATCTTTGAGCTAGATGAAAAGAACACATAGTCAAGATTCGAAGAATATATGATCAACACTTTATCAACAAAAAAATATGAAATATTTACAAGAAGATTTTATCAAGATTTATCAACAAGAAAATATGAATTATTTAGAAGAAGATTTGATCAAGATTTATTGTATGAAGATATGAATTATTTACAAGAAGATTCAATCAAAATGTATCTACAAGAAGATATGAATTATTTACAAAAAGATATGATCAATAAATATTTACAAGAAGACACACTCACCATAAGATACATCTATTATTTACATATATGAATCCGAATTTGAATCTGGTGACTTCATAAAAGTTGTAGATATGAATCTTAGCTTTCATTTGCACTTAGTTTGACTCCAATTGGACGTGTACAACTCCAGATATGGCTAAAATACTCCACATATGTCATGTTGATTTCTCACCAAAATTGAACATTACACTAAAACAAAGCAACAACGTAAAACTACAAAAAATCTCTACATAATCAAGGAAATAAGAACCTAAAAATTTCATCAGTAATCCACAAAAGTCTGGGTTTTAAAAATAATTGGTTATTCATATTTAAAAATCATTTATTTTTACAAAATGAAAGCTCAATCAAAAACAATTAAAACATACACACAATTACTTTCTCTTCTGATTAAAATTGAACATGTTCAATTGCTTATGATAACTTGTGATTAAAATTGATTTATTACTAACTTTATTAAGACCATTGATTTTAATTCATACTAGTTCAATAAATTGCTTATTAGTAAAACTGCAGAAAATACAAACACTTGAAAGTTTGCTTCCAACACCGAGATGGACACCACCACCACAAAAGTTAGTAAATTTAAAATATCAAATGAATTTAATATATGAATTTTTGCCTTTAGCATTATAATTAAGTTAAGTTTGAGAAATATCTAAATCTCAATATCATTTCCAATGAAATATATTAATGTCACATTTTGAAAAAAAAAATCATTCTTTAAAAATCAATAATTTAAGAAATTATATTTAAAATATTTAGTCTATCATATTTTAGTCTTCCTCGATAAATATTAATATTTTAATTCATTAACTTGTTATCATACAATATGCAGATTGGTTAGTAATAAGTAATTGATTAAATGAAGTTAGTAATATCTCAATGAAGTTAGTAATAAATTATCGGAAAATGTTGGCGAAAGGTGGAAGGTCGGTGGGATGATGGCAAAATCAGAATCATTTTTGAGTTTTGGGGATTTAGGGTTTCTGGGGGTTGAGTGGATAAATATCGAATTAAAACCAAATCCAAATATAAAACTTAAGTGAGTATTCAATCGACTGATAAATAAACCGGATTATGATCATATTATTTTAACTGGATATTTAAAATGGATTTGGACCTCATAACTGGATTTTTTGCACATCATTATATGTAGTTATACCAATCTACAAGATGCAATCTATACATTTCAACAGTGATAACACACAACAAGAAAACAAGGTTTTTGTGAGGGTCAAAAGCCCTCACAAAGGAGAAGAAACAGCCACAAAGTGGGATTTTGTGAGGGCTTTTGGTAGCCACAAATAAGCTGGTCACAAAGTTTTGCGAGGGCTTTTGCAGCCACAAAGTGTGTGAAACAAGTTGGCATTTGTGAGGGCTTTTGCAGCCACAAAATGCTGCATTTGTGAGGGCATAGGCCGCCACAAAGGACAGACTGACTTGTTCAGATTGAGACTTTGTGAGGGCCCAGGCCGCCACAATCAAACTCCCTCCTTTGTGAGGGCTTAGGCCGGCACAAACACCTGATTAAAAAAATATATATTTTGTGAGGACTTAGGCCGCCACAAAATATTACGTATTTAAAAAATTAATTTTTAAATTCAAAACTAATAGTTTATTATAATATTATATATAATAAATTAATATAAATATAATATTAAAATTTAAATTTAATTATAATTAAATTAAAATTTAAATTAAATTTAAAATATAATATAATTATAAATTTAATTTAATATATAATAAACTAATCTTAATATAATTAAAAATTTAAAATAAAATATTTAAATTAAAATTAAAGATTAATAATTAAATTAAAGATTAATTTAAATAATAAAATATTAATAATAAAATATTTAAATAATTAAATATTTAAATTAATAATTATAATTATAATTAAAGATTAATTTAAATTATAAATAAATTAAAATTTAAATTAAAATTAAATTAAATTAAAATTTAAAAATATTAAAATTAAAATAAATATTATATATAAAAATATAATATTAATAATAATTAAAGCTAACAGGTGTTGCGTCTAGTATCATTTTAGTCATCAAATTCAAAGCTAAATCAGGAATATGAAATTGAGACTTTAGACCTAACAGTCTAATACACATTGATAATTTTGAGTTTGAAGAACCTTCAAACAACATTTGTCTCTTTCAAAAGACCATAATCTCTCTGAGCTTCTTCATTGGAAAGTCCATCGGTATCATCATATTGATCTTCATTGAATGACAAATTAACTCCAACAACATCCGAGATCATAGCATTCATCGCCTCAAAGTATTGATAGTTATAATAATCTATACCTAACATGTTAGTACTACTTGAAGGACATATGTTATAATTCTCCACAGATGTACTAGTATTAGGCGCCGCCGGAGACTCTTCTCCATGATTAGTCCAAATCCAGTAGTTAGGCATAAATCCGTCTACATACAAATGCACTCTTATTTCATCTTCACTTTTAAACCGTCTACATCGACATAAACAACATGAACATCTCATTCCCCCTTCATCTTCGACAATTTTTTGCACTCCCACAAAATTGAGAAAGTCTTCAACCTTGATAGCAAAACGTTGTTTAAGACCCTTTCTTCCAGGAAAATTCCTATCATACTATTATTTTTCAAAAGCATTATATATAAATTTTGACATATTTATATGTCAATTAGAGGAGCATGCATTTGCACACAATATAATAAATCATTATCAATACAATAATTATATATATAAACCGAAATAAAATTTTAAATTATATTTTTTAATAATCAAGACTAACAAAAAATATAACTTTAACTAGATTTTGTGACTACCTAAGCCCTCACAAAATCACAACTTTGTGATTTTGTGAGGGCTTAGGCAACCATAAAATCCAGTTAAATGTTTAAAAATTTGTGAGGGCTTTTCAGCCACAAATAAAGACCAATTTCAATTTTGGCATTTGTGAGAGCTTTTTCGGTCACTAATTTGTGAGGGTTTTATTCGGCCACAAAATAGTGTTTTTCTTGTAGTGACACAACAACAATAATTCTACTCATAATTCTTTTAAAAACTTTGCTTTTTTTTTCTTTCAAGTTTTCCTTATCTTCCTCAATTAGTCTTTGGCACATTTTACAATTTGACCATTTTTTATTAGGACAAAACTCTAACATCAAGTTAAATCATAATAAGTTTATAACATCGTTGATAAATTAGTAAATCAACCATCTCAAATAAATATCACAACATCCTAATATCACTTCTAGAGAGGATAAATGAGGTTCGTTGCTTGGATTGTCAAAGTTTCTACACTCAACAAAGTCTCTTTACACTAATTGTGGTTCAGTTATGAAGGTAATTGTCATGCTGAACTCATCTATCATGGTTGAACAAAAGCCATGTGCTAAAAAGATGAAACTATTATTAAAAGAAGAACAATACATTTCTTACATATAAAGTTTCAACAAACTCTACCTAAAACATGTATCCTAGAAACACCCAAATTTTTAAGTAGCACACCGTCATAATATAAAGTTATTTAATTTGTCATTTGAATCATAGGATGTAAGTTTGTCATATGTACCCTATTATATTATACATCTCTATTATCATAGTATTCCCTACCACATTATTCTCTACCACATGGTTAAAACATCTTGTGTCATGTCAATATATTACTATATATCAACGAAAATGAATATAAATGTTATTTAACTGTAGATGCACTTAAATTGCAAGAGAATGAATAGCCAATAGAAATCAATAACAATTAAATATGACTATAGATAATTTTTTAGTACATATTTTTACCAATAAAATGCATAATTAAGAGTTTGTAAGACCTTATTATAATAGTATTAGAAAAGGTCTTTAATTATAATTTGAGTTGCGATATCAAGAGTTTTGATACTTTTACAACGGGCGTGCCAATCCCATTTGAGCATATTCTTCTTAGTATCAAGACTGTACCTCAACTATAATGATTACTTTAAAATCTCTATTACTTTTGTTACATATTAAATATAAACTACAACCACATATTTGAATGATTATTTTTATTCACTTTTTAGCTACTACACTCCACTAAATTTTATTATGGATAGATCTCAATAACAGATTTTAAGTCCAAAATTGAAGTTATCTTGTAATCATTGAAACCAGAAGAGGAAATTAAACTAATCTATTCTTTCTTAGTTCTCTTTTTTCCGGTGACCAACATCATCATGAGCATATCAAAGAAGAGTTGTGTTTCAAGGGTTTCATTGTTTTCCTTCTCTCTCAATCACCATGTCTATGATAATCACCTTCCCCTTTTTACCTTTCTTTGCTATTGCATCCTTACAATTCTATAAAATCTTCACACATTCATCATCATTTCAGTCATGCAATATCCACTGCATTGCCATTTAAAGGCACAAGTATCAAAATCATTAAAATGAAATGAATAGTAGTATTAGGGTATAAATGGATTGTTTCACAAATAGAAGAAGTAGAAATTGGCAAGTTTTAAAACAGTTCCATAAACAAAAATGCTTATAATTACATATTTTTTAAACACATGCACTTATCTGTGTGTCAGGTTGTTTTTTGGTTGCCCAAAAGAAGATAAAAGAGTTGCAATTACTTTGATCTTCACAAATCAAATATCAATCATCCAACAATTTCTCTCAACGTCTCAATAGCCCATAATTGGTCTTTGAGAACTTTATTATTTACTATTGCATCCTACCCAGTCATCTGACATAGAACAACGCAAAGAACAATAAACAAAAATTAAAATAAAGTAGAAATACACTCAGCAGTTTTGAATGAAACATGCAAATTATAGTAACCACAAAAAACGAATTTCATACTCCATTCGAATAGTGTTTTTATTTTATTTTTTATTGCATGTAGAGGAAGATTAAAAACTATTTGGTTGATAAAAAAGAAGTTTTGACGATTAGGTGGATGTGACTTTCTTAAATTTTTTGAGAATATTAACAAAGGTTTTACAATGTTAGTAAGACAATATTTTTTATAATTTGTAAATACTCTAAAATGTTATCATTTAAGAATGATTTAACTATTTTCAATTTCATATATGATTGTATGACTTTACGTTAATTTTGAATATATGATATTAAATTTTTATTTTAATTATATATATATATATATTAGTGTATTTATATTGTAAATTAATTAATTTGGCACAATAAAATTATTAAATAACAAATTATTTGTCTAAAAAAAATTGTTTTCAAAATATATACCATAAAATACATTGGAACAAAAGCTGTACATAAAACTTAGTTATGACCAACGACGGACAAACGTTTCGCCCGTATATTTTTTTTGTCTTATACTTACGAATTTTAAACTGTTACCCACCACTTAATGCTGTCACTATAAATCAAGTTTGTTGTAGTGGCATATTTTATTTAATATTCAAAAAATAAAAAAATAGTTGCATTTTCTAAATTGCCGTCCATAATGAAAATTTGTACCATGAGAATAAAATCTAAAGTAACTGACGAGGATTTTTAAAATAGTAGCATTAAATATGATATAATTAGTTAAGTTTTGTTTATATGCATGCCACAAAATATAACTTTTGGCTGTTTATATTCAGAATGAAATATTTTACCTTCAATAAAATGGCATCTGCAGAGGGAATTTCTATAAACATGTCCCCACCAACATATTTTAGATTATCAGTTCCTTGCAAGCCATCAACAACATGTGGTAGATCAAATACAGTGCACTCCAATTGTGGAAATGATTTTGCAAGAGCCTTTGCCATGGTCCCTGTACCTCCTCCAACATCAACCAATGAATCCAATCCATTGAATACTTCCTTGCACTTCTCAATCACAACACTACTCACCAATCGAGCATCACTCGCCATTGCATCATTGAACAAGTTGTTAATTTTGGGATCACGCTCCGCATAATCCCAAAACAACATCCCATGCTTCGTTTGAAATGAAATCATAGCATCAGGTCTGAATCAATTTGATCACGACACTCGATTGACCAATCGAGTGATGCTATTTCTCAAGTCACAGTGAGCACCCAGTTTTGGACAACTCGATTGCTCACTCGATTGAAAGGAAATTATAGCATC
The DNA here is from genome assembly GCA_037974875.1 of Cicer bijugum. Taxonomy (NCBI): domain Eukaryota; kingdom Viridiplantae; phylum Streptophyta; class Magnoliopsida; order Fabales; family Fabaceae; genus Cicer; species Cicer bijugum. The sequence goes on from JBBPBT010000498.1 coordinate 5,947,814, forward strand.
AGGTCTGATTTAGAAATTGAATCAATCGATTGTCCAATCAAGTGAAGCTTATATATTTCAAGTTTCCAGAAACACAAAAAATACGACACTTGATGCAGCAATCGATTATATTCTTATAAATTCGATTGGGCAATCGAATGTCCTGGTGTTTTCCTTGAATATATATAAGATGTTTCAAATCATTTTTAAAACAACTCTTGCATAAAACTTTTCACAATTTTTTCAGAATCTCTTGCTCTCAATTTTGTATATCTCTGAAAACACTTTGAAAGAAAAGTTTCTTTACACACAAAAATATTCATTGGAAAATAAAATCTTTTGTGTGATGCTAGAGTGATTGAACACATTTCTTGATACTTCTCTTCTTTGTTCATGTAAAAGAAAATTCTTTGTAATTGATGCTGTAACAAATCCTGTTTGGAAACTGGTGGCTATCCTTGTTGGTGTGGTATCATCAAGAGGAAGTCTACTTTGATCTTGTGTGAGTTTGGGGATAAACTACAAGGATCAAAGGGGTGACAAGATAGGAGTGAAGGGAGTTAGATTGATAGGTCGTGTAGAAGACTGAAAATCTGTAAAAGTACTCGAATTCATTCTATAGTAAAAGGCTGAAATCACATTGTGATTTTGGGACTGGATGTAGGTCGTTGGATTAACGGCTGAACCAGGATATATCGCGGTGCAATCTTTCCTATCCCTTCTCTTTAATTTTCAGCATTGTTTACCTGCTTATTCTTGTATGCTTCTTGATAATTTTGTATGTGATTTTATACTTCCGCTGTGTGTGAGTTGTATGAATGATTGCATGATTAATATGGGAATTATGTCGAACTAGTTGGATTTGATCTTAATTCTCTTGTTGTTAATCAAAAAGAAGTCATAGTTTTCCAACAAAATTTCATATTTGTAAATTATATATTATAAATGTTAACAAAATGTACTTTTGTATATTTGTATTTTTTTTACTAAACATTTGTTTTCAAAAGTATACACATTATATAATTTTTATAATAGGATACTACATTATTTTCTTTTTAATGTTTGATATTTTTTTGTAGTTATTAAACTTTTTTGTAATTATTGTTGGAACCAAATTGATTTTATGTTTAGAGTTTTGATCTTAAGAAAAGTATTTTATGAGAATAATATATTTGACTTTATAGAGTATGAAAGAAGATTTGTGTTTATCAAGACAATCTAA
>JBBPBT010000498.1:5949264-5990601 GCA_037974875.1 Cicer bijugum
GGTCAACATCTTATCAACAAGAAGATATGAATTATTTACAAAAAGATTTGATCAAGATTTATTACAAGCAGATATGAATTATTTACAAAAAGATTTGATTAAGATTTATCTATAAGAATATATGAATCATTTACAAAAGGACATAAATTATTTACAAGAAGATATGATCAAGAAATATTTACAAGAAGATACATTTATTATTTACAAAGATATGATTCAGATATTGACAAATGACAAAATAATGAATTGGACTTAATCATATTCTTACTAGTGAAAGTTCAAGAACCAGTCCAATGTTATGTTCTCGCCTAGATCAAAGTAAACAATAAGAAAGAAGTTTCATCTAAAGAATTTGCGAAAGCAATCATAAAAAATACGAACATTATCAATATGAAGAACTTACAAACTCAATCTTAACAAAATACAAAAATTATCAATATGAAGAATTTATAAACTCATTATGAACAAAAATGAACAAATTTAAACTCAAAAATTTACAAACTCAATCTAAACAAAATACGAACATAATCAATCTAGAAGAATTGCTCATATTAGATTGAGAAATAAAGAATTGGCAAAAGAACATATTATCAAAAAAACATTGTGTTCATAATTATTTTTGAATTATATCAATATTGACAAAGCTAGGACTAAAGATACAATTCAGAATTAAATAAGGATTAAATTGAAGTCCTAATTTTATGTATAGTTAGATACTCAAGGTTGAAGAATAAAATCATTAAAAAAATCAGAAAAGAGTAGTAGAACTCAATCTCAAAATTTCAAATTCATCTTAGAATTCAAAGAAAGAAACAATTGTTCGAATGAGAAAAATTTTCCAAGTGTTTTTCTTAGAGTGTGATAGTCATAGTTATAATTAGCTTGTTAGAAGCAACTACTAAGCTCCAAACCTTTGTATTCAAACTCAATCATGGTGTTAGTGTGCCTTCAACAATCTAGAGTTATCAGATTATGTGGAGAATACTTGGTTGGTAGAGTCAATGTGTGTGTGTTTCTCAAAAGTCTAAGGTTGTCAAGTTGTTTGAGAAGACTGGCTTGGAGGGTTAGGTGTTTTGTAACTCATGATGTTGAATTAGTGGATTAAATCATTCTGAGTGAATGGAGTGGATGTAGCCAAGTTAGTAGTGAATCGAGATAAATTAGTTGTGTCACTTTATTTTTGCACTATTTAGTTTTCTTATTGTTTCTACTCCAAGTAAATCATCAATTTAGTTTAATAAAATAATGATAAAGTTATCAACTTAGTCAAATACAATTCAAAGAAGAACATTATTTGAATCAAGTGGATTTTCATAAACAACCTAAATGAAAAAGGTGAGTGGCCAGAAATAAGGCAAGACTTTTCACACAAGGCTACAGTTAGCAAGATGACATTGATTACCTGAGACATTTCCTCAAGTGGTCACGTTAAAAGCTATCTATATCCTACTTTCTTTTTCTACAAATAATAACATTACATTATTTTAAATGGATGTTAAAAATGTTTTTCTAAATGATTATAAAGGTGAAGAAGTATATCTTAAACAACCCCCAAATTTTGAAAGTTTTGGATTTCTAAATCATATTTTTAAACTTAAGAAATCTTTGTATGGTCTAAAACAAACACCTAAGACATGGTGTGATAGACTTAGTAACTTCTTGCTTAAAAATAACTTTAAAAGATGACAAATAGATGGTAAACTTTTTAGAAAATCAATAAGAGATGTCATTCTTATCATTCAAATTTAAGTTGATGACACTATTTTTCCTCTCTTTATCAAGAATTTGCTAAGTTGATGCAACTTGAACTTTAAATGAGTATGATGGGAGAATTTAAGTTCTTCTTAGAGATACAAATTCAACAAAGTCAAAAAGTCATATACGTTTATCAAACCAAATGTACAAAAGAACTTCTTAAGAATGTTAAAGTGAATCATTGTAAACCTATGGCTACACCAATGCACCATACCTGTTTACTTGAAAATGGTGAATCAAACTAAAAAGTCGGCCAAAAAATCTATAGAAGAATGGTAGGATCCCTACTTTAGCTTACTGCTTACAAACATGACATCATGTTTAGTGTATGTGTATGTACAAAATTTCAAGCTGACCCCTAAGGAATCACATTTAACTGTTGTTAAGAGAATTCTTAGATACCTAAATGGCAATACCAACATTACCTTATTCTACAAGAAATCTTTTGAGTATAAACTAAGTGGATATTGTGATTCTGATTATGTTGGAGATAAACTTGCGAGAAAAAACACAAGTATAAACTGCACATTTATAGGTGACAACTTAATCTTTTGGTCAAGAAAGAGACATCATAATTTTCATGTCAACAACGTAAGCTGAGTACATTTCAATAGCCGATTGTAACTCTCAACTACTGGTATTGTTTCAACAAGTGTACTGAATCGTTTCAACTAATAATTAAAATGATATTACCGAATGTCGAACTCAAGGAATATGCATTGTCACTTTCAAATGGTTTTATACTAACCTCCAATTTACTTATTCCGCCACATCACTCTATATATTAACAAAATAATCAAAACATTTATTAGTTCTATGAGTTGAATGAACACTTACCAAATTACCTATGAGCAGAGTCGTCTTAAATATTTTGGAAAATCTGTTTTAATCTTCAAAATTGGATCCTACTAAAAAAATGCAATTTTAATACTTAAAAGAATCGATAAAATAAATTTTAGTACATGTACATATATCAATTTACATACTCCCCATACACATGTCAATCTACATGATGCAATCTACACATACCATTTTAGTTGAATTCATGTAACAAGAAAGATGTATAGATACCATGTCATCTTTCCATATTAAACGCAAATATACATTTCAACAGTGATAACACAAGATCAACAATTTTACTCATAATTCTTTTAAAAACTTTGCTTTTTTTTTTTTTTCTTTCTAGTTTTTCTTATCTTCCTCAATTAGTCCTTGACACATTTTACAATTTGTCCATTTTTTTATTAGTACTAAACTATAACATCAAGTTAAATCCTAATAAGTTAATAACATCGTTCAAACAAATATCGCGTCACTCTAGTATCACTTATATGGAATCAAAACAAATTCTAAAATGCGCCGACAAATTCTATTTATATGTTATGTTGCTTAGATTGTCAAAGTTCTTACACTCAATAAAATCTCTTTAGGCTAATTGTGGTTCAGTTATGGAGGTAATGATCATGGTGAACTCATCTAATCATGGTTGAAATGATATACGTTGAACAAAATTGTTGTGCTAAAAATGATATACAAAAAGCATGTGCTAAATAATTGAAACTATTATTAAAAGATAAGCTAAATATAACATGGAGTCCCTTAATTTAAATTATAAATGACTAAAATGTTAATTAAAATCAAGTAAAGGGATCATATATATGCTATTTAGTTTAAAAGATAAACTATGTATTTCCTTACAAAGTTTCAATAAACTCTACCTAAAACATTTTAAACATGTATAATGATAGAAACACCCAATTTTTTATTTAAGTAGCACACCATGTTATATTATGCTATTTAATTTGTTGTTGTCTGATGCATGATTATAGCATAGCATATAATAAAAGTTTATCCTATGTATTCTATCTTATTATACATCTCCATTGTCGTATTATTCACTGCCACATGGTTAAAACATCTCTGGTGTTGTGTCAATATATTATTCATATATATCATGGAAGGAGAATATAAATGTTATTTTACCATAGATGCACTTAAATTGCAAAAGACTCAACAAGCAATAGAGATCAATAACACTTAAATATGATTCTAGGTAATTTTTCGATATATCATTTTACCAATAAACACACACAATTAAGAATATGTAAGACTTTATTAAAATAGTTTAAGAAAAAGTCTTTAATTATAATTTGAGTTGTGATATTAAAAATTTTGATATTTTTGGCGTGTCAGCCTCATTTGAGCGCATTTTTCTAGTATCAAGACTGCATCGTAATTAAATTGATTACTTTAAAAACTCTATTACTAATTTTACATATTAAATATAAACTACGACCACATGTATGAATGATTATTTTTATTCACTTATTAGCTATTGCACTCAACTATTTATTATGGATAAATCTCAATAACGGATCTTACACCTAAAATTGAAATTATTTTGTAATCACTGAAACCGGAAGAGGAAATTAAACTAACCCATTCTTTCTTAGTTCTCTCTTTTCCGGCGAGCGACACCATCATGAGCATATCAAAGAAGAGTTGTGTTTCAAAAGTATCATTGTTTCCCTTCTCATTCTCCATCACCATGTCTATGATAATCACCTTCCCTTCTTTTCCTTTCTTTGCTATTGCATCCTTACAATTCTTTAATATCTTCACACATTCATCATCATTCCAGTCATGCAATATCCACTTCATTGCCATTTAAAGTCACAAGGATCAAAATCATTAAAATGAAATGAATAGTAGTATTAGGGTATAAATAGATTGTTGCACAAATAGAAGATAAAAGAGTTGCAATTACTTTGATCTTCACAAATCAAATATCAATCATCCAACAATTTCTCTCAACCTCTCAATAGTCCATAATTTGTCTTTGGGAACTTTATTATTTACTAAACCATCCTATCCAGTCATCTGACATAGAACAACAGCAAAGAACAATAAACAACATGCAAATCAAGAAGCTTATGAGTAAGAGTATGTAGTCACCACAAAAAACGAATTTCATACTCCATTTGGTTTGATAGACAAGAAGAAAAAAAAAACTATTTCACATTCTTTAAAAAAAGAAGTGGATTTTATTTAACTTTTACAAAATAATAAAAAAAAAGTCGTTGCATTTTTTAAATTATCGTCGGTAATAAAAACTTTTACCAAGAGAATAAAATCTAAAATAACTAAAGAGGATTTTTAAAATAGTAGCATTAAATATGATATAAATAGTTAAGTTTTGTTTATATTTATGCCAGAAAATATAACTTTTGGTTGTTTATATTCAGAATGAGATATTTTACCTTCAATAAAATGGCATCTGCAGAGGGAATTTCTTTGAACATGTCCCCACCAACATATTTTAGATTATGAGTACCTTGCAAGCCATCAACAACATGTGGTAGATCAAATACAGTGCACTCCAATTGTGGAAATGATTTTGCAAGAGCCTTTGCCATGTTCCCTGTACCTCCTCCAACATCAACCAATGAATCCAATCCATTGAACACTTCCTTGCACTTCTCAATCACAACACTACTCACCAATCGAGCATCACTCGCCATTGCATCATTGAACAAGTTGTTAATTTTGGGATCACGCTCCGCATAATCCCAAAACAACATCCCATGCTTCGTTTCAAATGCAGTACGATCGTCATTTGTTAACCAAATAGACAATTGATACCATGGATTCGTCAAAAAAGGATCAAGCATCGCATGCATGAATGGTGTCACACTCATTGGATTATCCTTAAGTAGCAATAAAGATGCATCAGTTAACATATACTCAGTTTCTAACTCATTCTCTGTAACATTCTGTTGAGAGAAAAAACCAGAATGAGTCATGATTCGCATCAAGCGATAGATGCAGGGGTTTTTTGAAGGGTGAATTGGTAATGAAGAAATGAGTTTTGAGAGTGACATTGGTTTTCCATAGTTGTGTATGATATCAGGTATACCTAAATCAACTACACATTTAAGTGACATCGAATTTATGAAATTGAAAATGTGATTCCATATATGACTCTGAGCTTTGATCAAATTAGAAGCAACATGCTCTCCAATTTGAGATTCCATACTTGCTACTTCAATTCTATTAGCAAGATCTAAAGTAGATGGGTTAATTGGAAACCTCACACTCTTTGGGTCTATATAATATGATAGCTAGTATGTGATGAATACTACTCAATAATCCAAAATCAAATGTACTCCCCATGAAAATATTGGATTACACATCAGCAGACACCTTTAACTTTATTATATATATAGTATATAAAAATTCATTCTAGTATTATTTAACCATTGTGGAATCATAGTTGCTGGCATTCTACTCTTTCGGTCAATATAATATGATAGCTAGTATGTGATGAATACTACTCAATAATACAATATCAAATCTACTCCCCATTAAAATATTGGATTACACATCAGCAGACACCTTAAACTTTATTATATATATAGTATATAAAAATTCATTCTAGTATTATTTCACCTTTGTGGAATCATAATTGCTGGCATTCTAATATTTAAATTATCTTGTGTTATCATATACATGCATGTTTTTATTATTGCGCTGGTGTATTTATGCTTGGAATTAATATCGAGGTTTTCTCACACGTACAGGATTTTGACGACGCCTTGGTACATCACAAGTTGGTTATTCTTCTTCCTGATCTTCATCTTCTTAGTGTTGAGGATGTCTAGGTGGAAGTGCGAAGAACTACTTCCACCTTTAGTCCAGTTGTAATTTGATTCAATAGAGTATCTGCATTCCCAAAACTTGGAATGAGTATTGAATGTGTTATATAACAATTTCTGCATTCATGTGTATTATAATGAGTATTGAACATGTAGCGCACGCATGTGTATTATAATAAATATTGAACGTGTTATATAGTATACAGAAAATGACAGCTCAAAAATTTGCTAAGCTTTAAAAGGGAGAAAAACTTCATTAGTTGAAGAAACATTCCAACACTAAATAACATGATGTGTGAGATCTAAGACAACCATAATATCACATTTAAGAGGTTTAGAAGACCAAATCTTATGACCATTTTAATATGGAAGCCAACTATCATTCCATACATGAATTAGATTGTCAACCCATACTCTCCAAATCACATATTTCTCAATAACATCCAAAGAGCTTGCAAAATACTTCTCCAAAAATAAGTTGGATAGTGACCAATTGAAGCTCTCAATAAATTGTTTTTAGAAAAATACATTGCTTGTAGATATTGTGAGATCAATAAATTATCATTGAATATCACAACATCAAATACCACTATTCCAATATTATTTTATTAGATTTTTATTTTCTAAAATTTATCTTAGAAAATAAAATAATTAATATTAATTATTATTAATTAAATAAATGGTTGATATTATATTTATATATATATATAAATACTTATAATATTAACGATTAATTTTTTTGAATTTCATTTTTTTAATAAATAAACAAATTTCTCAAGTTTGAGGAATCTATTTTATTTAACTCTCAAGCAAAGAAAAAAATATATAATAATTCAAACTTCAATCGAAAGAATAATTTTTCAGCTAAGCTTCAAATTGAATTCTGTCGAAATAATTGGTCCTAACTGATTAACCACTCGACTTTTAGAGGAATCTAATTCTATTTTGTTGTATTTTATGGTATTATTTTATTATTATTATTACTACTATGCTACAATTTACAAAGGTTGATTGGATTTGGGGATGAAAAGGGTAGTTAGTTAGCAAAGATGGAATTGGAAACCTCAGATTTGGCGTACGCAGCCTCCGATGATCTCCACATCCCAATTGATCTCTTCGGTTCCAAAAAACACGCCGGACTCCCACGTGGCACCCTAGCCTTCGCCAATTCATCGGGTAACATAGTCTTCAAGGTGCACCGCCAACCACCCAATCCCAATCCCAATCCCAATCCCAATCCCAATTCCAATTCCCTTCCAAAGGATACAAAACTCTTGCTCGATGCTAACGACAATCCTCTTTTCTCCATCCACCGCTACCACGTTAGTCTTTTTAATTTCCTTCTTTATTAACAAAAAAGAAAAAGAAAATTCAGTAATAACTTTTTTTTTGAATATTTTTTGGTAGAATGGGTGCTGGAAATGTTATAAGGGAAGTAACGAGCTTGTGATTGAAGTGAAGAGGAGTCTGAAAACACTTACGAGAGTTGAGTTAGAGGTCATTTTCACTGGTGGTGAGAGATCAAATTCAAACGACGACGTTTTGGAATTAAAAATAATAGGATCCCCCTTCAAGAGATCATGTAATATCTATAAAGACGCTGATTTAGTTGCACAGGTACATAAATTCAAGTTTTAATGTTTAAGTTTCTGTTTATGCTTCACCAGCTTCTAACTATATTATTGATAATCACAGTTACCCGTTCATTTATTATTGAAATTATCTTGAATGGTATGTTACAAATATGAAACTATATCATTGAAACAATTTTGCTAGTTACACCCCTTTATTTTCTGTTACACCCAAAAATAAAATAACCTGAACTGAATTCAGATATGTTTTTAACTAAGTTCATCGGTGAATTTAGTTCACGTAAATTATATGAGTGTAATTGGAAATAAAAGAGGTGTAACTAACAAAATTGTTATTGAAATTATTTATCATTTTATTATGTAAGGAATTTTGATGGAGTTATAGAGGGAAACTAAGCAATTGTAGTCATTGTTAAAATTTCGGTAGTTGATTTTTCAAATTAATGAATACAGCTGTTAATTTTTACCTTATGAAGTTCTGTTCAGTTTGGATGAGTTAAGTTCATTATATAGTATAGTTAGAACATGAAGAAGAGAGGAAACAACTTTGGAGTTTATAAACATGTGTATCTCATGAAACATGATTGGATATACTCTACATTAATGAGCATTATATGTTTACATTCCATTGGATCACAAAGATTGATTAGGATCTATTCTTCTTTGCAGAGTAGCTTGATGTACAAGCTTAACCAAATATATGTGAGTAGGGGTAAATTTCGCCTGACAATCTTTCCGGGTATCATAGACCATGCTCTTATTGTAGCTTTGTTTGTAATATTTTTGAATGGAAGAAAATAGTACCATTGACAACAACATTCAATTGCAATTTATTTATACCGGTTGTTATGTATTTGTAACTTAAAGCTGGAAGAAAAGTTTTGATGTGTGATATTTCTGACTCTTATTCCCATAGATATAAGGTTCTAACTTCTAACACTGGATCATAGTTCATAATGGATTTTTATTTTTACTAGAGGAAGAGGGAGAGGGAGAGGGAGAGGGAGAGGGAGAGGGAGATTTCCTATTAAATCTTTCCAACGGCTATTCCGTAAGTTTAACTGCTCATTCTCAATGGACAAGCCTGTTTGAAAGCTCATAGGAGTGTTACCAACGATCATATCTTTTAGAAAATGACAAATTTACCGATGTAGTCGGGTCCTTCAGTAAAAGAAAGTAGAAACTCTGCCATTTTCTTGGAGTGCTTATTTATATAACTAGGATATGGATTAAATTGACTCCCTTCATTTTTCTCCAGGTTCGTCTCCCATTCTTTATTCATCGCCAAATTCATTAATTATTGTTTAAGAGACCTCTCAAAGGACTTTACATCATCATAGTCGTTTTGTCTGAAATTATATGCAAAAATTGGTAAGAGAAAATTGATGTGTTTGGTTCAAAATTTGAGCTAAATACATCAATTTTCTTTTATCTATTTTTACTTATATTTTGGAACATAGTAGTATTTCAGTAAGGGACAATAAACATGGATACAAATACCCTTACTATTTAGCTTGGGCATGTATTGAACATCAAGTGGTGTTAATAGGGTTCCATGAGTTTCAACATTAAATAATGGTATGATTCTTTCTCCACCGAAATATACCAATATATGCAAAAACTTACACAACAAAAATGTGGGAGAAGGAGTTCAAGGCTATATATAATAGAAGAAACAAATAGGTGTGAAAATAAGCTATGTTAAATTAGATTTTGCAAGACCTGAGTTTGACCTACAATAAAAATGATATGTCTGAGCCTGACTTATTACCTATTAAAGGCTCATTATTACGGTTTAACCAAACATTTTTCAAAGTTTGACGGTGCCTGAAAGTCTATTTAAAAACATACTTCACTATTATTTTATGAAAGGCAACATCATGCTCATTGCTAGACTTTTATAATCAAATAGACAAGTTAACATGTCAATGAGTTTTAGTTTTATTTTAATATTTGACACATCTTTAAGAGTATTTATCATTATATTACATCATATTTTAATTATATTTTATAATAATACACTTAAATATATTAAACATTGATCAATATATTTAAATTATAGAATATATTGACAACTTTATAAACTAACAAAAACACAAAACTTAATATTATAGTAATAAAAAAATTTATTTATATTTAATTAAGTAGGTCTACAAGGTTTTTCAATGGTCTCAGTATAATTTTTTTTTTATATAATTAAATAGACTTTTAAAAATGTTCTGACTTATATAAAATAAAAGTTTGGACTAGCTTGAGCTTGTCGTAGACTAGGCCATAGGTCCCTATTCTTAGAGACAAATAAGAGATAAGCATCAATTGAGATTGAGATAGACATAGATCTCAAAAAAGGATATGAGAAGGAGATTTTAGGAATGTAAGCATAAAGTTCTAGATTTTAGAGCTTCGATTTCTTGTATTGGTGAGAATGGAAGAAGATAAGACATGTCTCTTTCAAAATTTATGGCTCCTCTAGCTTGTGTTTGTTTAGCTGAAAGTAGTGCAATGATGTTTCAAAAAGCATGATAAATAAGGTTTGAGATTTTTTTTTTCCTTCTAACAAATGGTTAACCGGGTGATTTTGAGGGGATGTTAGTGTCTTTGAACTAATATCATTACACAAGACAAGTTCAAGAGATAAGGTACAACTCACTTGTGAGGTGTTTTTAAATCAGCGGGCTATGCTTTTGTGTTTGTTTGAATTAAAATGTTAGGCCAACATTGTTTAAAAATCAAAAGTCATAAGGCAAAAGATTTGAGATATTTTTCCCTATTACATCACCGTGTCACATTTATGAATTAAAGCTATTCTATTCTCGTGTAACCAACAAGTTTTGTGAAAATGTTGAATCGTCTCAATTTCTGTGTTCATGAGAGGTGAACTAAGTAGTTATTTATTTTTAAATATATTTTGAACAAAATGAGTTTAAATTTCACTTTTAAATAAACAAATTTTATTTTAATAATCAATGGAATGACTAAGCTAATCTAACATAAACTATTCATAAGATTCACGAAGAAAATTATCATTTTTCTTCAATGCACATTTTTCGTGAGACAAATTAGGTTGTCGATTTATCAGCGAGATATGGTTTGTATTTGGATTAAAACCTTAAGGTTTTTTAGGTGTCTCAATTCCTTTATTTCTAACGTCTTATTAGTGGATGTTGTTTGTATTTTTTTTTAGATGTGTCTAGTTTTGTTCTTTTTAGGGCTTCTATCCCATTTTGTTTATAGAAAACACAAAACTATGAAAAAGAACAAGAAATGCTTTGCAAGCTCAATGAAATAAATAAATTACCACAATTATTCTGGTAAACCATGTAAGAATTAAGCAAAACTCAGTAATAACGACTACCCAAATATTTATCCAATCAAAGGTGAGATTACAAATTAGAAGATGTGATATTATTGAGTTTAATAACTATATATAAAACTCATGAGGCTCCCAATGTCAAGGAAGCTAAAAGAGTGCTAGTATTTATGTAGGCACTTATATTTTATCCACTGTGATGTTCTCATATTGATAGTGAGATTCGAATTTACATTTATGTGAGTTATAACTTGAATCTTACAACATGAACTTGACCAACCTTTGTAAGCCAATATATTTGACTAAGTAAATATTAATTGAAATATTATTTTATTGTAATATTTTGAGAAAATTATATAAGGTAACATTATACTAAAATTTGGTTGGAGGATGTTATTATTGGGAACACTAAAAATGGTGTTGTTTATTCAACAAAATAGGGTTATTATTGGAATACTGAGAATGTTATTCTGCCTTCTATCACCTCCCACCACTTTAGGTGGAATTGACTTTGGAAATAGAACTTTAGGTGGAATTGACTTTGGAAATAGAGTGTTAGAGAATATTAAACACTTTTGTTGATTGGTTCTTCGTGAAAGTCTTCATATTCATCTTGTAAAAGGTGTACTTCTTATGAGAATCTTTTCCATTTATTTAGGGATTGTACTGATTTCACTTCTATTTGTAATGTTTTTCTCTTTTCTTCTGTCACCTTTTATTCTTCTACTAATTTCAAATTTCCATTTATCGTGTTGTCCACTTCTTCTAAAAGGTATTTGTTTTATTGTTACATGTTGGTTTTATTTGGAAGTCTATGAATATTTGGTGTCTAATTATAACAAATGGACTAATTGACAATGTCTTAGCCAAATACATTGCTCTATTGATTTTTTACCAGGTTTTCACAACCTCTAACTTTTAGAAGCATCTACGTCTTGTAGTTTGGGTCTCCCATTGGTAACATTATCAAAATCACTTTGGATGACAACTCCTTGAACAATTTTGGTAGAACTAGATTTTGTGGAATTATGTGCAACGATTTTCTGGCTCTGGTTCCTTGGCTTCTTAGGCTTCGTTAAGATTGCTTCTAGCTTGCTAGCTAAGTTCCATGTCATTTTTAATGGTTTTCTCTTAGCTATGACTCGAGGGACCAACAACGTTCCTATTTGTTAGTTATATTTATGTTATTTTGCAGAAATGGAAAGTTAGTTGGCTTTTCTGTTTTTCTGTTTCCAGTTATATGGGGTGTAATATATATACGATAGCTTGTAGTGTAACAAATCAAATTCAATACAATGGAAAATTTCCAATTCTCTTCTTTCTTTTCTTCCTCAAATATTTCTGCTCTTTTCTCTGTTCAACATCATCAAGATGGTATCAGAGCAATCTAGCTCTGATTCGTCTTCTTCTCCTTCAATATGAAATTTCCGCTGCAACTCTCTTGTTTCTTCTTCATCTCTTCTGAATCATGGTGAATCATCAATATCACGATTACAATGTAAATCCTTCTAATCCTTACTTTCTTCATTCTAGTGAAAATCTTGCCCTAGTTCTTGTTTCTCATCTTCTGAATGGTAACAATTATCATTCCTGGGCTCGAGCTATGAAGCTCGCGATGCAATCAAAGAACAAGATGAAATTTCTTGATGGAAGCTTGGTTCAACCTAATTCAGCTTATCCTTTGCATGAACAATGGTCAAGATGCAATACAATGGTGTTGTCTTGGATTCAACATTCTGTTGAAGAATCCATCATTAAATCCATTCTCTTGATTGATAGTACTGCTGAGGTATGGAAAGATCTCAGAGATCGTTTCTCACAAGGTGATATCTTCCGCATTGCTAAGCTGCAGGAAGAGTTTTATCGATTGCATCAAGGTAATTCTACTGTATCTGAATTTTTCACTCAATTAAAGACTTTATGGGAAGAAATTGAGAATTTTAGACCAATTGGAAAATGCACTTGTGTTGTGCCTTGTTCTTGTGGAATCATTGAATCCATCAAGACTTATAGGGAACAAGATTATGTGATTTGTTTCCTAAAAGGGTTGAATGAGCAATATGCTCAAGTTCGTTCACAAATTATGCTAATTGAACCCTTGCCTGGTATTAGCAAAGTCTTTTCTATGCTTATGCAGCAAGAAAGACAATTGAATGCATCAGTATTATCTGATCTAAGTTCTGGTCTTAAGGCTTTAGCTGTGAATTCTCAGCAAAATTCTTCTTTCAAGAATACTGAAAATCAGAGTTTTAGAAGACGAGGTAGTAATTTCTATAGAGGAAGAGGTAGATCAAATGAAACTCGTGGAAGAAATTCATCAAATAGGTTCTGTACGCGTTGGAAGAAATTCAATCAAATAGGTTCTGCTGTTAACACAACCTTGCCTGCTTCTTCTTCAGGTAAAATTGATGTTCAATGGTTATTGGATACTGGTGCTACTGATCATATGGCTTTTGACTTGAAGTTTTTCAGTAGTCATAAACAAATTCTTCCCATGTTCATCACTTTACCAAATGGTGCAAAGGTTTCTACTTCTATTTCTGGCACAGTGGTTTTATCAACAACTCTTACTCTCTTGGATGTGTTATATGTACCTCAGTTCCATGTTAATCTGATTTCAGTTAACAAACTTATTCACTCTATGCAGTGTCATCTAATTTTTCAACATGATTTATGTGTTATATTGCAGAATACTACAAAGAGGATGATTGGTTCAGCGAGACAGCAGCAAGGCTTATTTGTGATAAATCTCTCCAAGCCTCAATCATCCATCTCAGCCCATAATTCTTCTTATATCAAGCCTGATGATCCTCATCTATGGCATCTCAGATTTGGTCATGTTTCTCATTCTGTAATGAATCTTCTTTCTACAAAATTTGATTGTATACCTTCTAGTCCTAAGTCTACTTTCCCTTGTGATATATGTCATTTTTCAAGGCAAAGAAAATTACCCTTTTGTAATAGCACTAGTCAATCAAATAAATGCTTTGATTTGCTTCATGCTGATATCTGGGGACCTTATCCAATTCCCTCCATATTTGTCCACCAATATTTTCTTACTTTAGTTGATGATTATACCAGATTCACATGGGTCATATTGATGAAATCTAAATCTGAAACCAGATAGCATATTGTCAGTTTTATCTCCTTTCTTGAAACTCAGTTTAATACTAAACTAAAATGCTTAAGGAGTGATA
The DNA here is from genome assembly GCA_037974875.1 of Cicer bijugum. NCBI lineage: Eukaryota > Viridiplantae > Streptophyta > Magnoliopsida > Fabales > Fabaceae > Cicer > Cicer bijugum. The sequence goes on from JBBPBT010000498.1 coordinate 5,963,774, forward strand.
ATGGAAGTGAGTTCTTAATGCATGATTTCTTCTCTTTAAAAGGAATTATTCATCATAGAACTTGTGTGGCTACTCCTCAACAAAATGGTATTGTTGAGAGAAAACACCAACACATTCTAAATGTAGCCAGAGCTTGTTTCTTTCAAGCTCATTTACCTTCCAAATTCTGGAATTTTGCCATTCAGCATGCTGTCCATATCATTAATCGTTTGCCTACTCCTCTTCTTCAAAATAATAGCCCTTATCAGTCTCTTTATCACACTTTGCCTACGCTTGACAATTTAAAGGTGTTTGGTTGTCTAGTATATGCAAATGTAGTTCAGCCTTACAAATCAAAATTTCATCCTAGAGCTCGAAAATCTGTTTTTCTTGGTTACAAAGATGGAATTAAAGGATATATTCTTTATGATCTTGCTTCACATGACATATTCATTTCCAGAAATGTCATATTCTATGAACTTTGTTTTCCTTTTCATATTGACATTTCTTCACAAACTCCAGTCTTAGTTTCTCCCACATCCTCTATAGATTTTCCTCTTGATTCAGATCCTATTGTACCTGCAGTTTTACCAAATTCTCCTCCATCTCCACATACTCCATCTCCTAGATCTACAATTCTGCCTAATCCATCTCCCAGTTCCCCAAATCTATCCATTCCCTCTCCTACACATATTCATATCCCTGCTCCACCTCTTAGACAATCTCTTAGACAAAAAAAAAACTCCATCTCACCTTAAAGATTATCACTGTAACCTTGCCAATTCTAGTTCTAGCTTGGTCACATTATCCTCAGGTACATGTTATCCTATATCATCTGTACTTAGCTATAATAATTGTTCTCCTTCATATAAGAACTTTTGTTTAGCTGTCAGTACTATACAAGAGCCTTCCACTTACAAACAAGCATCTCAGATTCCTTGTTGGCAGGATGCCATGAAAAATGAATTGTTAGCTCTTGAACAGAATCGTACTTGGTCCTTAGTTGACCTTCCATCCAATAAAATTCCTATTGGTTGCAAATGGGTGTACAAGGTTAAACATCATGCTGATGGAACTTTAGAAAGGTACAAAGCAAGGCTTGTTGCTAAAGGATACACTCAAATGGAAGGAGTTGATTACTTTGATACTTTTTCTCCTGTTTGTGAAAATCACCACAGTCAGAGTTGTTCTTGCCTTAGCTGCTGCCAAATCTTGGTTCTTGGAGCAGCTTGATGTCAATAATGCTTTTTTGCATGGAGACTTGCATGAAGAGGTCTATATGTCTCCTCCTCCTGGTTTGTTGCCTTCTGGTTCTAAGCAAGTCTGTAAACTCCACAAATCCTTATATGGTCTCAAACAGGCTAGTAGAGAGTGGCGTACTACCTTATCTTCTGCTCTTATTTCTTTGGGTTTTTCACACTCAGTAGCAGATCAAGCATTATTCACTAAATCCACTACTCAGTCCTTTACTGCCATTCTTGTGTATGTTGATGATATGGTTCTTACTGGTGACAACATGACTGAAATTAAAAATGTGAAATTGTTTTTGGACAACACTTTTAAGATCAAAGATTTAGGCCCTGTTCGTTTTCTTCTAGGCCTTGAGATAGCTAGGTCCAAGTCTGGCATCTTTCTTAACCAAAGGAAATATGCATTATCTCTGTTGGAAGATTCTGGTTCATTGGCCACTAAACCTGCTAAAGTTCCTTTTGATCCTTCAATCAAGTTGCAAATAAATGAAGGTGTTCCTTTGGATGATGTCTCTTCTTACAGACGATTGCTCGGTAGATTAATCTACCTTACCATTTCACGACCTGATCTTTCCTATGCAGTGCAGCAGCTTAGTCTCTTTATGTCTACGCCTACAGATGTCCATTACAAAGCTGCTCTACGAGTGTTACACTATTTGAAAGCCTCTCCTACTCAAGGTTTATTTTTTAGTTCCACATCTGACCTGAAATTGATAGGATTTGCTGATTCAGATTGGGCCTGTTGCCTTGACACTAGGAAGTCCACCATTGGGTTTTGTGTTTTTATTGGTTCTTCTGTTGTCTCATGGAGAACTAAGAAACAAGGAACTGTGAGTAGATCATCTTCCGAAGCTGAATATCGAGCTCTTGGTAGTCTAGTTTGTGAGCTTCAATGGCTTAGTTATTTGTTCACAGATTTGCATATTCCTATTGCAAATCCTGTTTCTGTCTATTGTGACAATCGTTCAGCTATTTACTTAGCCCACAATCCTGTGTTTCATGAACGAACTAAGCACATCGAAATAGATTGCCATGTAGTTCGAGAGAAGATTAAACAAGGCCTCATTCATCTTCTTCCTATAGCCTCAGTTGATCAACTTGCTGATGCCTTCACAAAGCCCTTGCCTCTTGCTTCTTTTCAGAAGTTTATCACCAAGTTGGGCTTGTGTTCTTTACACCGTCCAACTTGAGGGGGGATGTTAGTTATATTTATGTTATTGCAGAAATGGAAAGTTAGTTGGCTTTTCTGTTTTTCTGTTTCCAGTTGTATAGGGTGTAATATATATACAATAGCTTGTAGTGTAACAAATCAAATTCAATACAATGGAAAATTTCCAATTCTCTTCTCTCTTTTCTTCCTCAAATATTTCTGCTCTTTTCTCTGTTCAGCATCATCAAGACTATTAAGTCACACGCCCCAATTGCGATTAATTTGGTTGTTCAAGGAACTTTCTTCTCGTCATTCTTATGCTCCTCTCATCAAGCAGATGGGTATTACTTTGCCAATCGACTAGGCAAGATAAGTGCTATGTTCTCTAAAGATTTGACATAGTTGTCATCCTAAGCTCAATCATGTTTGGATATTTGATGCATCGAGAACATTATTCACCCTCAATTATGTTTATTAATTTTTTGTTGTCTTTGCTTTTCCCTTGCATAAAAAAAATGAACTTAAGCACATATTATTATAAGACTAATTTCAACATGAACAATTTTACCAAATACAATTTTTTTTTAAATAAAAGAAGTAATATAAGAAAGACAATTATCAATTTAAACAAGAGTGAAGAGGTAAATTGGTCCTTCAAATTGTAAGCGTCAATCATATTAATCCATGAATTTTGTTAATCGACAAATATATACAAGAATTTTGTTAATTGACAAATATATATATATATATATATAAAATTGTAATATTAATCAAAATAATTTATATTTAAATTTTTATAGTTAGAGACTATGATGTGACATATTAATTGAATATGTGGCTCTTCTGCGCTAATCTCATATCAATTTCATCACACACAAAAACTAATTTGTCAATAATTAATTTATGTAAAATTACAATTATTCACAAATTTGTCTTTGAAATAATAATTTTATTGATAATTTTTTCTCTGAGAAGATAAAATTATATGTCAATCTTCAATTAAAATGCACATCAAAATATATAAAAGTTTACATAAAGACCATATTAATTGATATTTTATAATTTTAAATATTTATAATTAATTTACATAATTAAGAGACAAATTTAACCGACACTTATAAATTTAATGACTAATTTACCTATTTAACAATTGAAACAGTGTCTTATAAAGATAAATCAAATCTTGTTAAAAGATAAATAAAATATTTGTATTTCTTGTAATATGAACAGAAAACAATAAAAAAAATAAATGCTAATATCACGCCACATTGAAACCAAAAAGTAAAAAAAAAAAAAAGAAAAAGTTTGTAAGGAAAAAAAGAAAAATTCCAACCCACACATAAACAATTAATTTAAATTCAAAAGTCACATATTTGTTGTTGGGATTAAAAATATTTTTAAACCTATAAAGTATGTTCTTTACTTGTTGATTATTGTTTCTTACTTACTAGCAAATATTTTAGTTGTATGAATGGTTAGTCGCAATTGTTTTCTCTAAGAATTGTAACCCAAACGGCCGTCGTCGACTGAAAGTAGAAGGAAAAAGCCATTCAAGGTATTTCCCTAGAATAAGCGCGACGAAGCTCACACAGTCACGCGCGCATCGAATAGTTTCCCTACGCACCACCACTGAAAAAAAATGGGGAGACAGAAAGGTGAAGGTGCAAGAAGCAAAGCACGTCCTTCAAGCAGCAGGTAACAACAACACTCTCATCTCCTCTCCTCAATCCCTAATCATCATTCATCTCATCACTTTTTCTCCCTCGCAGTCTCGCCGCATCGCTCTTATCTTCCGCTCCGGCCTCCGCCGCCGCCGCCTCTGTTGGATTCGGTGGGTTTGTCGGTAGTTCGCGTCTCGATCCTTATCCTTCAACCGAAGACTCTCTCGCTTTTGCCGTATGTTTTTCCGATTCCATTTCTTTTATTTTATTTTTTAGTGTAATTATTTGGTATGGTTTTGTTTTTGTAAGTTTATTTTTAATTAGGTGTAGTTTATTGTTCATAATTAACTTACTAGAATAGTGATGAGAGCCATAATTTAATTGAGAATAAGCTTAAATTTACTGTGTTTTTCATGTGTTTGTGTCTTTGTCTTGAGGTTTTATGCCATGAAACATTGTTTCCAGCTTTGAGTTGTTAGAGTTAGGTTGAATATGACCGAGAAAACGGTATCGATAGCCTTATTCTTGCGGGCGCAACAACCTTGACGAAACCTCGTTCATAAAAAATATATTTGAGAATCCCGTATTTTTCAATCCAGAAGGTTTAAAAGCATTTTTCAAAATAGATTTGAACACTACCTTACCTCCTTCTCTGGTTCCAATCTTCCCTCATCACTGAACTGGTATTGTACATTATATGATAATACAAATAATTTGAATTGCAAGCTTTGTGCAATGTTGTGATTAACTCACACTGTGATGACTGCAATCCGGATCACAACATCTTTAACGGCCGAAATCACGAAATCCTTAACATGACCGCAACCGTTTCCAAAACCACTATTTGATACCTTGGTAGAATGTTAATATTTCTTTCCGATCAGTTTTTTTCATGCCTCGCGTTAATGTGTGGTGTTGTTTTGTTATTTTCGGGCACGTGCAGGATGTTGATAGTGAAATTGCGGTGCACTTGAAGAGGCTAGGAAGGAAGGATTCCACCACTAAGGTAATTTCTTATCAATCACTATAAGAATTTGATAAAAAGTGGGGTACATGGGACAAGCTCAAGTGCAACTTGTTACAATGCTTATTATATATGCCTCTTTTGATATATCGTGTTGTGTTCAACTCCGCTTTGAGTTTGCAGATTTGTGCCTTTAACTGTTAGTAATGATAGATGATAAGTGTGGAATTTAGACATGCACATGCTTAAGTTGAATCGTGCCTTTAACTGTTAGTAGTCATCTGATGGGTGGGATTGGCATTCCTGCTCTTTTCTTACGAGTGTGTTTGGTCGTATGTTGTCAGTCACGGATAGCGGCGCGGAGCGTCCAACCTTGAAAATGGAATAGTGGGATGACCGCTACTGTGAAGACCAAAAAACAGTATATAGACTGAACATAATATAAACAGTAGACAAAAATACTAAAAAATAGCAAAAATAAAATACACAAAAATAAAGGGGTAGTCATAGTACTTCATATTTCATAACCAAAATGTAACGTCAAAATAAAGATCTAATAGTAATCCAATATAAGTTCTAAAAGTAATCAAGTTCTACTTAAACTAAAAAACAATCAAAGGAAAAAAAGACAGTGGCAAAAAAAAAAAACAGAAACAGAAGTGGAAGAAGAAGAAGAAAAACAGAGGAAGAACGGTGAAAGAAGAAAAATAGAGAAGAAAAACGAAAACGAAAACCGAGGAATAAAAATAATGGACAGTGAAGTAGAAACAGTGAAAGAAGAACGAAAGGACGAAGAAAAACAGAGAAGAATGTAAAAGAAAACAGAGGAAGAATAAGAAGGGTTGCAGCAGTTATGAAAGGTCCAAGAAGAAGAAAGGTCAAGAAATAATAAAATAATAGGGATTTGAGTGCGAAAAGACTCAAATACCCTTAATGAAATTAAAATAATTCAACAAACCTGTAAAAACAGAGTTGCGGGTCATGGATCCGGGTCTAGCGCAACGGGTCAGCGCATTAGGACGACATTCGCGGCCGCGTTTGCCGCAACGGATGACGGCGGTTTCACGGTGAGAAGCGCCGTGGAGACGGCCACTGCCGCAACGTGTTTCCGCTATTGCGCGCGTTAGTGCCGCAATTGACAACATAGGTTTGATAATGCTAATGCACCTGTTATGTCATGTACTTAGCTGTTGAAGTCTGGGCATAATCCAATAAGTCGGTAACAAGTTTCTGGTTGTTTGGTCGAATGGTCACCTTTGCCCAAATTTTGGGGCAGCATTTTTGTTAGGATATAGAAATAGGGATTATTAGGAGTTTGTTAGTAGTTGTGTTCCTAGGTTGTTATTAAGTTGTATAGGAATAACTGTTTTGGTGTTTCTGTTATTAGTTAGCTATCTTGGACCTAATTCCTATCTTAATGTATTTGAAGTCTTTAAATAGAGGCTTCCACCCCTTTTGAAAGGATCTTTTATCAAATTTAGAAATTGAGTGGTGTAAACCATTGTAGGAGTATATCTGTTCTTGTGTATCATTTTCTTTGGAGAGATTCTCTCCTATTATTTCTTATTTTTTTTTTCTAAATATTAGTTTCCTTCCTTTAAACCTTTGGAATCAAATTCTTGGGTTCCTAACAATTGGTCCGACATGCCGGATTCGAAGGAGTGCCAATGTGCATAGAATTGGAGGATTGGTGGGCTAAGAAGGTGGAGCTGCCCAACATTTCAGGGACTGATCCTATTGGGTGGATCACAAAGGCTGAAAGGTTCTTTCTGAAGCATGAAATTCACGGGTTCGATAAAGTGTAGTGGGCGTTCATGAGCTTGGATGCATGGATACTGTTTTGGTTTCGTTCTTGGGATCAAGAAAACCCAGATCCAACCTGGGAATCTTTTTGCATAGGTCTGATCCGTAGATTTGGCAATCAAGAACTAGAAAACAAAGCCAAGAAGGGAGTACAAGAGGCCCTTGAAGTAGCCACATCAGCGAATCAACTGTGTACTGCAAGGGGGTTGCCGTCAGAAAACCAAGAACCATTAGAAAAATCAGAATCAATAAAGAGTGGGAAGTTAACAGAGCAAGAATCGATGAAGAAAGATTCAGAAAAGGTAGAAAATCCAGTCTCGAATTTGTGGTTGAAGAAGGAAACATCACACGCCTTAAATGACCCGTTTGGTTGGATGAACCGTGCTAGGAAGTTCTTTTTTGATTCAGAAAACTTATGAAGAAGATGAACGTTCTATCAAAGACGTAAATTCTGGAAATTTGGATATGGAGGAAATAATGTTTAGCAACAAACAAACAACAGTGGCAGAGGAAGAATGAAGCAGCCACTGCATCCTGTGCAAAGGCACCGGTTCTGTGTCCATTAAGATTCCGGCAAGTCGTGTGCTGTTGCCAGATTGGAAAGTGCAATTAGAAACAACAGGGATTGCAGTTATAGGGAAACCAACCACGAAGGAACTACATTTGATGGCTTATTTGCTGATTGTAGCTCCCCCACCACCACCAAAACCACCAGACCTGAAGGACAGCAGCAACGAGTTGCCACATCTCAAGGTCATCAATGGCATTGTTGCTTTCTCTAGTCTTAATCCTTGTTCCTCACACTCGAAATTGTGTCTGAAAAGCATCTCGAACATATGCCTTCTGCCACCACCTTTGGTCTGTCCAATCCCGCGATCGAAAAATCCGACACAATCAGATGGTCCAACCGCCATTAAACAGAGGCCATACTTTGTTGGGCAATTCAGAACTCAGTGGGTTTGCAGCTATGGCAGGAAAGTGCAGAAAAAGGGAATATGAGAGTGCCTAAAGTTGAAGTTGAGTCTCAACAATGGGCTCCTGGAGGAAATTTTTTTTTTTTATAATTTTTTTAACCATTGAACAAGAAGACTTTAGTATATGTCAACCTTAAGGACAAGGTTGTTTTGAAGAGGGGTGTAATGTTAGGATATAGAAATAGGGATAATTAGGAGTTTGTTAGTAGTTGTATAGGAGTAACTGTTTTGGTGTTTCTGTTAGTTAGTTATGTTGGACCTAATTCCTATCCTAATTTATTGGAAGTCTTTAAATAGAGGCTTCCACCCCTTTAGAAAGGATGTTGTATCAAATTTAAAAATTGAGTGGTGTAAACCATCGTAGGAGCGTACCTACTCTTGTGTATCATTTTCTTTGGAGAGATTCTCTCCTATTATTTCTTATCTTTTTTCTAAATATTAGTGTCCTTCCTCTAAACCTTTGGAATCAAATTCTTTGGTTCCTGACAGTTTTTAACACTAAAATACGTTGTGCAATGTGTTTTCTATTTTATATTTTTTTACATGTCTTCTTATTACTTTTCCTAAATTATGATTTTTATTTCCTATTTTTATATGATTTTACACTCCTGGTTGTGTTTTAATTGAGTTTCTAGATATAATGTGGTCATCTATGTGCTTTACAACTTTTTTATCCTATATTGATGTGTTCAATACTAGTGTTTTTTGTACTCTTACAACTTAGAAAATTATCACCGTCCCATGGCATTTACATGAGAACAGTTGAGGTGAATTGTTGGTAACAGGATTCTCCTGCTCGTCTTGATGAGTCTTTCAAAGTGCATATCTTTTGAAGGTAAAAAGATAAATATGGCCATAGATTTTTGGAATGTTTTGGGGAACCGATATTTCAGGCTTTACAAGAACACAAAGAACCCTAATTTGATCCGTTCTTTTTCTTCAGTTTTCACTTTTCACACGACTGCTTGAGTTGGACTATCATTATGATTGCATTCGCCAACTGTTTATTTTTGGCTAGATAAGTTTTTCATCCCTATAAATGTACCCAATACCTTTTGTGAAATTGGTAATAATATATTTGAGGGATGAAAGTTTGAAATTTTTTTTGCAGCGATTAAAAACGAAATTCGGTATATTTATAGGAACAAAAAACTTTTTAACCATTTTTTTTGGCACTCTTCCAATTTTTAGTTCTCTTCATTGCAATAGCAATGTTCTGTTGCTGGTCCATAAGTTAATGGAGTCCCCAAGGCAGTTATGTTTTGGAGAATAATGATTGGTTGAGGCTGTTAAATTTTTCTTATGATAGCTATACCAGTTGTCTCATAGGTTGGTTGGATGATATTTGGTGAAATGCACTTTTTATATGAATAGTTCTGTTAATGTTCGGTAAACTTTATTTTTCATCAAATTTTTCTTTGATTTAAGTGCTTCTAATCTGTACATTTTGTCCAGACATTTCATTTAGATTTATATAAATTATCATTTGGGCATCACAGCTGAGCTTCTCAGTTCTCAATCTGTAGTTGATTTTTTTTTTCTTCAAAAGATATAGTTGGTTTCTTTCTCTTTTTCCTTATATTTTTAGTCTGTGACTGTCATGAGCCATGACTCCATTCATTTACCATTTCTACTACTATTTTGTCATCCATAGTCGATTTTATTCTGATTTGGTTGCAATAAATTAATCAATGATTTCAACTGGTGATGAATCTGTTCTCTTATATATTTAATAATCTCATTATGTACCCATCTTTTGTTTAACAGCTGAAGGCTTTGTCAACTTTATCTACACTGCTCCAGGAAAGGTCAGCAAAAGAAATTGTTCCAATTATTCCCCAATGGGTATGTGTTTTTCACATATAGGTATTTATATGTATTTCCTGTATTAGGTCTCTTTCCCTTCATATGAGGAACATCTATGTGTTGACTGTTGAATGTTGAACAGGTTGTTCTTTTCAATGGCAATTTTCATTTTCCCATATGAAACAAAAGAGTTTTATTCCCCCTCTAATGGCCTAATAGTTCATAAATCTCTTGTCTCATGCTACGAATATACTTGATCATGTAAATTGTTGTTGTGTAGGCATTTGAATACAAAAAGCTGTTGCTAGACTACAATAGGGAGGTTAGGCGGGCTACTCATGATACCATGACCGCACTTGTTACTTCTGCTGGGTTAGAACTTAGACCTATTCTAATGGACATCTATTCATGCTCCTTTCTTGCTTGTTCAACTGTATAATTTGAACTTTGAAGTATTTGAACACTTAGAAATTTGAGAAGTTGTTGTTGCTTTATTTTATTAAAAAATTTATGCATGCTTACCCCACCATGGAAGTTTTGCAGATTCATTCATGCCTTTGGTTCTCTATCATAGCTTGTTAACCAGTCATAGTATTTGAATTCAGCCCTTTCAATTTTCTGAATGTTACTTATAACTTAAAAGTTACTTGCGTCAATAGCATATGAAGAAGCCAAGTATCTTTTGGAAATTGGTGTGCACATTTTATAGTCCACCCAATAATAAACAAAAGCCGTATCCCAGTTTCCACCAGGCGTGGACGTCAACCTAATACACATTAAAGAGGTTGTGAAAAATAAGAAGACATTTTTTCTGAATGTGCTTGAGTTACTTTGCACTCAGCAGCATGCTTAATTTATAAACATGGTAATTACAATGATAATAAATGATCAAATGCAATTTACAAGGAAGTAATAAAGCTAACGCTATTTCCTAAGATACGTTGAACTTAATCTTCTTGCTGTACAATGAACCTTAGCTACTTGGAAAGTGGAGTATTAATATGTTTTAATTTTCCAATACTTATGTTTTAAATTTAATTTCCAGCAGAGGTTGTTAAATATGAAACTATTCAGCTGGTTTGTGGCATATAAGTTTTCTTGAACTAAGATTAGTTATTTTATTTATTGGTTAAATTACTAAATATGTTTTTAGTCTCTATAAATCACAACATTTCAAGTTTAGGCCCTATAAATTTTTTATTCCTTTTTAATCGTTACCTTTTACAAAAACTACATTTTTTTAGTCCCTTTGCAGAAACTAAAAGCACTCGGTTTTCGTAAAAGGTGTGGGCCTAAAATTGGTCTGAAATCTGAACTCTCTGTGAAATCTTATGTGATGAATGAATGAACTTAATTCACATAGTTAGAGACTTATAGTTGACTCCACTTACCACCCTCTTCTCAGGAGAGATTTAGCTCCACATTTAAAGATTTTGATGGGACCATGGTGGTTTGCACAATTTGATCCAGCTTACGAAGTTTCTCAAGCAGCAAAAAGGTCTTTGCAGGTTTGCTATATATGTTGTGTTCAATTGTGTTTTTGTGTATGATAACATGTATTCTCTAAGTATACATGACAGTGTCAGTATCTGACAGAAGCTTTTTATGCTTGTACCATCATACCTTTGTTACCAAATTTGTGCCTCATGTGATTCATGTTTTAATCCTTTGTTTGGTTTTATTAGGCTGTCTTTCCAGCACAGGAAAAAAGACTTGATGCTTTGATTTTATGCACAACAGAGATATTCACATATTTAGAAGAAAACCTAAAGCTCACACCACAAAGTTTGTCCGACAAAGCTGTAGCGATGGATGAGTTGGAAGAGATGTACCAGCAGGTATACAATGAAAATCACTTTAATATACTTTTTAAATCAAATTGTTGAATTTATTGCTTTGCAATGTTTCTCCTTTTTAGCTGGCTATGACATGTTTTCTGTATGGTAAATCAATACGGTTCGATGTCTTATATTGATATGAAAGGATTTTAAAATAGGGGTAGAGTTCTTGTTTAGGGTTTGAATTGATTTTGCTTTATGGTAGGACTGGATAAATAACTAGAAATTAATTCTGGGCAGATAGCTATTTTGAAGTATTTGATATTATCTTTTTCTCAAATGTGTCATATTATCCTAGTGCCGTAGAAGGAGAACAAGATTACCTAGAAACAGAGAAATTATTTGACTTTATTTTCATTGGATTCCTCTGGCAAAAACTAAAATTACTACTACTCTGGAATGAAATATAAGCAAAGAAAGTAACGATGTATCTGGTCTTAATTTTTAACTAGATACATCAACTTTTCAACTACAAATTTTTCTTATATTTCATTTCGGAGGGAGTATGTAGTTGTATTCAGCTTGTAAGCTTGTTAAATAGAGTTCTCTTGTATCCATGTGAGGTTCAAGCATAACATACTTTAGTTACTAGTTTTTGTCCTCTTCGTGTACTATACTTTTTTTATTTCATTGGCACATAAATAAATAGTAATATGGATGGTGGCTGGTCTGTTTTCTGCCCATTGTCTTTGCTGGCTAAGTAGTACCTGGTTTGATTTGTTCTTATGTTAATGCAACACAGAACCCAAAATATTCTGTCACACACTCGCTGCAGTATAACAATGAAATTCACTGTCAAACAATGCATAAATTACTTTGTGTAGAGAGAACTGTGACTGTGAGCAATATCAGAGCTAAGGGTCACCAAGCCTGTGACTAAATTTGCTCACAAACTTCCCCTTGCATTCCAGCCTGTATATTCCAATTCTTCCATTGCCCTTAATAGAATAGCCATTCAGCATAACAGACTCCCTTTCCTTTAGGTTGCCACGAGTGCCAGTCTTCCATCATATTACACTCTTTATAGTTTATACCTTTGCACCTTAGTTGATTTGACCCAAGATTTGCCCCAACCAAACTCTCTTGGGCTCTATCAGATATAGAATTTTTAATTGTCTCCTTTTTAATCTTGTCCACCTTCAACCCAGATGGCTTTCTCTTGGTTACAGTTTAATGAATCAGTGTTTGACGTATTTCACGTGTTCAAATTTTCCATTTCATGAAGTTTATTCTCTATTTTGGTCTATCAGGTGATATCATCAACACTGTTAGCATTGGCCACTCTTCTTGATGTTTTAATTTGCCCACAACAAGAACAACCTGCTTTTGAGAATATAACTTCTGAACCTAAACATGCTACAAAGGCCAGGGTGGCTGCTGTTTCTTTTGGTGAAAAGCTTTTAACAGATCATAGGAACTTCCTAGATTTCTTGAAGTCCCAAAGACCTGGTATCCGATCTGCTACTTATAGTGTTTTGAAGAGCTTCATGAAAAATATGCCACAGGCTATTACTGAAGCAAATATAAAAAGTATTGCCGGTGCAATTCTTGGTGCTTTTAACGAGAAGGATCCAACTTGTCATTCGTCAATGTGGGATGTAATATTAATTTTCTCTAGAAGATTCCCTGGGGGTTGGACTTCCTTAAATGTTCAGAAAAACATCCTGAATCCTTTTTGGAATTTTCTTAGGAACGGGTGTTTTGGTTCCCCACAGGTCTCATACCCAGCTTTGGTTTTATTTTTAGACAATGTTCCTCCTAAAGCTGTAGCAGGGGATAAGTTTTTTCTTGAATTTTTCAAAAACTTGTGGGTGGGAAGGAAAACTTCTCTATCAGCAGATAGACTAGCATTTTTCCAGGCTTTCAGAGAATGTTTTCTTTGGTCCTTGAATAATGCTTCAAGGTACACATCTTTTCTTTTAACAGTGGTTGTATGGATTTGAATTCATTTACTCAATGCCTGTGTTTGCCCCTATATTCAAGGTTCTTTTCCTTTCTGTAACCAAAGTGTTTTCTGTTTGTATCAGATATAATGATGGAGAGGGCTCAATCAGCCATTTCCAAGTCACTCTCATTGATAATATCCTAGTAAAGCTTATATGGCAGGATTTCCTTGCAACTGGAAGTTCCAAAGTTTATGATAAAGAATCAGTTTCTTCTGAGAAAAACATTTCTCATAGCAAGAAAGTGGATATGCTAAATATGAATTACCCAATGCCCTATTTGCAAGAGTTGGGAAAGTGTCTTGTTGAAATCCTTTTAGGCATTCATTTATTAGATAGCAATCTTCTATCTGCTTTTACTTTGGAACTTCAAGATAGTTGCATGAGCGTTCTTCAGCAAGCTGGAAATGTGGAGATTGTTGAACGAATCATTTTATTCATGTTATTGCTGGAGCAACATGCAGTGGTGAAAGGTGCAACTTGGCCCTTGGTCTTTATTGTTGGACCAGTGTTGGCGAAGTCTTTCTCAGTCATTAGGTCTTCTGTAAGTTGATATTACAACAAACTTGTTTGCCACTTTGTTTTTAACTTAATTATTATGTGATATTAATCGTTGGGGTTGATCATAAATTATTTGGTATTGACATCTGTATAATGGAGCATATTCTTCAATATATTCATCTTGATCAAATTAGAGTTTCTGTTCCACTTGCTTACATTGTTATTATCTTCTGGTATACCCATTTATATTTCAATTATGCATATGGAGTGGGAAAATGTTTGGTTGTTGTAGAATCGGTTTCTTTTTCTTACTTGTGGATTATGTTTTTAGGTTTTTTAACATAAATTTACAATATAATTTTTTGCATGGGATGTAATTTACAATATCTCGACACAGGTGGTATGCTAAAAGGATTTTTTTTTTGGTCTTGAAGAAGCGACTGATTCTATGCATATATTTAGAGTATAAATAAGTATATCAGCAATTTGAGGGAATCAGTTATGATGTCACTTCTGAAGTTTATTTATCCTGTTAATAAAAAATGTGGTTAATGTTGCATAAGCTTATGGTATATTATATTTTAGTATTATTTGGATGATTATTTTAAAAGAACAAATGGATGTTTTCTACTAAATTCTTCCATACTGACTCTGTTTTTAAATATCAGGATTCACCAGATACTGTGAAACTTCTATCTACCGCTGTTTCAATATTTGGACCACAGAAAATTGTACAAGAAGTTTTTAATCATAACAGAGGGCATTGTACTAGTCAGCTTTCATATGATGGGGATGATGTATCGGAAGCTGATGACTTTCTGCAAATCTTCAAGAATATTTTTGTCCCTTGGTGTCTGCAGTCAAACAATGGCTCGACCAATGCCCGTTTAGATTTGTTGTTAACATTGCTGGATGATGAGTATTTCTCTGAACAGTGGTCTTTCATTATCAATTATGTGATTAGCCAAAGTTATTCTGGTTGCCCAGCAGGTTTGATAGATTCTGACCAAGCTGCAATGTTAGCCATGCTCCTGGAAAAAGCAAGGGATGAGAGTATGAAGAGGAAGGCGGGAGATGATTCCAATGATAGACCAGGCACTAATGCTGAAGATTGGCATCATGAATGTCTGGAATCATATGCTATTGCTGCTTCTTGTTCTCTGCCTCCATACAGCACAGCTCATGTGCAGTTTATTTGGTATGTCAATAGTCAATAAAGATTTTTCAGAGGCATCATGCAGAAAATACATTTTGAATTATGAATTCACCTGTTGAAAACTGAATGTCAACAATGTAATGTTTTCAGTTGTCTTCACATATATATTAGTCTGTAGTCCACAGGCCTTGCATGGGACAGTTTGAATATGGATACAGCAAGAAAAGAAAATGAAAAAATGTAATTGAAAAAGTTAGCTAGAAATGGAAAGCATCAGTTGGTAACAACTTACACACACATATTGTTGCATTATAGGGAAATCTCGTTCTGTTTTAGGGGTTGTTTTGTCCTAATATAGGTTCTTTTTAGGCTATTAGAAAGCCCCAACTACTCACATTTGAGCTGGATGGGTCTGTTGTTTTTTGGGGTTTCTTCTGTCTCAACCTTTTTTTGTGCTTATTTAAAACCATAGCATGTTCAACCTTCTGTTGGTAAGCTCTCTAACACCATTCTCTTACCATGGCTGCTAACTTGTAAGGGTTCTTCTTTCTCATCCTTTAGTGTTTTTTATGTTGTGTTTAAGGATATCTGGAATATTGACTCATCAGGTGCAACTGTTAGTGATCATAGGACTCCATTTCCCTCATATTTTTCACCCTACTTTGCATTGTCCTATTAAACATCAAATTATTGTTGCTAATTCATCCCATACCCCAGTTATTGACTGCAGTAACATTCAATTCCAACCATCACTTGAATAATATGCTTCATGTTTCCCTATCATCATCAATATGTTTCTACCTACAAACTTACCCAATATTTGAAGTGCACATGTTGAATAATTTAGAATGAACGACTTGTATTACATAATCAGGCTGTACAAAATATTTATACATCAGACTCTCAAAATAAGGAAAAGTAGAAAACTATATCAACTATCAACAATAATAAATATAGAGAATAATCTTAATTATGACTATAATCAACACTCCCCTCAAGTTTGAGCTCACTAGAGAGGTTTTAATCATGTCCAAAAGGATCTTTTTTGTAATAGTGACAATCAACTTATATATGTTTATGTCCTCTGATGAATGAAAGACTAAGTTTGAAGAAAGATACAGTACCTACTTATTTTAACACATAAGTTCTATAGGACCTAGTTCGCAGAAGTTCAACACTTGGAGCAAGTGTTTCAACCACAAAAGTTCACAAGTAGTGTGGGCCATATCACAATATTCTGGCCTATGTGTTTGACCTCGCAATAACAAATTGCTTTTTGCTTTTCCATGGAATTTATTTCCCCCCCTATCAAAACACAATAGCTAATGGTTCATTGAACCAATTTATGACAAGACTAGTTGCAAGGAGATACACCCAAACCTATAGGACCAATTAGGAGGAGACATTTGCTTTAGGGTCGATGACACAAATCAAACGACGTCATTACATTCTATCATATAGCATATCTCTTTCCAGCTAATTAAGCTCTAGGTATTTCCTAATAGTTTCTCTAGTAGTTTTCCTAGGTCTTCCCCTGCCTCTAGTTATTTGACTACCCTCCATTTAATCCACTATCCTCACTATAGAATATAAAGGTCTCATCTCCACACGCCCAAACCACTTAAACCAAGTTTCTACCATCCTGTTATGCAAATCAAGTCCATAAATTTTCATAACTAAAAAGTTGAATTGATTTAGTTTGAAGCTGCCAAGGGTTATTGAAAAAAGGTATCTGTAGCTGTAAAGTAGAGCCCAATGTGAAGTTGTATTTATCGTGTACTTAATATTATGTTGAACCCAATCCAGAGAAATATAAGATTAATTGGCTTTATGCGGTCTTCACTCTGATCTTATACTTTTTACATGCAGCTCTCTTCTTGGTGGTTTAAGAGAAGAAAGATCTATGACTTTTCTGTCCAGAAACACATTGATCGTCTTCTATGAGGAGATTTTCAGAAAATTAGTCAGTTTTATACACGACTCTTCTTTTTCTTGGGTACAGAATGCGGCTTCTATGTTAAGCTATGATGAAGAGACGTCTGTAGAACATGATAATTCTCTCAACATTGTTGAGATGGCTCAATTCTCTCTTGAGATACTTGATGGCAGTTTCTATTGCCTGAAGACACTTGATGGGGAAGGTGGTATTGTATCAGGAATTTTATCAGCAATATTTGTCATTGAATGGGAGTGCAATATAAGTAAAGCTTTAGATGATTCACTTGATGACAAATCAATGACCAAAATCAAAGCCAGGCTATCATTTGGGGAATATGTGTGTGGTTTCCTTAACAAGATAAATGTCCACGTTTTTAGAAGCTTATGCGTAGATAACCGCAGGAGGCTGTTGAGTATCTTAATTCAGTCAGTCAAGTCTGCAATATTTGTAGAAGATAGACGTGTTAATGACAGAATCACATCATTATGCTGTACATGGGTACTTGAAGTTCTTGAGCGTGTCTGTGTGGACGAAAATGATGAACAGAATCTTTTGCATCAGCTGCTGAGCAAAGATGAAAGGTGGCCTGTGTTTGTAGTGCAAAAATTCAGCTCAACAAAGGTATTCATTCATACATTTGGTTGTTTGTCTCTATATTTAATAATTTTCTTTCGGTAATATGCACTCTTGTTTACATGATATTATGGAAAGTATGCTGTATTGTTCTTTGTTTCTATTTATATCGGGATGTCGATTTTGATATTAGTAAGTGAGAGAGCTATGGTAGGCCTTACCAGCAAGACAACCCACATTTTAATGCTATATCCAATTTTCAGATGGTATGTTACTGATGAAACTAGTCATGACTTGCTTATAGGAAATATGTAGTTCAGATGTGTTAGATGTAGTTGAAGCTCCTGCCTTATATAAAGAAAACAAGGTAGTACTTTTAATCTCCAATTTTTACCATCTGCAGGCTTCAGGACACCAGAAATTCGTAGCTCTAATTGACATGTTAATCCAAAAAATTGGAATAGCTAGAGTTTTTGCTGGGTGTGCAATGCCTAATTCATCTATACTCGAAAGAAGTCAAGAGATTGCATCATCTGCTTGGCTAGCTGCTGAAATCCTGTGCACATGGAGATGGCCAGAAAACAGTGCTATTTCTTCTTTCTTACCTTCACTGAGTGCATATGCCATAAGAAGTAATTCTCCCCAGGAAAGCCTGTTAGATTACATATTGAGCATCTTGCTTGACGGTTCTCTTATTTATGGAGGTGATAGCACAAAAACTTCTGTGAGTATGTGGCCATTTCCAACTGATGAAATGGAAGGAATTGAAGAACCGTTCTTAAGAGCGCTTGTTTCCTTTCTGTCTACTATGTTCAAAGAGAACATATGGGGGACTGAGAAGGCATCGTATCTTATTGAACTTCTTGCAAATAAACTCTTTCTTGGTGAAGATGTAAATACAAATTGTCTTAAGATTCTTCCTTTGCTTATTACTGTACTTCTAGAACCATTTTATGGATATGTGGAGCCTGGTAGTGGTGTTCAACCTTGTTCTTTAGAAGACAAATTTGTTCAAAATACGGTGATTGATTGGCTTGAGAGGGCTCTAAGGCTCCCACCTTTGGTCACATGGAAAACAGGACAAGGTAAATTCTTCTTTCTTTGTAAATGGAACACGTGCTAGTTCAGCTAAAATTATGTGTTTTGTATGTTTGTGGTTGCATTTATGGCTTGTGCTTTTGTGCAATAATGCTACTACTTCAGTTTGTTTTAAAAATAAATTGTTAAATTTTTTATGCAAGAATATTTTTTGCCATCAATTGTTGATACTGGTTGGTATTAATGAACTTGTTCGCAACTCTTGCAGATATGGAAGGTTGGCTGCAGTTGGTAATTGCCTGTTATCCTTTCAGTGCAATGGGTGGTCCACAAGCATTAAAGCCAGCAAGAAGTATCAGCCCTGATGAGATGAAACTTTTATATGAGTTATTCCTGAAGCAGAGGCTTGTTGCTGGAGGATCTGCAATGACCAACCAGCTTCCACTAGTGCAGATGCTGCTATCAAGACTGATGGTTGTTTCAGTAGGTTACTGCTGGAATGAATTTAGTGAAGAAGACTGGGACTTTCTGTTGTTTAACCTAAGGTGTTGGATTCAATCAGTAGTTGTTATGATGGAGGATATTACGGAAAATGTAAATGGTTTAGTTGATAGTTCATCTGGTAGTTTAATGTATAAGAAAATTCAGGAAATTATTTCAATTTCAGATCCGTTTCCCTTAAAGATTTCTGAAAATGCCCTTTTATCCTTTTCACTTTTCCTTAAGCATTGTAAGTATCAACAAACAGAAGACGGGGATAATTTAAATACAATAAAAGCAGAAAAATTGGAATCTGCTAAAGATCGGATTATAGAAGGTATACTACGGTTACTATTTTGTACCGGCATATCTGAGGCTATTGCAAATGCATACTGCAAAGAAGCTGCACCAGTTATTGCGTCATCACGGGTTGCACATACATCTTTTTGGGAATTCATAGCTTCTGCTGTCCTTAATTCCTCTTCACAGGCTAGAGATAGAGCAGTGAAATCAATTGCATTTTGGGGACTAAGCAAGGGGTCTATTAGCTCACTGTATGCTATACTGTTTACGTCCAAGCCAATTCCTTTGTTGCAGTTTGCTGCATATTTTGTTCTTTCAAATGCGCCTGTTTTAAGCATGGCTGTTGTTGAAGATAGTGCTTGCAACTCAGGCATACATGCTGCTAGTGACCAGGATTCCAGCCGTTTTGACTTGTCAATAGAAGAAAAGATCCGTTTGAAAGAAGAAATATCTTACATAGTCGAAAGGGCACCTTTTGAGGTTCTTGAAATGGACTTGCTTGCGCATCAACGAGTAAGAATACTTTATTTGGAAACATAGCTAGACTTAATATGTTGTATGTGATAGACTTAATATGTTGTATGTTGTACTGGCATATCCGAGACTTAGTTAACTAGTGAGCTAGATAGTAAGTCAATTAGTAAGGAAGGATTAGAAAGAATGTCCTTGACCTTAGGTAATATATTTATGCCATGAATAATAGGAAGGATTAGAAAGAATGTCTTTGGTTTTTTAAGGAAATGGCTCTGTTACCATTTTCACGAGAGACCTGATTCATTTCCGTTCTAATTTCCTTACAAAACCGAAGTTATGTGAATCCCTCTTTCTTTTATTTATAGCTTCTCTTATCACACCCCAAGCTAACTAACTGACTAACAGATTAGTTTACTAATAGATTACCTACCAATATGTCCTACATTTTTATGTTTATTTATTCACTTTATTTTTATTGGGGTACTAACTAAAAAACCTATTGCAGGTAAGTCTCTTCCTTTCTTGGTCTTTGTTGATATCACATTTATGGTCGTTACCTTCATCATCATCTGAAAGGGAGAGGCTGATCCAGTACATTCAAGATTCTGCTACTCCAGTTATTTTAGATTGCCTTTTTCAGCATATTCCTGTAGAGATTTCCATGACTCAAAGTCTGAAGAAGAAAGATGCAGAGCTTTCTGGTGGCTTATCAAAAGCTGCCAGTGCTGCAACCCAAGCCACCAACACTGGCTCACTCTTATTCACTGTGCAATCTCTTTGGCCTATTGAATCGGAGAAAATTTCATCACTTGCTGGAGCAATATATGGCTTGACGCTTCATGTTCTTCCTGCTTATGTCCGTGGCTGGTTTAATGATTTGCGCGATCGTAATGCATCAACTGCCATTGAATCCTTTACAAGGACTTGCTGCAGCCCTCCTCTCATTGCAAATGAATTGTCTCAGGTATGGTGTAGTTTAATACTCACATAAAATATTTCATTTTATTTTTTTGAACTGCTAGATTCTGTTAAGTTGCAATAAATTCATCAGTACATATTTGGTGGAAGGAAGAGAGAAATGAGAGATAAAGCAGAAACTAATGAAACATTTTAGTGCATTAGTCTGATCACTATTGCCATACCATGTTATATTGTGATAAATACAAATCTTTGCATATTTTAAACATCAACACCTGATTGAAGTAGTTCCCTGGCGCTACTTTCATACTGATTGTCATTTATATTTATTAATTTGTTTTCTGTGCACTTTGAACATCCTATGATTTTACTGCCTCATTTGCATCAACTGTGCCATTTGCAAGAATTGTGAATGAGCTGTGCCTCTTGGTTTTGGCTCAGACAGTTGACATTATTTAATCCATGTAACTGTTCTCACCTTGTGAGGAAAAAGCTATAGTTATTTAGCATGCGGTTAATTTATTCACACTCCAATCATTATATGGATGCATGTGATGTCTCCAATGCAGATTAAGAAAGCCAACTTTCGTGATGAGAACTTCTCAGTTAGTGTAAGCAAATCAGCAAATGAGGTTGTTGCTACTTACACGAAAGATGAAACAGGAATGGATCTTGTCATTCGTCTCCCGGCATCTTATCCACTAAGGCCTGTAGATGTTGATTGCACTAGGAGCCTTGGAATTAGTGAGATCAAGCAAAGGAAATGGTTGATGTCAATGATGCTATTTGTACGAAATCAGGTAATTTGTTTTAGCGAAGTTTTACTTTTACATTTTGCTATTGGCTTCTGCTGCCCACTTTTGTACAATGCCTAGAAATTCGCAAACCTTTTTAAGCTAAAACATCAGAGTTCAGATATAAAATATCCTTTTCTGTATGTAGTGAATGGTTAATTCACGTATAATAGTTTCATGAAAAATATTTCCTGTGAATGACTACATTTTTCTGTTGTTGCTGAACACTAACATATTTTGTGAAATACAGTAGGAAATACTAATGTCAAAATTGATTACTATCAGATCAGATTTGTAAATAAGTTAACAATTTCTCTTCCATTCCTGCAGAATGGTGCTTTAGCAGAAGCTATTGGAATTTGGAAGCGCAATTTTGATAAAGAATTTGAAGGTGTTGAGGAGTGTCCGATCTGTTACAGTGTCATCCACACCACAAACCACAGCCTTCCTCGTCTTGCTTGCAAGACATGCAAACACAAATTTCATTCTGCTTGCCTTTATAAATGGTTTTCAACATCTCACAAATCATCTTGCCCACTGTGTCAATCTCCGTTCTAAGGTTACACCTGGAATGTTGAAATTTATCAATTTTGCTCGCTGGAGTCATCTTCCACTGAAATTATCAGTGCATGATGAGAATGTGTTGATACATGAGAATCAATACATTGATTGGGAACCAGCGCTGATCAAGGCAATGCTGACTTATAGACAGCTCTACTACTTGAAATTAAAACAGCCATGCAACGATTTTGATACAGTGACATGATGGGTATGCCATATTTTCTTTTGAGGCGAAAGAATGGTATCCAATTTAATTTATTTATCAAATTTCTCCTCTCTAATTAGATCCCCCTGGGCGGTTGTAGCAGTTAATTATGCAGATTTTTGTTTGTGCTTAGAAAAGGTTAGTTCTGATGATAGGAGCTTGTCTGAGAAAGAGGGTTTGTTGTATATCTGGATTATTTATGTTGACCATGTAATCACTAGAGTAAAAATTTCCCTAGTCAGAATAGTTATTATACATCTGTATTGGAAGTATCAACATTAAGCTAAGCGAGGAGCATATTTTTTTGATAAATAGAAATGTCTTACCAAATTTTGAGATTCATTTGATTTATTGAAGCTGATGAATTCCATTGTATTTTAAAAGTGTGTTGGCATTTTCCTGTCCATAAGAACTTGCACGTGATGCTTATATTGGTCATTGACTTGTATTTTACGATGTTTTATTTATTCATGAAAGAGTTTTAGCGGTGACTCGTTATGTTTGGCTTTAACATTGCCTAACATCCCACATGTAGCGCAGCAAAATAATCTGTCCATTTTCCAGCACCTCATCATCTAACCTTGTACCAAATTAACACCAATTGAAGCTACCATGTTCACAATTGAGTCAGGGAGTCCTTTAACATGTTCTAGATATTCGATCCAACAGGACCTCAATATTTTAGGACACCTAGATCTCTTTTACCCTGTTGATAAGTATTGAATGACTTAGATCCTTTTATGAATAATAAAGATTGGAAATTACATTGGAGACATCTTTAAATTTATTTAAAATATGATAATTCTAATGATATTAAGATTTGTTGAAGAGACTTTTGGTTAGCATGACTTTCTGTCTGGGGTGTCGACCAAGGCCACATTGACTTGGATTTCCATCTCTTTGGTCTTTAGACGAAAAATGTCAATGCCCACCCGATGTTGTAACAACTAGATTTTGATGAAGTATGTTTTTTATAGATAAAAAATATACGTCGTGAAAATATGCCTCAATTTATCTAAAGAAGGTTGAGTAAGCTTTGGCGTTTATTATAAGTGTATTTGGTCGAATTGGTTATAACAAAGTAGTTATAGTTAGTTAAGTTACTTTATTGTTGAATACTTTAAATAAGACTGTAAATTGCAATAAGTGTTATTCTTGCTTTATCTTTCTTTAATTTTTATTTTATATTGATAGAAAAATATTTTCAAAACTACAGAAATGAAAAATATTCTTTGTTTTAGTGTTTCAATTCTGTTGAAGATCATTATTCGTTTCAGTACAAACGAAGAACGTTCTTTGTCATAGTCCAGGTTCTGCATTCTTTGTTTTATTCGTGGTGAAGATCATTCTTCATTTTTAATTATGGTCAAGAACACTCTATTTTAATTTTGATTTTTTGCAATTGTTAATTTTTTATTTTGTTGGTTAATTCTTATCACATGTCTCAATATTGTTTTCACATACATTATATACTTAACTCTAATATAGTATAAAATTAAATTTATATACACAGTCAATGTAAAAAAAATTTATATTGTCCATCAATCACAACGGTTAGATAATTAATAATATTTAATTTTTATTATAACTATTTATAAAATCACTCGTATAATAATCATAATTTATCAAATGTGTAAAACTTTTTACACTAACACTATAAAAATTAAATATTATAATATGTCATTATTACTTTAAAATGTAAGATATATAATATCCTATATTAAAATAAAACAAATAAAAGCGATGACATTTAAGACTTAGTGGACAGAATAACAGACAATTAACAAGTAATGTTTGGCATTCATGAAGTGGAATGACAAGATATTCACTAGGACTCAAGAATCATGGACTTTAGTCTATAACAGCATAAAAACGTAGAGCAACATTCATACCTAACTTCCATTAAAATTGGCTCAATACTATAAAAACCAGAGCCACACATCCATGCAATGTGACGTGCAAAGCATTACGCGTAATTCTCCTGGCAATGATTTGGTTAGAAGCCTGAAATAAATTTTAAAATGAAGATATTTTTTTGTAAAAGCTAGATAATAATATAAAAATGAATGATTTATTAGTCACACATATACGTTAAAATAACTAATATGGGCATTATTTATGATTTTTTAAAATATAATAAAATTATTTTTAATTGTAGTTATCAACTTTTTTAATTTATATCATTGAAAACTACAGCTTGGATGTGAACCATCGACAATAAACTCAATTTTGAACACTTTCAAGGTACATATTTAATTAATTAAAAAGAAAATTGTAAAGGAAATATTTATAATGTTCAAAATATAAATGCAAAAAATAATTTAACTATTTAAAAGATATACATGAATTGATCACTTAAAAGTAGAGACAAACAATGAAGATGAAAAAATTTTGAAACTAAAAGTTAAAGAAATTATTTTATAGAAATTAAAATCAAACATTAAAATTTTATACGTACTAAAAGCTTATCCAATCCAAAAAAATTCCTTGGCAGTTATTGCTCACAAATGTAATGATCAAATGAGCATTAGACATGAACATAATGTAGCCCAATTTTTTGTTTTTTTTTCTGTTAAAAATTTAGGACGAAGGATGATACGTGTAATATAATAAGACTTTTCTATTATTTAAAGTTAAATAATGTGCCCAATCGTGGCTTCTTGTTTAGGTCGGTGTAGATATCTATTAAGTCAGAAATCAACCACATTATCATAATCCTTTAAAGTTTCTTTAATAGAAATTATAAGTAATTAATATGGGTGAATCTATTATACTAATATAAAGTTTTAAATTTAATTCATCATGAGATTTTGTAGTAGCATCTAAGATAAAAGTGATACTCTCCCATAAATATCTCTAATAGGAAGAGAATTATTGCAAACTCTCCAAATAAGATGGATGAATATATATATATATATATATATATATATATATATATATATATATATATATATATATATATATATATTGTGGGGGAAAGAGGACACCTTAATAGTCCATAATCTGGTCTAGTTAAAAAATATTTCTATTGGAGTCATAGGTAAATCATGATTCTTTACATTATACAATATATCGTCCATTCTTCTCCTTAGGCTAGAAAAAGTGTCTTTAGTCGTGCCTTGAGAAAAAGGAATTCTTCCAATTCAGTCATCTTCAAAAGTAATTACCTTATAACTAAATTAAATCCTTAATTACCTTATATCATCTTAAATTAGAATCAATTTCTCTTACTTAACTTTGTACTTAACTACCTTATATCATCACAAAATTGTTATTAAACAATGTGTTGTTTTTATTTTTATAACAAACAAATTAATAATGACTTGAAGAAATTTAGTGTGGAGAAGAATGCATTAGATCTATCTAACTATGTTGTTGAAAACAATGTTGAAGTTATATGTGGAGTATAAAGAGTTTGGTTGTTCTATTTGTGTTGACAATGCAGGTGAAGTAGGTGATTTACTCAAGGTGAATGATAAGATGGTGGGGGTACATGATAGATTTGACCATATTGTGTTCTCTCCTATTGGGCCAAATGTGGAAGGACACTTGTAACTATATTGTGTTCATGAGAATGATAGTAAGGACTCACTTAGGATTAAAATTATTATTTCAAGGCACACAAGTGGAAGGAAAAGACATATGTTTTGCCTGTTGATATGTAGAAGTTTAAATTTGTTTTTATCCCTTCAAAATACATCTCGTTTGAGTTCTTCTCATTCTGTATATATATATATGTTTCTTAAATATTAGTCTTTTGGTCTCATATTAAATGTTTTATTTATAATATTTATTTATTTAATTATCTGATATTATTTATTTTTAAATTATAAAAAAATATTAATTATTTGTTTTACTAATATAATTTTATTTATTATACAAAATATTTTAATAAATAATACTCATTTTATTAATGAAATCAACGCAGGCTATTATTATTTTTCAAATTTTACACATCCAAACCGTAAGTCATTTTTGTTTAAATCATGATTTGATCACAATTAGACCGTCACACGTATTGAAAACATTGTTGAAATTAAAAACATTACAATTGTTCTCTTTTAATTTCTTTGAAAGTGTTGTTTGTTTAATTCGGCACGCATCACTTGTTGGTATTTGTGAAACGTTATAATCTTCCAAAAATTTTAAAATTTTTCTAAGTCAGTCTTCTGTAAGCTAGTATCTCAATTTGATTCCCACTTCTTTATTTTTTTTTCCAACTCAAATTTAATGCTACATTTTTAAACAATTTACGGGTTGTAAAAATATTTTATATTTTTATTTTTTTAAAATATGTTAATTTTATTTGTTAATAAAGAGATAAAAAATTTGTAAATTAAACAACTGTTTATATTTCTAAAAAAAAGTTTAATTGTATTTTTAATTCCTTTATTATTATTATTATTATTATTATTATTATTATTATTATTATTATCAATTCACGGAAATAGTCGCCTTATTTTAAAAGTTGACATTTTTGTCTCTCTTTCAAATTTTTAAACTAAAAAATGCAGAATT
>JBBPBT010000498.1:5991071-6002165 GCA_037974875.1 Cicer bijugum
TAAAAAAAAAAAAAACAAGCTAGGAATATTTTCCCAAATATAAAAATGAGACCTTAATTTGTACAAAAAGTAATCATACGTGTGTAAACCTTACCAAATATTTAGAATGGTGGGAATTTTACATAAAGAAAGAGGTGTGATAAACTAATTAATTAATTCATATCGTAATATATATGTCCCTATCACTCATTTCATGTCGTCTCTAAAGCAATATATAAGTACACTCCTCACGCCACCATTAATTTGCATTCTCATTCTCCTCATATACTCATTTCCCTCTAAATTTCATCTATCACCATATATCAATTAATACAATATCTTTTGATATTCCAAAATTTTTGAAACTCAAATTAAGACATGGTGATGCCTATAGAAAAAGACGACCACAACAAAAAATTAGTCACAGATTTGTACAAAGCCTTAGTCACAAAAGACACAAACACAATGCAAAATCTTCTTGCCTCTGATTTAGAATGGTGGTTCCATGGTCCACCATGTCATAGTCACTATTTAGTCTCTTACCTCACATGCTCATCATCATCATCTAAAAAATCTTTGGTTCCTAACATCATAATTGGATTTGGATCAGTTATTGTTGCTGAAGGGTTTGATGAAAAAAACAAGGTTTGGTGGGTCCATGCTTGGTCTATTTGTAATGGAATCATTACTGAGGTTAGAGAATATGTTAACACTTCTTTGACTGTTACTAAACTTGGTAATTTGCATTTTCCAATGTCACAAAGTGTGGTTTCTAAAGAAGATGTTGCTGGTTCTACTTGTCGGTGTATTTGGCAGAGTAAGCTTTGTGATGAGTCTGTACCTGGACTCATTCTCACTATCTAGCACAAAATATTTCCTATATTTTAAATTGCGGTTACCCCGTAAATATTTATATTGTTGAATAATATAGATAAATAAATTGTGATTATAGTAAATATTGTTGCCAACTACAACGGAAAATCATCTTTCAAAATGATGTTACATAATTGAGAGGACCTAGATTCCTTAAAGTTGGGATATTAACTATTTACATAAATTTATGTATTGGATATTAATTTACATAAAATATTATTAAAAATTTAATTAAAACTATGCATTAGAAATCTTATATACTTTTTTTAAAATAAATATTTACATGTATAAGATCGCCACTTATTATTATACTATTATGCATAACCAACACAAAAGAACAAAATCATACATTAGTATCAAAAAAATCTAAATTTCAATATTCGATCGGAGAGTTGTGGTCACGGGAACAATTAGAGATTATATGAGCCATCTTTGTTATTTATATAACATTTATCACATTTATAGTTGAGAGATAGATAAATAGATAGATCTCATTGCAATGTTTGGCGGTCGAAGATGAATAAGTTTTTAAAGCTAGCATTCTATTCTTCTTATGCTTAGATCCTATATCTCTAAATCCCTTGGAATAAGGAAAAATAATTTTATGTTCTTCCTTTCGCGAAGCAAGGATTAGAAAAATCCTATTGATTGCAATTTTCTTCAAACCCCTGGGAAAAATCTGAAATGAAAAAGGTTTGAAAGGTACAATCCCTCCGTCACAGTAGAATAAAAAGGGTGATCTCGTAATTCTTGGTATGTGAAAATACGTTCTCGGGAACTTAATCATAATCCAACAATCGAATCCTTCCACCATCTTTTCTTCTCATGCAGATATTTTTAAAGGTTTCATTTGAAAATTTTAACTTCTAGATTCGAGCTAATATTTTTCAAAATTGTTTGAGAGGTTTATTGATTCATGAGGTGCTAACAACATACTGAAAACCCAAGTGTTTCTATTGAAAAGTAACGAGAAATGCACCTTTCTTGTTTTGAATCACGAAAGGAATGATTTTGATATGAGATTTCTCTCTAGTCGAAACAATTCTTGAAATTGACTTTTTGCTTTCTATTTGATTTTGAATCACGATTAAAACGAGTATAAAATCGTTGTGCGGTGTTAAACATTATTTTTATTGCAAAGCCCACTTGCGGGCCTCGCGCGTGAGGATACTTGACATGCAGAAAAGTAATCCATTTTTTTTCTCTTGAAATGTAGCTCTTGAATAGATGACAAATGACCATTATTTTTATGGCTATTTATTAATCACAATATTTTTAAGGAGAATGTCAATAGATAATGAAAAACTATACCTAAATGATCCAAGACAAATAGTATAAGATTTACAATAGGAATCTCATCATACCACGATAAGGGTGTATCAATATTTAACGCATTAGTATTGTAGTCTAGGAATATATAATACCCTTACTACTAATTAGTATGAATTTGTAGTCTAGGAATAGATGCAGGTCATTAAACCAATTAAATTAGTTGCAGAACAATAGTTTACAAGAGAATTTCTATATAGTAATGCTTAATTCTAATCTTAAATCTACTAAGGAATTAGGGGTTACTTTAGAATTAAAGGTTTTGTCACTAAGACATTAGGGCAAGAATAATAAAGAGAATTCGATAATAATTCAATAAATGAATTCAGTAACTAGGATCAAATTAGACATCAAGGTTGGATTCGAAGTGAAACTCATTCCTAACATTTTACTGATTACAAAAGATCAATTTTATTACTATTGTTAATTTCAAATATTATTTCAATTAATTTGGGAACCTTTTGTTCAATTTCAGTAATAAAATATAATTCGATCGTAAAGCGCAATCCTTGAGTTCGAAACTCGGTACTACCATTTTAATTATTACTTGCAAGGATTCAGTACACTTGTTGAAACACTATCAATGTCATTCATGCAACTCTTTGAGATCGTTAGTACCTAAATATTGGTGTAAGGGGTTAGTTCATTCCACGATAAAATTAAACCAAATAATAAGTTAACAACCATAAAACATAAATATAAATCTTTTTGTAATAAAAGGTTTAGAGAAATTGATTTTTTTAATAATTTGCAAAGGTGTATCAAAAGTTGTAAAATGTATTTAAATAACTCAAGTAGCAACTCGCCTTAGAACCAAGAATTATATCAAAATAAAAATGACAATAAAATGTATGTAAGTTATGCATGCTCATAAATATATATATATATATATATATATATATATATATATATATATATATGATCCGGATGCAACCAGTCACCAAGGCGTCCACATAGAAGTCACCCATACCAATAGGAAAAATTAAACCAACCACTAAGGCGTCCAAAAAGATGCATATGGTATACCATGACAATGATAATGATGCTCGAAATCTACAAATCACTAGTCATTTAGGAAGCCACAAAGGAAAAAAATCATAACACAAATAATCAGTCACTTAAGCAACCACAAAGACAAAATATTCTATATTAACTTTTTTAAATAACATAAAACATCAAATTTACATTATCATAGATGTTCATAGTTAGACCTCAATAACTTCAACACATCAAATGCGAACAAATATCTCAAAATCACCACTTTCATTTTAGTAATTCATAAGATTCGATTTGACTACGTGTTATTGATAAAAATTAAGACTCATATCACCAAGAATACAATAATAACATAAATTTTATTTATTTTACTATAAAGTTTTCTGCATTATAAAAATTGACTATTCATGAATGCATTCAATAATCAATTTTTTCATATTGTTAAAATTATATATATAAAATTTTCATCAATTTCCTCAAGACACGTATATTGTTCATAAAAGTCAAATTTTAAATTTAAAATACTCAAAATCAAATACGTCATAATAAAGATATTACTAATTATATCATTATAAAAATTATAATTTTATAATAAAGTACTCTAAAAATACGTAAGGCGGTAAACATTTTCACTACAAACATATTTATCAAGGTATAATAAAAAAAAAAAATAGAACTCTATAAGTAATTTCACCAAGATAAATGTATTACTCAAAAGAAACAATCAAAGCATTATAGTTAATTTTTTTATGACGAAAAATAAAATCAACGTTTTTCTTTTAAGACATACAAATATCATATAAATATCTTACGAATCGCTAATTTAATATTTAACCTAATTCTGCATGGGAAAAAACCCTTACCTTGAGTGCTTTCCTTAAAGATGACACTATATAGCCCTAAAAAATCTCACCAAGATGAAGGAACGAAAGTTTAGAACTTCGATCAAAAGGCGAGGGAATGTGAGGATGGTTGCTTGAGTGGCTTAGAAAATATTTGAGATAAATGTAATGTTGGTAACGGCGTGTGCACTACAAGAATACATGGATTTTGTGAGGGCCAAAAGCCCTCACAAAGGGGAAAAAATAGCCACAAAGGTGGGTTTTGTGAGGGCTTTTGCAGCCACAAAGTGCCTGAAACAGGTTGACATTTGTGAGGGCTTTTGCAGCCACAAAAGTCTGCCTTTGTGAGGGCATAGGCCGCCACAAAGGACATGCTGAATTTGCCGGATTGCTGACTGAACCTTTGTGAGGGCTTTTGGCCGCCACAAATACCAAGCTGAATTTGCTGACTTGACATTTGTGAGGGCTTTTAGCCGCCACGAATGCCAACGTAATTAATAAATTAATTTTTAATTTAAAATTAATAGTTTATTAAAATATTATATATAATAAATTAATATAATTATAATATTAAAATTTAAATTATAATTAAATTAAATTTGAAATATAATGTAATTATAAATTAAATTTAATATATATATATATAATAAACTAATCTTAATATAATTAAAAATTTAAAATAAAATATTTAAATTAAAAATAAAGATTAATAATTAAATTAAAGATTAATTTAAATAATAAAATATTAATAATAAAATATTTAAATATTTAAATATTTAAATATTTAAATTAATAATTATAATTATAATTAAACATTAATTTAAATTAATGTAAATTATAAATAAATTATAATTTAAATTAAAATTAAATTAAAATTTAAATAAAATTAAATATTAAATATTAAAATTAAAATAAATATTATACATAAAAAGATAATATTAATAATAATTAAAGCTAGCTATAGCAATTATGACAAAATCAAATAAAACATGCATTCCAAAATTAACAATTAATGTCTTACAAACCCAAAATTAACAAATAATGTCTTACAAAGTGGAAATTAATTATGCACACAATAATGTCATACAACCCAAAAATAATATTTTCAAATTCTTCAAATCACATCAATCATCATAATAATTCGTCTGATCAGCTCCACTCCCACCATCATTATTTCCTGCATTCATACCCGACGAAAGAAGTCGCTCAAAAGTATTATGCATTTGTGTTGGAGGAGACATCATGCTTTGAAATTGAATGTCATCTTCAATGGCATCACCAGTAGTCGAAGGAGGAGCCCTAGCTGGCTGAGGTTGATTTAAATCTGGTCTGATCAACCCAGTTGTTGGTATAGTCGGTCGGTATGCAGTGTGATGATCTGATTGAGATTGAGGAAGTTGATGTGAAGATGATGGAGCATACTGATAATTATGAAAATATTGTTGTTGCTGAAACATTGGCTGCTGCTGTTACTGGAAGGCATAGTTCGAAGGATCCTGGTGTTGCTGTTGGAAATTTGG
Organism: Cicer bijugum; assembly: GCA_037974875.1. Classification (NCBI taxonomy): domain Eukaryota; kingdom Viridiplantae; phylum Streptophyta; class Magnoliopsida; order Fabales; family Fabaceae; genus Cicer; species Cicer bijugum. The sequence continues at coordinate 5,996,611 of JBBPBT010000498.1, forward strand.
AGGCGGTTGCTGCTGCAGGGAGTATTGAGAGTAATTTTGTTGCTGCTGGAAAAGTGGTTGTTGATGCAAGTATTGAGGCCGAGGCGGGAACTGCTGATGAAAGACAGGAGGAAATGAAAATTGTTGTTGCTGTTGAAACTGCTGCTGCTTCTCTTGAAACCTCTGTTTTCATTCCTCATTCAATTTATCAATTGCGGCTTGTATCAGATGTTGTGTCCTTTCTTCTTGCTCACTTGTCCATTGCTCCTTTAACTGGTCAAGATTATCTATCGACGTCGGACGATGAGATCGATCCGTACTAGCATAAGAAGAAGACGTCTCAGTCTGAATATAGCCGGTTAGACCTTTCACAAAGGTTGATGATAAAGTATTGGCTCCCAGCACACGCCCTTTGTACTTGCCACCACTGATGTTCATAAAACTTGCAGTCTCATATTGTTTCCGCTGCACTGGAGTAGCTCGCATAGCAGGAGGAAGAGTAGCTTGATGATCATCCCATTCTTTCTTGACTTGTTCAAGTTGTTCCTATATTAAAAATCAAAAAATTAAAAATTAAAATACTTAATAATTAATATATAATAATTTAAAGGTGTAAATATATAATAATCAATATATAATAATTACCTGAATCGTTTTTGATAACGAATTAGTATACTCATTTGTTTGAGGATTAACATGAAGATAGCGATGTATCTCAACCTGAGTGACCTCCCTTCCAAGTTGCTTTTCCTAAAATATATATTAAAATAATGTCAAGTTTATGGTGAAATGTGATGATTAATTGAATAAATATTAATAGATATATATTATAAATAATAATTAATTACCATATAATATTTAATTTCTCCAGCAGACATGGAACCTCCCTTATGAGTACTAGTACCCCTCTCAGACGCTCTATTAATCTTTGCTTTTTCTCTCTTCTGTTTGTAAGCATCTGTGTTCCACTTACTCCACAAAGCAGTCCAAATATTTTCACCAATCCAATTAGGTCGTTTTTCTTCACCCTTATTACGTGCGTAAGACAACATAGATGAGAGACGCTTTGAAAAGCGATGGTCAAATGAAGCCATAACTGCGGCATCATGCTCTCTTTTCCAAGTACATCTAGTCTGTTGTTTGTTGAAATTTAAAAAATATTAAAAATATAATTCAATTAAGCAATCAAATGTATATGTAATTAATTAGTACTTAAATAAATTAATGTAATCACTTACTTTGAAACAATATAGAAACTGATCAACTTCCCTAAATTGAGGTGTCTTATCCTCTTTAATCTCACCCCAAGACAACCATGGTTTTTTATATTTCTCTTGTATGACTTCAGCAATTGCCTTTGCAGATGGTTTAAAAGGAAGATATCTTCAAAATTTACATAAAAATTAAATATAAAAATTAATTAATAAAATAATGTAACATGATATGCAATAATAAAATATTTAACAATCATAGTTTACATACCCATCTCCTTCTGGAATTATGACAATGCGGTTGTAGCAATCAACACATCCGAGTTCCATTATTTCGTTTAACGTATAAGGCTCTACTGGGACCTCCGGATATAGAGGAATAGCTCCACCACTAGTACCAATGGTCGGCATCGGCATGAGAGATGGGTCATTAACAACACGTGGTCTAACAACTTTTTTCTTACCACGTGATGTTTTGGATATTCCTTATATTGCCACCGTTCCTGGTCCTCCTGATCCATCTGAACCTCCTGATCCTCCTACTCCCACTGAAGCCATGTATATATATATATATATATATATATATATATATATATATATATATATATATATTCATATCCATACATATATATAATATAATATATGTGTGTATGTACAATTAACATACGATTAATTATATGTAAATAATAATGAAATAAAGAAATATACATAAATAAATAAATAAATACAATACATAATGATATACATATATAAATAATTATATATCCATACATCCACACACACACACACATATATATATATATAATAATGAAATATACATAAATAAATTTTAACACTCACATAAATAAAGAAATATATAATATTATACATATCGATATCCATATAAATATATATATATATATATATATATATATAATGCCTAATTAATTAATTGTCTTCGTCTTGGTCATCTTCATCATCAGTATATTCATTTGATGAGTGAATTAAGTCAATATTGCCTTCATCGTTCTCTAATTCATCTATTTCTTGTTCATCAACTTCTTCTCCAATGTGTGACTCATGACAAAGTTGACTAATAGTTTCATCTCCAATCACATGATCCAAATTTGACATTTCATCCATTTGAAATGCAACTTCTTCATTTTGACCTGCTTCAACTTCTTCTATTCCACTCGTTGGTCTTGTTTTGATTGCAGCACACCAACCTTGCTTGCTTCTGACAATTGATGGATAAGGAACATAATACACTTGCCTTACATTATGGGCCAGGGCAAATGGATCAAACCATGGATATCTTTTGCTCATTCAATGTCTACAGTATTGGATATCAAATTGATTTTAGTTCCTCTGCTAGATGGATCAAACAACTTACAGTAAAACAACACCACTTTTTTCGCATAATCAAGGAACGTGTAGTCAATTTCATAAATATGCTCAATTATGCCATAGAAATCTTCTACTACACCATTATCAGAGACACTTTTCATACAAACTCCACTGTTAATTGTTTCTTTACCTTCAGTCCAAGATTCAGTGTGAAATTTGTATCCATTGATGTAATTAGGTGTGCCATTCTTTGAAACTTCTACTCGGGCCCATAGATAAGTGCCTTAAGTGGATGTTGATAGGAGTTTGTTCTTCCAGATGCACTTGTTGTTGAAACCATAATGGGAAATTTGAATGTATATCATCAGATGATTGTCCTGTATTTAAAAATGCCCTGATCGATGACCATATATATGGTGAATATCAATTTAATCATATAATTAAATATAATTATTTATTAACAAGAGGAATTTGAAACGTACTCAATATATGGTTTAACTTTAGTGCAGTTAATCAAAATGTGAACATGTGCCGCATTAAATACTTTGTCGCTTGGCCAGAAAATCGGAAAATCCCTACCAGCATGATGATCAGACAAGCAAAAAACTGATAAAGCATGTGGATGACGTATAACACTATCAGTAGCGTTTCTTCCATTAACTGGTGACAATGTTTCGTTGTTGAAATAATGAGAACAAAAGTGTGTTGTTTCACGGTGTAGGTAAGATGAACAAATTGAGTCCTCAACTCTAGCTTTGTTTTTCACCGACCATTTTGAATAACCCATGAACCTATAATATACAAAGAGATGTACAATAAGCTCCATGTATATATATATATATAAGTTGAAGTATATTGAAATTAAAGAGATGTATATATATATATCACCTTTCAAATGGATACATCCATCTATACTGAACTGGTCCACCAAGCCTAGCTTCACTTGCAAGATGCACTGAGAGATGCTCCATGGAATCAAAAAACCCAGGAGGAAATACTTTCTCCAACTTATATAGAATGATTGGAATGTCATTTTCCATCTTGATCAGATCTTTATCAATGAGTGTTGAAGAACACAAATTCTTGAAATATTGACTCACTTCAATAAGTGGGTTCAATACATGTGTCGGTAAAGCACTAAAGGCAATAAGAAGTAAACACTCTAAAAATATATGACAATCATGACTTTTCATCCCATGCATCCTCCCATTTTCCACATCAGCGCATCTTGCCAAATTAGAACAATAACCGTCAGGCTCTTCAGCTCTTTGATCCAACAATAAACAGATTTGGCTTCATCAGTAGATAAAGTGTAATTCCCACGAGGTTTTAGGGTCTTGCCGTTTCCTTCCCACCAAATTTTAAAGTAAATGCTTTCGTATCTTCCATACAAATAGGACAAGCTAGTTTACCATGGGTGCCCCATCCTGACAACATCCCGTAAGCGGGGAAATCATTAATGGTCCACATCAATGCAGCTCTCATCATAAAATTTTCTCTCCGAGCAATATCATATGTCAAGACACCATTCCACAACCTCTTCAAATCGTCAATCAAAGGTTGTAAATAAATATCAATACCAGTTGTAGGATTAGAAGGACCTGGTATCACAGCAGCTAAGAACATATAAGGTTTAGACATACACATATCAGGAGGAAGATTGTAAGGAGTAACAATAATCGGCCAACAAGAATAAGGAGTAGATGATGCTTGTATGTAAGACATAAATCCATCTGAGGATAATCCAAGTCTTACATTGCGTGGATCTGACGCAAAATCAGGATGTATTTGATCAAAGTGTTTTCATGCCTGACCATCAGACGGATATCGCAACTCGCCTGAATTTCTTCTATTCTCATAATGCCACATCATCTTTCCTGCAGTTTGTATTGATGCAAACAATCTTTGTGACACCCCAATTTCTCATTATCTTATTTTAAAAAGTATAATGATACAATATTATATTTTATTTTTATTTTTATATATGAGTGTTAATATGTGTTCTAATCTCTTTATGTGTGTCTATGTGTTTGCCTTAGCAATTGATTTAAATCATTGATTTTAATTGTATGTAACTTAATAAAATAATATATATATATATATATATATTTAAATAAAATACTATAAGGCGTGAAATTGTGTTGCTATATTAATTTATTATTTAGCACTAATAGAGTGAGTTATTAATAATAATAATAATACTAATAATAATAATAATAATAATAATAATAATAATAATAATAATAATAATAATAATAATAATAGTGAGAATGGACATGGCCATGAAAAGCCCATGTTTTCTAGCACGCCTTCATCACAAACCCTACCTTACCAACATATATATATATATATATATATATAGAAGTCATAGGCTAATAGATGAAAATCTAGCCGGCTTTCCATTCCAAGCACAGTGTCGTGCTTTCCATTTCCAACCACAAAGCACATACATTGATAATTAACAAAAACAAGTCATATACATTGCTAAATTCCAAAAAAGAAGAAAAGAAGGATTTGTTTTTGTTTATTGCCTCCAGCCTTGTTTCATTAACCAAATATCAGCTACACTTTCCTAATTCTATCAATTATTTTAAAATAGGGCACTTATATCAATATAGGACTGTTGATCAAAGCATGGTAATGTTGGATAGTATGTATGTAGTCCTAGTTATTATATCGAATTATACGAGTACATAACATATATGCCGTTATTTCAATTTTTAGTAATATTTAAGCGTATGATCAGATAATCGTAACACTAAACATGTGCCATTTATTCTAATTTTTAGGACTAGACATACCACTAAACTATGTTACTGAATGTATATTCAAAATTAACTTAATTTACTTATTTATTTATTATTTATTTATTTTATTATTTATTTACTCAATTACTTATTTATTTATTATTTATTTTGATATTTATTTATTTATTTAATTATTTATTTAATTATTTATTTAATTATTTGTTTAATTATTTGTTTAATTATTATTTATTATTTATTTATTAAATTACGTATTTATTTATTAGTAAATTTT
>JBBPBT010000498.1:6019716-6034906 GCA_037974875.1 Cicer bijugum
AACTTAAATGATTATTTAAAGAATTGTTTTTACAGATGGGATATGATGCACTATTAATGTAACTAACCTAACAACTTCCATCTAACTATAAGTAATTTTAACTATCTCTAATAGTTTTTTAAACCGTCAACTTATAAATATTAAAATAATAAAAAAATCATGATCACAAGTTGTCAGATAATCTCAAACAAACAGAAAGTTATACAATACAATATATTAATATAATAATAATAAATATTATTATTATTATTATTATTTAGAATTAATATTAAAGTATTTAATTACTTTGTGTAGGTGTATTGATTGTTATTCTTTACGAAGGCATGTGGTGCAAGGTTCTATATATGTGGATGTGTCATGTGTGTACAAAATATTGTTGATGGAATAAGTTTTACTAGATATAGATATTATAGGTAAATAGATAGTAAGATAGTTAATCTTTTTATATATCAATACATATCAATTTATAATTATGATTTACTAAATCATGATTTGAGATTACTATATTGTGAGTCAAAAAAATGTTACCATATTTGATGTTTATGTCATTACAACTTTTTGAATTTTATAATGAAGAACTTAATATTTAATTTCTTTAACCATTATATTTGATTTAACTTTTTGTATGTTTTATTCCAAATTTAATCAAAATAATTTTAATATATTACTTAGTTTTTAAATCTTTAATCCTTTCAGACATGTTTTGAAAAAATTCCTTTTATTTATTATAGAAAATAAATAAATATGTGATGAAATTATCAATATCAATATATTTTCATAATTGACTCATTTCTTAGTGTTTATCCTCCCATGAACATCTCAAGCCATCTTAAATAGCCTATTTCAAGGGCTTGCTTTAGGCAAGCTTTCAAATTAGAATGGCCACCAATATCAACCATTCTCTTTGTTTTATAATTGCAATTTTGTGCATTGCTTTTGTCGTGGCTTCAGGTAACAATTATAACTTCATTACTTACACTTATATATATATATATATATATATATATATATATATATATATATATTTATATTTATATTGTGCATTTTAACTTTATTGCATTATAGATATTAGATCGGTTGTTTTATGTGGAATTTAAAAGTTAAGTGTTAGCAATTTTGAAATTAGTGAAACATATTTATGATGATAGTATGTGTAATGGTGATTGAAATACAAAGTTTTTTCATCTTTGAAAATCATTTTTCTGAAAATGCATGAATATAATGTGTTTGAAATAGCAAAATTTTCTTTACATTATTAGTTCCATTTTATATATGTACAAGAAAATATCCAATATATTATTTTTCTTAAAAATGCTATTTCACTTGATGTATTTCATATGTATATGTCTCAAATTCATTTTCTGTTTTATGCTTGGTAGGTTCATAGCTCCAAGTTTATTTTAGATTTTCTATCATTTAAGAAAATTAAATATGTCATTTAAATTTATGATTTTTTTTAAAATATTTAAAATTATGAACATTTTTATCAAATAATTTACCATTTAATTTTCCAAAACCAAAGAGAATAATTTATTATAGGCTTAATTGCACTTTTGGTCCCCCTATTATAGGTGAAAATTGAAAGTAGTCCCCCCATTTTGTTTGTCCCCAGTTTTAGTCCCCCAAACAGAATTTGAGGCCAAATCATAATGAGTTGTCATTTTTTTAATGAAGTGTCAATAAAAAAAAGTGACGTGGCAGACGCTTACGTGGAATAAACTTATTATTATATTATTTCTGATTAAAAAATATAATTTATATTTTTAAAAATCATTTTTATAATTGTGACAATATTTTTAAAAATACAATTAAATTGTTAAAATTAAATTAATAGAAAAAACACCTAAAATCACTCACGCATGAACAAATCAAAATCAAAACCCTAAAATCATTCTAAATCCTAAGATGTACAATCAAAACCCTAAAATCAACAACAACAACAACAACAACAATTAAAACAAAAAGCAAAACACAAAACCACATCCAAACATGGAGTTCTGCTTATGCAACCGTGAACTAAGATTTGTTCTTGCAATTCAGCATTAGAATTAGGCAAACAAGAACCAACCGCAGAAGCTTCAAATTCATAATAAATAACTTAAAAAAAAACGAAAAATAGGAACATGAAAAGAAACGAGCATCATTAGATCCACCGAACCAGATCAGTGTATTCCTTGCTGAACATTGCATCGGCGGTGAGAGAGGAAGAACCGCCTCCTCCTCCTCCTGCACACATTCCAGCGATGTTGTGAACAAGACAAAGGAGCTCCGGTGTGTTGTCTCCGGCGAATTCGCCGGCCATGTTTTGCTGGTTCGTGTTAGAGATCCACCTTTCCCCATTGTTGTTGTTGTTGATTTAGGGTTTTGATTGTACATCTTAGGGTTTAGAATGATTTTAGGGTTTTGATTTTGATTTGTTCATGAGTGAATGATTATAAGTGTTTTTTTTTAATTTAATTTTAACAATTATAAAAATGATTTTTAAAAATATAAATTATATTTTTTAATCAGAAATAATATAATAATAAGTTTATTCCACGTAAGCGTCTGCCACGTCACCTTTTTTATCGACACGTCATTAAAAAATGACAACTCATCATGATTTGGTCTCAAATTCTGTTTGGGGGACTAAAACTGGGGACAAACAAAATGAGGGAACTACTTTCAATTTTCACCTATAATAGGGGACCAAAAATGCAATTAAGCCTTTATTATATCAATCTATAAACTTAGGTCATTTACTATTGTTTTATAATGCAACATTGTAAGAAGAACTATTAGATTTAGACAGAAAAATTACAATTCCTTTAGTTGTGGTACCATAAAACAATCGTAGAAGATTTATCTAAGACATAAAAATTGAAAAATCTTGTTCTAGTTTTGCAATATAACCTCCTTGTGCTATTGGAATGAGCAAGAATTGCACGATTATTCATAGAATAGTTATCATATTCATAATTAATGTGATGCACATATAATTTCTAATGACATTTTGATTAGTTGATGCAGGAAGAATTAATTTACCTAATTCAAATCCTGTTTGCTACGAGTATGCTGCGTGTCCAGGTAGTAGTCAACAGTGTTGCATGATATGTTCAAACATGGGCTATCGTGGAAAGTGTGAAGGAACTAAATGTTGTTGTGAGGGTAGTTTTATGCAAGATAGTAGTACTTTTGCATTGTGTCAACGTTTGTAGAAGTGTATCTCTATTATTCCAATAAAACCAGTTTGAAATAAATTTAATCATTTTATTTTAAATAATGTACGGTGCTCCATGTTGTATTAGCAAAAATGAAGAGACATATTATATTTCACTTTACGCCTTCAATAAACACTAATTTTTATTATTATAACCTTAATCATTATTAATATATTTTGTGTGTAGAATGTCATTTTCATTCATTTCACACACATATAATGTAACAAAATAGGAAAATAAATTAATCCCTTAAATTGAACAATTATTTCGTTATGTTTCATGGTCCAACATACTTTTTTTTTAGTTGATAATTTTCTCTTAAATCCATCTCGATACAAATCTAATTATATTTTGGACGACCTTTGACTGTACATTTCATTATTTCATAGTTGCACGCTAAATCTCCTGAACAGAGATGTCAAAAAACTACAAGAAAAATACTAATTAATGGTCAACTTCAAAAAAAATTGTGGCTGTCAAAAGACCCTAACAAATTACTGGAAAAAAATTCACTAATTCTAAAATTCAAATCTATTGTTATTATTATGCTTGTAAACTACATATTTTTGATGAAGACAAAGACCACCGATTATGGACAATGCAACAAGATCAAAAAGAAGATCAATAAGCTTCATAATAAGCTTCAAATCCAAACAATAGATGATAAAATGTAAAGGTATATGATACTAACCAATACATCAAGTACATGAGAACAAGTCACATGTATACATGCATTAAAAATAGTTTCAAAAGGCCAAACCACATTAACAAAGTAGTTAAAAATCACACTTTTGACTAAGTACATAAGTGTATTCGAATACACCATGTTGTATTCGAATACAACTTAAGTCAGAGGCAAAAATCTAAATAGTGTATTCGACTACAACAATGTGTAGTCGAATACAACTCAAGTCAGAGGCAAAATTTCTATATGTGTATTCGACTACATACATCTGTAGTCGAATACAAGTTAAGTTAGAGGCTAAATTCACTAATCTGTATTCGACTACACCAATGTGTATTCGAATACAAGATGTAAAATTTGAATTTTTTGAACGTTACAAAGACGTGTATTCAAATACACATATACTGTATTCAAATACACCTGGAAACATTACAATTTTTCAGATCTGGGATGGCTCTAGAACATTGTAATTTTTCATCAAACCTCTTGGATCAATGGTCACAAATCTGAAGGGATGTTTTATGGAGTATAAATACCCCATAACTTCAGATTAAAGATTAACAATCCTTGAATCAATTCATTGAACAACTTTGAACAAAATTCTGATTTTTCTAAGTATTTGCATTAGATTTTCATATCATTCTAAAAGGTTCTCAAGTACTTGAATTGCTATTGAGTTGTTTATCAATATACCACATATTAGACTCATTCAAACCTGGTTGTATCATTTGTATAAAATAGTTTAATCTAAGATAGTGGTGTGCTATCTTAGAAGTATTGTTAGAAGTTTTGTAGCAAGAATCCCAGGGTGGGAGTTGTACATTTTCTAACAAGTATTGAATTAATCTCTTGTGGTGTGCAAGAGGACTGGACGTACCCTTGGTTATAAGGGGAACCAGGATAAATCTTAAAGTGTCATTTACTTACTGCAGTTATTATTAAGCTTTGTTCTTAAATTCACAAAATCCAACTACCATATAACGAAAAACAGGAAAATCTACCTACACCTAATTCACCCCCCCCCCCTCTTAGGCGTACTTCTGTACTAACAATTGGTATCAGAGCGAGTTAAGGTAACTTACTCCTCGATCAAATATACATGGCTTCCACACAACCTGTTTTTAGAGATGGTGGTAGCAGTACCAAGCCACCATGTTTTGTTGGAGAGCACTACAATTTCTGGAAAATACGTATGCAAGCATATCTTGAAGCACAAGGAGATGACATATGGGATGCAGTTGAAAATGGGCCTCATATTCCAAAAACTGTTATCAATAACAAAGAAGAAATCAAGATAAAAAACTCTTGGACTGATGATGATAAAAGAAAAGTGTTGTTTGATAAGAAGGCTAAAAATATATTGCAATCTGCACTAGGAATGGATGAATTTTTCCGGATATCTCACTGCAAAACAGCAAAAGAAATATGGGATACGCTGGAAATAACTCATGAAGGCACCATTGAGGTAAAAAGATCTAAACTCAACACATTATCACATGAATATGAGTTATTTCGAATGCAGCCCGGAGAGTCTATTCTAGACTTGCAGAAAAGGTTCTCTCACTTAACAAATCACTTGACAACACTTGGAAAAATCTTCACCAATGATGAACTAAATCTAAAAGTACTAAGGTCATTGACAAGGGCCTGACAACCAAAAGTTACAGCAATATCCGAAAAGAAAAGCCTATCCAAAATGTCTCTTTCTGCACTATTTGGAAAACTTCAAGAGCACGAAATAGAACTTGGAAGGTTAGAACAAAATGAAAGTCAAGAAAAGAAGACCAAAAATATTACTTTAAAGACCGAATCAAGAGAACAAATCAAAGACAATGATTCAGATGAAGATGAAAATATTATCCTTCTTGTTAAGAAATTTAGTAAGTTTCTTAAAAATGATAGAACATTCAAAAAGAAAAGCTTCAAGAAGAAAGATAATTCTACATCAAATCAAAACTTCACTTGCTTTGAATGTGGAAAACAAGGACATATTAAAACAGATTGCCCAAATCTCACTAAGAAGAATGTCAACAAAAAGAAAGACTTCAAGAAGGCATACATAGCTTGGGAAGACAATGAAGTAAGTTCATCTTCAGAAACAGAAAGTGAAGAATGCGCCAACGTTGCATTAATGGCCTCACATCAATCAGATGATGAAAAAGAGGTTAGTAATATAGATTCTCCTCATAAGACTAATAATGAATTAATTATAGAATACAATGATGCTCAAAACGCAATAAAGGAATTACTTATTGAATGTAAAAATCTGTGTAAACTTGTATCAACACAAAAGAAACAAATCTTAAGTTTACAAGAAAAGGTTGATATTATGGAGAAAAATTCTGAAAAACTAAAACCGAATTTTGCATGCAATAAATGTCATTCCCTCTCTTTCAAAATTGTTCAATTAAATAGGATGATTGAACGGTACGAAAAGGGACAATTAGGATTGGAAAATGTTTTAAATATGCAAAGATACTCTAATGACAAAAGTGGTCTTGGATATTCAAAATTTGATAAACCAAATTTGAACAAAACTATTTTTGTTAAAGCAAGTAGTCAATCTAATCAAGAAAAGATTATAGTTATGAAAAAGGATGATCTTTATAATAAGAAAATTATTCAAAATAAATCTCTTACATATGCTACTAATAGTAGATTTAATCCTACTTGTTCTTATTGTGGTCTTCATGGTCATACACCTAATACATGTCATATTAGAAACATTAGTATTCCAAAAGGACATTACATATGGGTAAAGAAAGGTACTAACCATCAAGGACCCAAAGCACATTGGGTACCTAATAAAGTTTGATTTCATTTTTGTAGGTATGCAAACAAGAAACTTCAAACATGTGGTACTAAGATAGTGGTTGCTCCAAACACATGACGGGTGATATAACAAAATTTTCAGCTTTAACACTTGAGTCAAAGGGACATGTAGTATATGGAGACAACAACAAAGGAAAAATTTTAGGCATTGGAAAAGTCGGTACAACACCATCCCTCTCGATTGAAGATGTCTTATATGTTGAAGGTCTAAAACATAATCTCATAAGCATCAGCCAGCTTTGTGACAAAGGATACAAGATAGTCTTTAATAAAGATGAGTGCATCATCCAAAGTGAAGCTACAAGTGAAACTCAGTTTGTCGGCAAGCATTTCAAAAACATTTTCATACTTAATTTTGAAGATTTATCCTTAAAAATGAAATGTCTTTTGGTAAGCGACAATAATGATGCTTGGCTATGGCATAAGAGATTTGCTCATATTCACATGGATCATTTAAACAAATTGGTCAAACATGATCTTGTTGTAGGCTTACCAAAAATGAAATTTATAAAGGATAAATTATGTGACGCTTGTCAAAAAGGCAAACAAACAAAAAGTTCTTTCAAACCTAAAAATGTCATTTCAACCTCTAGACCACTACAATTGATACATATGGACTTGTTTGGTCCATCAAGAACCAAAAAAGTCTTGGTGGAAACTCATATGGACTAGTTATTGTTGATGATTACTCAAGGTTCACTTGGACATTATTTTTGGCAAATAAAAATGAAGCTTTTAAGGCATTTAAAAACTATGCCAAGCTAGTCCAAAACGAACAATCTGCCAAAATTATATCAATTAGAAGTGATCATGGAAGGGATTTTCAAAATACTTCATTTGAAGAATTTTGTGAAGAAAATAGCATTTTTCACAATTTTTCTGCACCAAGAACACCACAACAAAATGGGGTCGTTGAAAGAAAGAATAGATCCTTGATAGAGCTTGCTAGAACTATGCTAAGCGACTCAAATCTACCAAAATACTTTTGGGCAGATGCTGTAAACACACCATGCTATGTTTCCAATCGGGTAATCATTAGACCTATTCTCAAGAAAACTCCATATGAACTTTACAAAGGTAGAAAACCCAATATCTCTCACTTTCACATTTTTGGATGTAAGTGTTTTGTGTTAAATAACGGTAAAGACAACCTTGGAAAATTTGATGAAAAAGCTGATGAAGGTATATTTCTCGGTTACTCTTTATCTAGTAAAGCATTTAGAATTTTTAATAAAAGAACTTTATTAGTTGAAGAATCAATGCATGTAACGTTTGATGAAACTAACCCCATAAAAGAGGAAAATATTATTTCTTGTGATGATGATGTTTTTGAAAGCGATGATTCAAGCAAAGAACTTCAAACGAATCAACCAGAACAAGAAAGTGAAGTCAATATTGAAAGGCAAAGTGATGATCTCCCTAAAGAATGGAGAACCCACAAATATCACCCTATTGATAACATCATAGGTGATATAAATAAAGGAGTCACAACAAGATTAAAATTGCAAGATGCTTGCTTAAACATGGCTTTTGTTTCTCAAATCGAACCCTCCAAAATTAGTGAAGCTCTTAAAGATGATCAATGGATATTTGCCATGCAAGAAGAACTCAATCAATTTGAAAGAAGCCAAGTATGGGAACTTGTCTCTAATCCTGGAAATAAACACATCATTGGTACAAAATGGGTGTTTAAAAATAAACTAGATGAGAATGGCATAGTTGTTCGCAACAAAGCTAGATTGGTCGCTCAAGGATACAATCAAGAGGAAGGGATAGACTTTGACGAAACATTTGCTCCGGTAGCAACATTAGAGGCAATACGTCTATTACTAGCATATGCTTGTTCCATGAACTTTGAGTTATATCAAATGGACGTGAAGAGTGCCTTTCTAAATGGGTACATAAATGAAGAAGTCTATGTCAAGCAGCCCCCTGGGTTTGAAGATTCCAAAAATCCCTCACATGTTTACAAATTGAAAAAGGCTCTTTATGGTCTAAAACAAGCTCCAAGAGCTTGGTATGACAGATTAAGCACTTTTTTATGTGAACGAGGATTTGACAAAGGAGAGGTTGATAAAACTTTATTTGTCAAAAGAGAAAATGGTCACACATTATTGGTTCAAATTTATGTTGATGATATAATATTTGGATCAACCAACAAGGACATATGTGAAGAATTTTCTTCAATAATGAAAGGAGAATTCGAAATGTCCATGATGGGAAAATTAAACTACTTTCTTGGACTTCATATCAAGCAACATGAACACGGCATCTTCATCAATCAAGCAAAATATTGTAAAGAATTACTAAAGAAATTTGAAATGAAAAATTGCAAAGAAAGTACAACTCCAATGGGCTCCGGTACATATGTTGATAAAGATGCATCAGGAATTTCAATCGACATATCCAAATATCGAGGTATGATTGGGTCATTATTATATCTAACGGCCAGCCGGCCAGATATCATGTTTAGTGTTTGTCTGTGTGCAAGATTTCAGGCAGATCCGAAAGAATCACATCTAGTAGCTGTTAAAAGAATTATGAAGTATCTGAAAGGAACGTCAAATGTAGGCCTATGGTATCCCAAGGGTAGCATATGTAGCCTAGTTGGATACTCTGATTCGGATTATGCGGGATGCAAAACAGACCGTAAAAGTACCAGCGACACGTGTCATGTCTTAGGAAATGCACTAGTTTCATGGTCCTGTAAAAAGCAAGCCTGTGTTGCACTTAGTACTGCTGAAGCTGAATACATTGCAGCAGGAAGCTGTTGTGCCCAGATTCTCTGGCTCAAACAGCAATTACATGACTATGGAGTTGATCTCGGATGCATTCCCTTAAGATGTGATAACACAAGCGCAATAAACATCTCCAAGAATCCAATCATGCACTCTAGAACTAAACACATCGATATCAGACATCATTTTCTACGGGATCATGTACTTAAAGGTAATGTTGAGGTAACATTTGTTGATACACACAATCAATTGGCAGATATATTTACAAAACCGTTACCTAAAGATTCATTTTATAAAATTCGAAGAGAACTTGGTATTTTGAGTGAAAATGATCTTTAACCATTGGAAAATATTCATAGTTTGTCATATTTGTTATCTCTTGTTGATTATTGCTTTTTGATATATAAATTTGTGAATTATATGATGCAAGTGTCATAAAAACTAAGTTTTTAAGCAAAACTGTGCTTATGTAGTCGAATACAACTATATGTATTCGAATACAAACTTTCCCAGATTTCCTGTATTCGAATACAAGGGATGTCTAGTCGAATACACGTTCCCAGAAAAATGTGTTTTCGAATACAAGAAGGTGTAGTCGAATACACCTTCGCGTTTTTGCCCAAATATAAAAGCTGAATCACATATTTAGGGTTATTTCATTTGGTATTCGAATACAACCCTAAGTTCTTCTCTTTTCTCTCCGAAACTCATCCATCCTCCTTCCACTCACTTACCCATTCACCCAACCTAGCAAAATCCATTACTCCTTACTTCTCTCTTGTCATTACTCTTCAGATTTCTCACAAATCTCCCATTTTTCTCCAAAACCCATTTTTTCCCAAAAATCTTTTTTCTCACCATGGATGCTCGCAAACGAGGACCACGAACCAAGCATGCAGCAGTAGGTCCTTCACGAAAACGAACAAGGAATCCTAACATCACAGATCTATCCCGGCTTCTACACACACCGGAAGAAATTGATCATTTTCGCACATTCTACTCTGACAAACGCCTTATCATCCCAAAGTACGGTACTTTAGACTCTTTCTCTGACTTTAACTTTCCTAGGTTACTCAAAGCACAACATGTTGAAGAATTTATAGGTTACAAAGGTCCTGTTTATCCAGACTTGGTTAGGGTTTTTATTGCAATCTTACCCAAGAGGGAAAACTGCTAGTTTCTAGAGTTAAGGGGAAAACCGTTCGGTTAAATACCAAAACCATTAGAGAAATTTTGAATATCCCCTTTAATGGTGAAAAGTTTTGTCCCAACAAATTGTGTGAATGGAGCAATATTTCTAAATATGATGCGTATGTTTCTCTCTGTCGGTTTGACAGAAACACAATGGAACAAAAGAGAGCTCAGGCAGATTCTAAGTATACCCAGCAACGATATGGTGTGGGAAATCTTACTGTTGATTAACGACTTCTACACTATTTCCTTAGCTACATTCTGGTTTCGAAGGCTGGAAATTACTCCCAAATTTCGGAGTTTGAATTGCAAATTATGCATTTCATGTTTGAAGGTCGTCAGCTTAATTGAGCATTTTTTGTGAAATCTATTATGTTTGGATCTCGTGAGGTAATTGGCTTACCATATGCAAAGGAAGTTTCACGAATTCTGGAACACTTTGGTGTGGACTTCTCTGATGAGGTTATGTTTACACCCACCAAAGAAAATATGATGGATTTAGGTGTTTTGCCTAGCATGAGGATCATATGGAATGAGGAGCTTGAAGCTTTTGTGCATAAAGGTGATCATGGTCAACCATTTGATGCTGCACATGATGACAATGTTGGACCCTCAAACGCTGCTGCTCAAGAAGATGAAGAGGAAACTGCATCTGATGATGATTATATCTCAAATCAAATGATCATGACTCGTCTTGATTCCTTCCAAACCTTCTTCCAAACTCAATTCGATAATTTGACCACTTCTATCGACTCTCGCTTCAACAACATTGAAACTACTATTGCTCGCAACCATGACGCTCTATCTCAAAACATTAATAGTTTATTAGACAAAATTGATCATTTCCACATTCCGACCGATTTTGATTAAGTTCCTTAGTTGCTATGTACTACTTTAACATTTTGTTATGTACTACTTTAATATTTTGTCTTATGTACTACTTTAACATTTTGCCTTATGTGATCTTTATGTTATGAACTCATTTCTCATTTGGATTTTGGTGTATTTTGTATTGTTCTAATTACGATGTGTTATGTACTAAATTTTATGATGTTATGACTTAATTTCTATTTATGATACTCTCCTTGTTCACTTATATACCGTTTGTATGATTCTACTCGCAACTTGTATGTCTCTTCTTCTATTTTTTCTTCTTTTTGATCATGTCAAAAGGGGGAGAAATTTTGGTATTGTTGTTGCATTTCACATCTTGTAGGTACTCAAAAACAATTTTTTTCAAATCATCACATATAACGGGGAGTATGCATAAATTACAGGGGAGCAATGATTTCATCTATACACTTTCTTCACAACAACAAAATTTTGTCATAATCAAAAAGGGGGAGAATGTAAACTACATATTTTGATGAAGACAAAGACCACCGATTATGGACAATGCAACAAGATCAAAAAGAAGATCAATAAGCTTCATAATAAGCTTCAAATCCAAACAATAGATGATAAAATGTAAAGGTATATGATACTAACCAATACATCAAGTACATGAGAACAAGTCACATGTATACATGCATTAAAAATAGTTTCAAAAGGCCAAACCACATTAACAAAGTAGTTAAAAATCACACTTTTGACTAAGTACATAAGTGTATTCGAATACACCATGTTGTATTCGAATACAACTTAAGTCAGAGGCAAAAATCTAAATAGTGTATTCGACTACAACAATGTGTAGTCGAATAGAACTCAAGTCAGAGGCAAAATTTCTATATGTGTATTCGACTACACACATTTGTAGTCGAATAAGAGTTAAGTCAGAGGCTAAATTCACTAATCTGTATTCGACTACACCATTGTGTATTCGAATACAAGATGTAAAATTTGAATTTTTTGAACGTTACAAAGACGTGTATTCGAATACACATATACTGTATTCTAATACACCTGGAAATATTACAATTTTTCAGATCTGGGATGGCTCTAGAACATTGTAATTTTTCATCAAACCTCTTGGATCAATGGTCACGAATCTGAAGGGATGTTTTATGGAGTATAAATACCCCATAACTTCAGATTAAAGATTAACAATCCTTGAATCAATTCATTGAACAACTTTGAACAAAATTCTGATTTTTCTAAGTACTTGCATTAGATTTTCATATCATTCTAAAAGGTTCTCAAGTACTTGAATTGCTATTGAGTTGTTTATCAATATACCACATATTAGACTCATTCAAACCTGGTTGTATCATTTGTATAAAATAGTTTAATCTAAGATAGTGGTGTGCTATCTTAGAAGTATTGTTAGAAGTTTTGTAGCAAGAATCCCAGGGTGGGAGTTGTACATTTTCTGACAAGTATTGAATTAATCTCTTGTGGTGTGCAAGAGGACTGGATGTACCCTTGGTTATAAGGGGAACCAGAATAAATCTTAAAGTATCATTTACTTACTGCAGTTATTATTAAGCTTTGTTCTTAAATTCACAAAATCAAACTACCATATAACGAAAAACAGAAAAATCTATCTACACCTAATTCACCCCCCCCCCCTTAGGCGTACTTCTGTACTAACAATACTGAAAAAGTCTTGTTGAGTTTTGTGAGGGGTTAGGTGCCCCAAATTTGGTTACGAAGCAAATTTGTAAAAGTATGCCCGCCACAAATTTATTGTTTAGACTGTCGTTACAAATTTCCCTGTTATTTTCTATATATATTGCACTTCATTCTTCTCTTTTTCTTTTTTCATTTCTCATTTTTCATTTCTTTTTTCTCTTTAAACTTTTTCTCTAGCTTCTCTCTAAAAATTCACTTCTCATTTTGTCCTTTTATTTACTTCTATCTTTTTTCTATATTTTTTCTTTAGTTTTTCACTACTTTCTCTAAACTATATTATTCTCTCCATGTTCTACTATGTTTATGTATTTTAAATAATTTTTTCAATTTGATTTTTTTAAAGATTGTTTTTGCTATTCTAATTTATTTTTTTACATTTTTTAAAAATTATTTTTAGAAAATAATGGTTATGTGTGATGATTTTAACTGTCACAAATGTATTTTTTTTAAAACTTAGTTATTTTTTACGGTTTAACTTGTTAACATATAGCTGTTTTTTTTATTTTATTTTATATGAGGTAGACTTTGTTAGGGTCTAGACACCTACAAATTTGTCAGGGTTTACACCCTCACAAATTCTTTGCCAAATTTAAAACAAAAAATCAAATAATGAGGAACTACTCTACCACAAACTGATAATTTGTTGTTGTTTTTGTAATTTTGTGAGGGTTTTTGACCGTCACAAAGCACTGAATTTCTTGTAGTGATATCCTTCATCTTGCACAACTGCAAATTGATCCTAAGCTACAATGAATACAATTTGTAACTTGTACACAATCATACAATAATTAAAATTACAATGCAAGCTAGGTGTTATGACATGTGAACATGGAACATGTAGTACTTGATATTTATCGCAAACACACCACATTTTTTCCAGGTCGACCATACAATTACATGCATGTCTCCCCTCTCGTGGATTGATAACTTCTACCATCGAAAATTGCATGTGATGCCAATCAAATTGGTGAATTTGGTGGGTGTTAGTCTTTTGAAGTTTCGTCGCCTCCTTACAAATAGTTCACCAAATTTGAAAATTCATTGCTCTAACCAATGTTGTGATTAGAAGATTTTGTATTCCTTTCATTACAAAATTAATGGAATTGGTAAGGTTGGTTGTCACGTGACCCCAACACCTGTATTTCGTATATTTAAGTCTACTTTTTTTTGCGATACTATCGGTCCAGCTCGTTGCCTCTCAGTCACACAAAAAAATATCTTTGCGGTAATAGTTGAAAAATGGCTTAGCATTGAATATATAATACGAATAATTTGAATGAAAAAGAATTGTTAAGAGTATGTAGACTTCACCAACATGCACCTCAAGAAAGGGTTGTGACTTTTTTGCACCTAAACCCTAAACCATATGCTAAGACCTACTCAATTGTGTGATAAATTGTTCCTCCTTTTCATATCATAATTAAAATATGAGAGATAACTTTTTTGCACCTAAACCCTAAACCATATGCTAAGACCTACTCAATTGTGTGATAAATTGTTCCTCCTTTTCATATCATAATTAAAATATGAGAGATAAATAGATAATAGATGGTATTAGTAAACTACATATTATTATTATTATTATTATTATTATTTTTTGTTAAATCTATGATAATTATAAAATTATAATTTGAGTCAAAATTCTAAACAATTTATAATAGGATAAACTATTATTTTAGACTTTAAAAGTATTATATTATTATTTTAATCACTAACTCAAAAAATAAATTAAATTAATTATCGAATTATCAAAATAATTCTTAAAAGATTTAACTTATCGTCGTAAAAGTAATTAAAAAATATAATTTACTGTCATAATAATTACTTGTTTATAATATAGAATAAATATGATATTGTTATGAATTGTAATCTACATGTTCAGTAGAAAAAGAGTTATAAAAAAAATCGTATTCAATAAAAAATAAATAATACATTAAAAAATGTATATTGAAGAGTGTATCGTTGGGGTCCTA
>JBBPBT010000498.1:6065256-6080411 GCA_037974875.1 Cicer bijugum
TATATATATATAAATTTATCATATCCCATGTTTTTTTTTATATACAGCTAGAAATCGACTCTGTAATCATTTATCTAAAGTGTGTAGTTTCAACTAATTAAGAAAAATTAATTGTGTGTAAGAAAAATTAATTGTTAAGAGTCTCACATTCTAATTCGATAATAAATTTATAAGAGGTGAATAATCTTCATCTTATAAATTAATTTTATAAAAGTTGGATTAGATTCGACCAAAATTTTAAAATGATAGGAAGACTATACAATATCCATGAAATTGGCTCATCTTACCTGCATATATAGTAAAATCAGTATTTCAAATTGTGATACTTAAACCACTTATGATTTATATTTTATGGATATATAATATCAATCATTAATTTATTTTTTAACTATTTATATTAATCCTCTGTTCTCTAAAGCATTTGCTCATTTTATGAGTCAAATTCAACATCCACCGAGCCACATACTATTAAGTCACTAGTATCAAACTACCCATGTGTCACATTAGATGCTTCTAATGTTCAATCTTTGGCATAAAAGAGTCTATTTAGAATTTTACATTCGATGAGTTAAAGTGCGACAATATATTTGTAAGTGGTAATTATTCTTATGTTGAGTTTCTTTTAAAAAAAAATTCTTATGTTGAGCCAATTTTGTATTATTGTGTAAGACTGACTCGAATAATAATACTAGTCCTTTTTTCTAATCCCATTCTAATGAATGTACAATCTTCTCCGTCCTAATTAGCTCTAACTTCTAAAGTCTCTCTATATATATATACTAAAATCATTTCTTTGGAGCACAAGACGTATCAGAAAGTAAAAAGAACAATTAACAATACTATCAAAGTGAAAATGTATTCTAATCTAATACCATATAAAAAGAACTTAAATGTTCTAATATTTATTCTACCGATGAACAATGTCAAAAACAAACCTTTTGATTTGGGTCAAATTGGTTTTTTATTGTGTTTAAATATACATTGATTACACTCTTTTCAAATAGTTCAAATAAAAGCAAAATAAATAATTTATTATTTTTTTTGTTGTCTTTGTTTCTTGTTAATATCAAATAAAGCTTCAAATTGGAGAGTATGAGAAACCACACAAATGTCCGACCAAACTAAAAGTTGGAATCGCATGCTATCAAAATGTGAGATATTATGATAATCTAAAACACCACACTTTGTCAAGTATTTTTTATTGAAAAAAACCAGAGATAATTATTTCAATAATGTGTTATATTTCTCTTTCACCTGTGCAAATAAATTGTTAAATTGAAAATACAATTTCACACAACAACAATAATTGACAAAAATTTAAATATGACACAAACACAATTTTTAATGTAAAAAACTTCCCTTATATTGAGAGAGCATACATATGATTATGTCATTAATTGTAAGATTCATTCTGTCTGTAACACCATAATACCGAGATGTCTTTGGAACGATTTTCTCAAGTATAATTTCATGTTCTCTACAACACTTGCATGAAAATGCTTGAAGACTCTAAGTACATGGTCTTTAAATTTCAAAGGAAAAACCCACACTTTTCTAGAGTGGTCGTCAAAAAAAGTAACAAAATATGATGCACCACCAAGAAATTTATTATCCATCATGTAAATATCAGTATGAACTAAATCAATAATATTTTGCCTCCAAGGACCAATATTATGAAAAAAAAACTCTACGCTATTTTCCAGTAAAACAATGAATGCATGTTTTTAGGGAGGTGCCTTTCACGGGAATAAGATTTTTCTTTGCAAGTATATTTAGTCCTTTATCACTCAAGTGACCAATGCGTATATGCCATAAATCAGAAGAGACATATTCCATTGCATTTACTTCTTCCTTGCGTAGCTTCATATGCATCCTATAAAGAGAAATAAAACTTTGCTCCTTTGCACCTACTAGGAATTCTTTGGTGATTTTACACATACTACCACCACCAAAGTAAGTGTGATAACCCTCAATATCTCAGGCTTTCATCGAAATCAAATTGAGACAAATGTCAAGAACATGTCTAACATTCTTCAATTGAAGCTTGCAACCGATCTCAGTTTCAACCCAAACATCTCCCATACCGATAACTTTACATACTCTTTCACCTCTTATTTTTACCGTGCCAAAATCACTAACACTATAAGATTAGAAAAAAATCATGCCCAAGAGTAACATGATATGAGGCACCCGAATCAATAATCCAAGTTGAAACTTCACATGCAAGGTTTACAGAATTATCAACATAAACAATATAAACATTATTAAGAGATGCAACTATTGTAATATCTTTATCATTTTTCTTCTCTTTGTCTTCATCTATTTCCCTTAATTGATCTCTCTTAAGGAACTTACAAATTTTTTTTTATGTGACGTGCTTTGCTACAATGATAACATATCACTTCTTTTCTAGTCATCAGCTTGCGTCTTGACTTGCTACGACTTTTAGAGTTTTCACGTCAATGGAAGTTTCTAGATTGACTTCTCCCCCATGACTTTGTAACTAATGCTTCTAACTTTGAGGAAGAACCAATCAAACCACGTTCATTTCTTCGAACTTATTCATTCAACATGCTCTTTGTAACTGTTGACATTTTCAGCTTTTCACTTGGTGTTGAATTGGTCAACGTCACAACAAGGTCTTCTCAATTATCAGGCAAGAAGCTCAACAATTACAATACTTGCAACTCATCATCTAATTTAATATTTGTCATTGTCAACTGATTCACTGTATTATGAAAAATACTCATATATTCTGCCATTGAATCCCCATATTTGTATTTCATATTCACCAACTTTCGAATCAATAATGCTTTATTTTGCACATTCTTTCGCGCATACATCTCTTTTAATTTCTCCCACATCTTATTAGCATATATTCCAATTTCAACATGTGGATATACACTCAAATCCAACCACTGTCTGATTAATGTCACTTCCCTTTTATTCATCTTCTTCTGGTCAACATCATATTTATCTGTGGATTTAATAGTGCCACCTTCAATAGGATCATACAAATCTTTATTGTATAGCATGTTCCACGAGAGTCTTTAAAAGTACGTAATTAGAAGAGTTGAGTTTAATCATATTTCGGATCTTTATTTTCCTCTTTCTCTAGATACCATTTGTTGGAAAAAACCAGAAATAATTATCTCAATAATGCAAAATATTTTCCCTTCATCTATGCAGATAAATGTCTAAACAGAAAATACAATTTTACATAGCAATAATAAATGGAAGAAAATTAAATATAAGACTAATACAATTTTTAACATGAAAAACTTCTCTCAAATTGAAAGAATAAAAATCACGGGACCTAATCTAGTAAAAACTTCCAATATAATAATTAATGGGTATACCAAAGTCTACCTAATAACACTAGAGAACATCAATCAATAATAAACCTTCCACTAAAGTGAATATTCTAAAGTAACTCTCAAAGAATGTAAAACTAATAAAACTGTACATTAAAATAGCAAAATCAGTGGTAGAAATAACATACTAAAATTTTAGATTAAATAGAACAAGTTTTCTAGACACTTGTTACCACCAGAATTCAATTTTTCTTCACATATCATTGTTTTGTAACTATGTTGTTGTCTCTTTTTCTTTACGATACTTTGTTTTTTGTTTTTGTTTTTATTTTGTAATAATAACAATATTAATATTAATAATAATACTAGTAAAATTGATGAATTTGATTTGGTATGTGAATCCACCCAATACTCCTTAACTAGAAGTTGATTATCCGTGACACACCAAGCAAAAAGTGTCCCTTTGAGGGAAACCATCTTGTTCCAAATGATTTCACAATGAAGTGTATTTGTCAAGCTATCATCCTCAAACAAGTACTAGTATAGGTATGTTGCCACAACAATGTCATGCACAACAACATTTTCAAGCAAATAAATACATTCCAAAATCAGATTTCCCCTCAAAATAAACAAATTTCTTTTCCACTTCCACACCTCCCCACTAACCTCCACCATAAACTAAAGATATATGTAATCGAAATATATTTATACCCCACCAAGCCTAACAATTATCCGAATGTATTACATAGTGGACCCACTTCTAACTAAGAGTCACACCAGAATGATGTGTGTCTATCATTAGCAACAACTTAAACTAAATTATTAGTGAACCAATTTAAATCAAACACATCATATAATTTGAATTGGATAAATTTTCCTCAAAGAATTTATTTTTTTAAATTAATCCCCCACTCATAAATGTAGCATAATTCTATTCTACCGGGCAAACCTCATAGGGTTTTTCCTTTTGTCTAAATCTAAATTAATCGTACTAAACTAAAGCTAATAAACTCAAGTTGAACCAAAAGCAATTCCAACTCAATACCACAAATTAACTACTAAAAATATCACCATAGACTAATCACAAAACAAAACTAATTTTAAAACATCAAACCCACAATTCAGCGTTACCACTTGAAAAAATTAATAATTAATGACTTCTAGTTCGCACAAAGTTACCACATTATATCATCCAAATAAAAATTAACACATTAATTAGTAGCTTCATAATATTTCAAAGGGTTTTCGCTTTCACCCTATGTTTCCTTCCCTCATTCTTCTAATCCCCTTCCTCATAATTAATTATGAAGATTAATTACATAATATCTTCTCTAAATTAGTCGTGCTTGATTAATTTGTTGTGATAATTAATATAACATGGCTGCTACAGGTACCGTAGATGCCAACATTACGAAGCCAGTAAATGGAATAATATGGGCATGCGAAAACTCAACTGATACAAGGTCAAAAGGAATATTTTATGCCGATAATCCATTTAGTTACACATTGCCAGTGCTTTTTATCCAAACCACCCTAGTTTCTCTTTTGACCACATTTTTTCAATTCCTACTTACCCCTCTTGGAGAATCCAGCTTCTTTTCACAAATGTTGGTAATATAATATTTTCTTATATATGTTTTTTGAAATTGAAATATGTTGAATTGCTACAAAAAGTTGAAATAGCGATCAAAATTTTATAAAATAAAATATAATTTTGTTGTTAAATGTAAAAAACTTCCAATTTAAGGTCATGGTATTCTTTTATATGTAATTTTTGTAGTTATTTTGATTTTTCTAGCAAAATAAATTTTTTAAAGTTTGATTCATGAGATTAAAGAAACTTTAAAGTGATAGTTGAAATTGAAGAATGGGTCCATTTGAGGATCCCTATGTTACGTATTTAAAGAAAAATGATTTTTCTTTTTGATAATTTTGAGATTTAAAAAACAAATTGTTAGGTGTTTATCTGTGGTAGTCAAAATCAGTTCTTTTATTTATAAATTAATTATTAAAAATGAGTTTTTTTAAAAGCTACTTAAAACAGTTTGTCAATCTCAAAAATATCAATTTTTATATTATATTTTAGATTTTTTTACTTTCTTAAAAAGCTGTAATAACTAATTATACTTTTAAAAGTAATTATTTTATCTACAAAAAATATGTAACAAACTACCATAAAGTTGTCACATTTAGTAGAATTAGTATCCCGGGTTAATTACAAAATTTATCTTGTTATCTACAAACATAGAGATAGATATAAATTTTATACTAAATATTTTGTTTGGGAATATATCCGATGAAAATTTAAAAATGCTAACTATTTATTTTGTTATTTTGAAATTTGTATTCAGGCTGGGTTGATACTAGGACCATCAGTGATTGGACAAAGTGATTTCTTATCAACATGGCTATTCCCACTAAAAACCTTCTACATAAGTGAAACAATTGGATTTTTTGGTATAATGATTTTCATGTTTTTAGTTGGAGTTAAAATTGATATAAGTATAGTTAAAAGAACAGGAAGAAAAGCATGGGTAATTGGAATATGTTCATTTATTGTCCCACTAATATTTTCCATGTTAATTGCACTTATTCTACGAACAACATTAAACCCTGAACACAGCCTCTACAATTCAATGGGTTACATTGCATTTTTTTTATCAACAACTTCATTCCACGTCACCGTACTTCATCTAGCTGATTTAAAATTATTAAATTCAGATATGGGTCGATTAGCAGTTTCAACATCAATGATTGGTGGATCAATATCTTTATTTTGGGTCACAGCTGCAACCACAGAGAAACAAACAAGACATAGAAAAGACAACTCTTACCCTTTGATGTCAATTTGTATGGTTGGTTTGATTGTTTTCATAGTTTGGGTTCTAAGGCCCATAATGATTTGGATGGTACGAAATACACCTCAAGGGAAACCAATTAAAGAAGCATACATACTTTCGGTGTTTTTAATGTTGTTGGGCTGTGCATTAATTGGTGAAATTATTGGTGAGCATTTTATGATTGGGCCTATTATTTTTGGTATGGCTGTACCTGATGGGCCTCCATTAGGGTCAGCTTTGGCTGAAAGATTGGAAACAATGGTTTCAGATGTTTTGATGCCATTGTATTATCTTTATAGTGGTGCTAGGTTCAAAGTGTTTTTAATAGAGGCTCGTAGTTTTGCATTGGTGCAAGTTATTGCTATATTTGGTTTTGTTGGGAAGATTGTTGGAATTATGGTGCCTTCAATTTATTGGAAGATGCCAGTTACTGATTCTCTATCTTTAGGACTACTTATGGGTTCTCCTGGTGTCACACACTTGCTTTACTTGCAAACTGCTCTACACCTTCATGTAAGGATTTCATTAATACATCATTTTTTCTAAATTTCTAAGATGCAACTGCTTTGTTTGCATATCAGAAAATTTACTGCAATGATTTTCTATAATTGAATTGTAGTAATGATACTTTGCCACTGTAGACTGCAAATTAATTAAAACCATAATTTTGTTGTTTCCAAAATAGTGAATTTGAATGTGAAGATACATTACTGATTGCAGATTCTTGATGATCAAGCATATGGTATTGTGTTAATAGCTATACTATGGGTAACAGGAGCCACAACACCAGTTGTGAAATTCCTATATGACCCTTCAAAGAGGTACTTATCCTTAAACAGAAAAAGAACCATTGAAAGCACACCAACAAATATTGAACTATGTCTCATGACATGCATACACTATCAAGACAACACTCCAACCATCATTAATCTTCTAGAAATTTCAAACCCAACATTGGAAAGTCCTATTTGTTTCTATGTCTTACATCTTATTGAACTAAAAGGAAGATCAACTCCACTTTTCATAGATCATCAACCAGACAACAAGAGACATATATCACACTCTCATCATTCAGAACATATCATAAATGCATTTAGATCATATGAGCAACAAAAATCAGGAAACTTGTTAGTGAAACTTTATACTTCAATTTCACCTTATGAAACAATGCACGATGAAATATGTACCCAAGTTGTTGAAAAAAGAGCTTGTTTGTTGATTGTTCCTTTTCATATTCAATGGAGACCAACTGGTGTAACAGAAACATCACCTCCAATTAGAGCATTAAACCGTCATTTGCTTCGAACCGCGCCTTGTTCTGTTGGAATTCTAATCGAACGTGGAGCATTGAGTAAAAACAACCCTTTAACCATTGTTTCGTTTTATAGTGTTGGAATCGTTTTTATAGATGGTTCTGATGATCGAGAAGCGTTAGCCTATGCGATGCGAATGGCTGGCCACCCGAGTGTTCGGATCACTTTGATTCGATTAATGGAACCGAGGAAGAAGAATAAGAACTTCATCAATAAAGACCCTGATGGTGATTTGATTCATAAGTTTAAAGTTGATTGCATACAAATTAAAAGACATGACTATAGAGAGGAAATAGTAAGGGATTGTGTTGAAATGATTAATGTTATAAGGTCACTTGAAGGTTGTTTTGATTTGATATTGGTTGGTAGAAGACATGAAAATCAATCCTCATTGTTTAGTGGATTAACAGAATGGAATGAATATCCAGAACTTGGACCTATTGGAGATATGTTAGTGGCTTCAGATTCAACTTTTGATGGTTCTGTTTTGGTGATTCAGCAACAAAAGAGGTCAGGGGCTAGTCATCAAGATTTTCATGTAGAATCTGTTCTTAAGCAAGAAACTTTGACTATTGTGGAAGTGCCTCGTGATAGAAAAGTGTGGCAAAATGTTTAACTATTGTACATATTAGGAAGAACCTGGATTTGTTATACCAGTTGTATGATGGAATAGTTGTAGGAACTATTAGAATTAGAATATAATTTTAGGTTCTGTATATAGTTCACTTTCATTATTTATGATAATTAATTTTGTAATTAGTACTTCAGTGATAAACATTAACCTTTAGATTTGTTAATGAAAACGTGCAATTAAATGAAATAGATTTAAATTTTTGAATGTTCTTTTAAGGTATGCGTACTGTATCTAAGAAATAGATTTAAAATTTTGACATATATTTTACAAGTGTTCTAATATGGATGTCGTTATTAGTCATAATCCTAAGCAGATAACTCTTTATGTGATGTCAAACTTCCAATCTTTGAAAACATCAATTTTATGAACATGTGTTTGAAGAGAGAACATATGTACAAATAAATTAATTATAAGTACATAAAAAAATGTAAGTTCTTGATATATTATTAAGAATAATGAAACAACTCAAAATCCTATAATCAATATATATCATTTGACTAATTAGACAACTCAATACTCAATATTTTTGAAGGAATATAGATGTATTATATTTTATACTAGTATGATCCCAATGAGAAACATTTGAATTTTTTTATGAATACTTGAAAAATACATTTTAATCACTTATTACTTTCTTTCATGGTTATTTCATTAAAATGAAATTAAACTTGAGAATATATAAGGTCAATCATATTTATTATGGTTCACCCCTAAGTCATTTATATGTTCGGTCGTTAACTTAGGTAAAATATATGCCTCCTTGACGATGATTTTGATATAACTTTCAAACATACAATGTATATGTATTATTTAATTAATCTAATAGTTTGGGTTGAGATACATTTCAGGAAAGAATCAAACACTACACTTAGACAAATCTTGGATCTCAAGCAATCAAGCAAAGGTTGATCATATCATACAAGGCTTGAAGATTATGTGTAAATTTATCTATTGTTCATAGTGTTTATTAGTTAGATTCATCATTATGGTTTCACACATCTAATATTTGCCAATTAAAACTGAAATCATAAAATAAGTGTGTTAATCAATCAATTGGTAAATCAATTGGTTAATCGATTTTCTGATTCATAGAACAAAGTTTTCACTGAGTTAATCGATTAGCAAATTGATTGGTAAATCAATTGGTTAATTAATTTTCTGATTCACAGAACAAAGTTTTCACTGAGTTAATTGATTAGCAAATCGATTACTTAAATATTTTTATCAGATCTGTGTTCTATGATTAAAAAAAATCGATTGGACATCGATTGATATACTTTTCTTAAGTTACAAGTTTTTTACAAATCAATTAGTTAATCGATTTACTAATCAATTAGTAAATCGATTTACTAATCAATTAGTTAATCGATTGCATGAATGAATTAGTTCATCATTTATCAGAAACATATTACATAATCGATTGTCACATCGATTTTAATTAAATATCTGAGTTACAGGGACAAATCAATCGATTGACAAATCGATTTGATTAAGTGTATGAGTTACAGGGAGAAATTAGCCCATTGCCAAATCGATTATGTTAATGAAAGTGAATCGACTGAGTAATCAATTGTTTGATCTCACATTTTCAGCAAAACAATTATAATCGATTATTCAATCGACTCTGATATAAACTGAGTATCAGTTTCTGATATATGCATTAAAAAAATCGATTAGTTCATCTATTTCAAGAATTTCAAGAGAAACAAGAAACGCGAAATCAATTAGGAAATTGATTGAGCTGGTAATACGCATTAATAAAATCGATTTGTCTGAAGTTTTTTTGAAACTATATAAACTGAATCAATCACAATTTTTATAACAGAGATAGAAAACTGAAAGAATTTCATTAGCCCTTTGAAAAATACACTTTGAGAAAAATTGTTGTAACTCACAAACATTATTGGCAAATACTTAGTGTGAGAATTCATTGTGATTGAATCAAGTGTTTTAGTTCTTTTTGAAAGAACCATCTTTGTAAAAGAAAGAAAGTGCAAATCCAGTATTGTGAAACTGGTGTTCATCTTTTAGAGTGTGTCTGATCATCTAAAAGAGATCTCAATCTGATCTTGCTAGAGCTTGATGATTAGTTCTTAAGGATAGATTGGTTGTTGTTGTAGATTGATGTTGAGTTAGATGTATAGGCATTGAAGTGCTGGAAAGTCTGTAAACATACTCAAATCATTTCTAGTAAAGGCTGGAATCAGTAAGTGATTTCGGGACTGGATGTAGACTATCGAATAGATAGTTAAACCAGTATAAAAATCTCTGGTGCACACTTCTCTATCTCTATACTCTTTATCTTGATAATACATGTGTTCTTGAATCTCAGTTTTGAACAAGTTTTGAATCTTTATTGTTGAATTGGAATTAATATTAAATAAGTTGGTTTTAATATTAAGTTCATCACTTAGGAAGGAATTGGATAATCTGATTAATAATATTGTGTACAACTTCCTAAGGATAGAGACCATTCCATCAACAACTTATGATTTGTAAAAGTACAAAATCTAGGTCATCAAAATCTCTAATTTGAGTGTGTGCGGTCCCTTAATATTTCTATATTTACTAATAATTAATATAGTATGCAATAGGGATGGATACATGACATAGTCTTGGCTTTTGAAATCGACCAAGGTAATCTAACTTGTTAGGTTAAGCATCCTTTTTGCTATAGCATCTCTACCATGTTTCTGGACAAGTGTAGGTCCTCTCTACCTTGATAGGTAGGTCGGTTCAATGGTCTAATAGTTTGGTATTGAACACAACCCATAAGCATCAATGCAGAATGATACAAGCGCGTGGGATTGTCCGATGGGTCCAATAGATTTGTATTGAACACAACTCAATTGTCAATATCAAAGGACATGAGCGCTTAAAATTTATCAAGTGGTCCAATAAATTGATATCGAACACTAATACTTTATTTATCCAAATTTTGGACAAATATGGTTTACATAGACAACCTCATAACACTCACAATATAATTTTTTTTTAACTAGAAAATGATCTACAAGATTCACTTAAGGTTAGAATGTGAAATAAGAAAGACTTAAATATTACAATATGCACATGAAACAAAATTATGTGACTAAAAATGAACGGACAAATCATTTAATATGGATGGAGTGTGTCTTCAATCTTCAATGCTTATATTTATAGTGCATCTAGAACTAAAAAAAGGTAGACATAACTAGTTGATTTTAAACTCGAATTTTGAAAAGCATTAAATGCAAATAAACATTGAGTTTATTTATACTTTCCAAAATTGTTGCATAATGCAATAGAGATAAGTTTGAAAATTTAGTAAAAGATTTTTAAAAAAACTTTCGTTATAAATTTTAATAATTAAACAAAAAAATATTAACCTAATTTTTTCTTCTATTATTTTCTAACATACTAATACGATATTATTTTAGAAACTTCTTTTGTCATGATCATTTTATAAAAATGTATTAAAGTATCTTTATTGTTAGTCTCTTAAAAGTTTCTTAAATATAAAGTTTCTTGTCTTATTAAATTTTAACGTTGATTTCACGTCTCTTAAACGTTTTCAAAGTCTCTTAAACAAGGGACATAAAGAGAAAGAGTAAATATTCTAGCTAGAACAACCGACACAAGCTAATGCATAGAAAATTGAGGATAAATTTGATGTGTCTT
This sequence comes from Cicer bijugum, assembly GCA_037974875.1. Lineage (NCBI taxonomy): Eukaryota > Viridiplantae > Streptophyta > Magnoliopsida > Fabales > Fabaceae > Cicer > Cicer bijugum. The sequence continues at coordinate 6,077,018 of JBBPBT010000498.1, forward strand.
TCACAAACTTTACCAAGAAAAAAGAACTCAATGCTAAATAGAAGAACATATACACAAGAAGAGAATAGCAGAGGTGGCTATTCTCTCTGTTGCACAAAGTCACACAAAGAATAGTAGTTAGAAAAGTCAATCTATATATGTGAATGTAAATCTTAAAGCAAAAGAGGGGCGATCCTTTTTTGCATCAACTGAAACAAAGGACAAAGTTATAAAAAATTAAAGTTCAATTTACAACATGCAACATAAATTTTTATAAAAAATTATGAACTAAAATTAATATTAAAAAATTTAAAAAATCAAAGTTCAATTTGTTTTTTGAAGAGTCTAAAAATAAAAATTAATATATTTAAAGGAATTAAAAAATATATTTAATCTTATTATTAATATAAAGTTAAATATAAAAGCACAAGGTGTAATGCCGATCTCTTCAACGTATTGTCAACATATAAATCTTAAGTTTATTCAATCGGTCAACTTCAAAATTATTGCATAATCATTTGCTGATCAACCTAAACAAATCAAGGGCTGAAGACACCACCAATTCCAAACATGAGTTTTTATGCTCTCCACCACTTAATAATCATTTCCTTTCCTTATGTTGGAAGATGATTGCATTCCTTGACTTCCAAATAAACCAATCGTGATTTCTACTCGGTGTTTAATGTGATTAATCTATTGTTTTTAAACTCTTTATTTTCATGGTTATTTTGTGACTTGATCACTTATTAAATTGTTGTTTTGCACTTAACTTTAGTGTACCATGTGTAATATTGGGTTCTATAAATTTAGTTAGAGTTGTATATTTAAATAATCTTGAAAGTGAGTTTCATAGCATTTAAATATCACTTTACTTTCTTTTGGAATCTTAAAGATAACAATTCTAACTCAAAGATAACTAACTAATTCTAACAACCTAATTGAATTAATTCAATTCTTAAAGAATTGGTTAAACTATTAATCTTAACATTAACATTAACCTCAAGAGTCCTCCTTTGATTTTAATTTTTTATTATATGTCTATATTAAAAGCACATAGAATAAGTTCCTTAAAAAAAATTTCATTAGAAATGCTCTTAGTCCTCTAGTAAGTTAGAGCATGATCTTTTTTGGTTATAATGGGGATTAATTAATTAGCCGCAACACTAATAAAAAAGTAACAACTAATTATTACTATTTAAAAAAAAAAAAACATTTTGCATTTTCACCTTCATAAAAAGCAGGGATTTTATTACTTTCCTAATTGAACTTCTTCTCCATTAACTTAACCATTTAAATATTTCTCATAAAATTGATTTTGGCAACCATAAAAAGAGATCTAGCTCCTTTGAAACATACTATATATGTTGTGGATCAGAGGTTGTGAGTTGAACGATGATTGGTTAATTAAGTCAAAGTGTAGGTTGTGTTTGTGGAGAAATATAATATGTATTTCCAATCTCCAAGAATGAGTTGTGGGCATGTTTTAGAGATTGAGACAAGTTTTAGTGATAGATTAGATTTAGCTACTGAAACTGAACCCCGTGAACTTAGCGTCTTGATCTGCTTTGTCCTAACCAAATGCCGCGCAAGGCTCAATGTTACTCCCCCTCCTTGGGATCTCCCTCTTTCTCATTATTTATTGCATTATTTATTTATTTTACTGATTTTTTTAATTACTTCATCATTTTCCATTCACTCCTGTTTTTTAAGTGCATTAATTATGGAGTTTTCTTTTTATTCATATTTTATTTTGTGTTTTATCTTGAAATTGTTTATGTTATTTAAGAAAAAGTTTGTTTTAATATGAAATCTTATATATTATTATAGCTAGATTTTGTATGTAAGAGTGGATATTAAAAGTGTATACGAGATAGGGGTGATCAAACCTCCCTCAAATGGAAAATTTTATTTTTCTTGTTGAAATCTAACATCAAATGTAATTTCACTTTATAGTTTTCTTATATGATTTCATGTGCTAAGGGATTACAAAGATGTTAAGATGTTATGTAATGACTTTATCTCTATATATGCTTGGAGTGAACTTTATAGTATTGGTGTTTATTAATAGTTTCAATGGAACCTTCCTAATCCTGACATAGGCTCCATTCTTTGCTCTTGGAAAATATTATTTTAAATGGCAATTCATATGAGCTTTGGAAAGATAAACATAATTTAGTCTTCGCTAGCAAGACTATCAATTAGGCATAATCTCTTATATGTGGTGATAAACCATGTAAACTTCATTTATTCTTTAAATTGAATTATGGTTGATGAGAATTCTTTTATCTTAGGAGAAATATGCATGTGTCTTGAAAATCTCCTTCGTGAACTTTTTTAAAATATAGCCTTAATTATTACAATTTTAATTTTCTTGTTTTCATCGATTCGTGAAATTGATTTTTCTATTTTAAAATTTAATATTTTTAGTTTATTTTTTATCATTTTTAACTAAAAAATTGTGATAAGACATATTTTAAATTAATTAACAAATGATAAAATGATGTGGAATAATTAATATCCATGAATTGCAATAAGACCTTCTAAAAACTTCAATTTCAACTTATGAAAATTATTCATTTTTATAATTTAATAAATAACATATAAATAATTAATGCATTTAGATGGTTTTATATCATGATGTTGTATGTCACATTGGTAAAAATATCTCAAAACACCAATTTTTAGTTACAAAAATATGTAGAAAAGTAAAAAAAATGTCAACTTTTAAAATATGAGAGTTGATTTCGTGAATTGATAAAAATAGAGGAACTAAAACTGCAATCAAGTCTTAAAATTAATATTGATTGTTCTAATAGGAAATCAACTTGTATCTCAACTTGAGGTGATTTGATTCCGATTAAAAATGAGAGACTCTTAAAAAGGCTTCTACGTCATACTAGACTAATACTCGATGTTGTGCTAAATTTGGGCTATTTGAATTAGCATATTGCTTGCTCTAGGGATGATATTTGAGGGATTCTTTAGTTGTTGTCAACATGATCATATCTAAATTTCTCCTAATACTTTTATTCCACCTCTTATGCAAGAAATTATTAATTTTCCTTCTTAGAGAATTTATGTTTGTCGAATTTTCTATGAGACAAATCGTATGATTACTTGTGTGTTGATCAATGATGTTTCTCTTTAATTTTTTATATAATTTATGTTGATGTTTCTTGTTATTAAAAATTTATCATAAATGATAATGTAAGAGGAACTAAAATTCTTTATTTAATTCTAATTTTGTAAAAAGAAAATATAATTAAAGCTATCATAAACGAATCAAATTAAATGTCACATTTTTCATATGGAAATTTTAGAATGTCTAAGGTTGATTTGAAAGAAATTGAATAAGGTTGATTTGAAGTTATAAATAACGTTACAAATTTGTACAAGGTTAACTATATTATAAGTT
>JBBPBT010000498.1:6086071-6126772 GCA_037974875.1 Cicer bijugum
ATTATCAACATTTCTAGCAAACCACTTTCAAGAATCAAAATGAATAATTACTCCATTTAAAAAATTTATCGAAATCAATAAAAGCTCGATTTAAAAAATATTCATAAAAGTATTTTTTTTACTAATCATTTATGAAAGTACTTAATTACGTAACTCATGATATTTTAAAATTTTGAGACGTGGTTAACGTTTCTCTAAATATTATTATCCGAGCTTGGATTGATTCAAAAAATTGTAGAATGAAAGATTAGAAGGCCTAATCATCAGCCTTAATTACGACATTATATCTATAATTTTTAATATGTTAATAATGTGTTTAAGCTTTACTTTGACTTTTGAGAAGAACAAACTATCAATTGTTCATTTTTCTAATGTATTCGGCCTAGTTTGTTCCAATTACAACTGTTCATTATCTAAAATTGACAAATATATATCACTTTTTAAGTCTAGACTAAAACAAATTTGATTAGTAATTGTAATAATATTATCAATTTATAGTTTTGTAAATATTTCAAATTGATAGGTACTGGGTTAGAATAAAAAATTAATCTTCTTTTCATATTTAATGTGGGTAAGCTAATCGTTAAAATTATTTAAAAATATTATCAAGCCACGCCATTTATATTTTAAATTGAGTTAATAGATTCCTTGAGGGGACATATGTGCCTAACTAACGTACATTTTCCAATTAAATATCGAAACTGAATTCAGCTTAATCATTGGAATATGGATCTAACCCTTGGAACATTAATGAGTGCCAGCAAATATGTTTACTATTTGCGGGTGCACATAGTATTAATTTATTAATTCCAAAATTAACTTCAATTAAAGGTCATATCTTATGAAACCTTTTTTCATCACTTAAACAAAAAGACAATATACTTTTTATGCTCTAATATATAGGAAACATACATAGAAACTTGAATTCTTCAATTCTCCACTCTCTCCATTATTTTCTTTCTTTAATTTATTCTTAAATTTTTAAGAACCAAACATATAAGAATTTGATATATATTCAAACCCAAAAACAAAAATAAAAAGATCAAACAAGAAGCAAGGTAATATTTTTATCCACAAAATTAATACTCACGTATAATTTCCAAAGAAAGAAAGAAAAGAAAAGAAAAAAAAAGAGAATAGGGAATAATTTTACTATATTTTTTAATAATTCAAGTATTGAACCATTTTTGGTTCCATTCCTCTAATTCCAACACAAACCCAAAACTATAACAAATCTTCAGAGATGCTCTCCAAATGAGGCTGCCACACCCCACTACGGCTGTGGCGGCGATCTCTTTTCGAGTTTTTCATTTCCTTAAACTCACAATTTTTCTGAGACGATGATATAATATCATCGTCACATTTTTTATTCCTGTTATAGGATATCACTTTATTACTTTTGAGATCTTTTTCGGCAACGCTTCTTCTAACTCTATGTTGTTTCTCTGGCAACGACGTGGTTGGGATCAAGAAGTATATGCTTCCTCTCTTGAGCTCGGTCTCCGGCGAAAGGATCAAAATCCGGCGAACAACTCCTTCGGAGCTTGGTGTACTTAGAACATGATTTGGATTGGCTTTAAGAACTTCCCCAGCTGTAATTGGACGTGTAATCTCTTCTACATAGCCATTTAAATGAACTATACGGATCAAATCTAATGCTCCACATGGAAGAACACAAGCCAAGCAACACCTTAAGCTATTACCCATTATTGTGTTTTGGAGTCTCAAAATGAGTCTCACAAATTAACAACACCCTTTGTTTCAAGCTATGAATTTCAATGGATTATTTATAAAATGGAGAATGGGTTGGAGGATGAGTTGTTTGTGTTTATATATTATGGTAGAGAACCATATGTACACTCATAATAATGCCAATGAGGATTTATTTAATAATTTTATAATAATTGTCATAGGATTTAAATTGACGAAACTACCCTCCACAAAGAGTGGTTTTCAATTGTTTGTCTTGGCTTATCATAGTCACATTCACATCTTATGGTGGTGGGGTTACTTCAATTTATCATTCATTACTCGCCGCCATGTGTTGCTTATAGAAATAAAAATGTATTTTTGTTGTGTCTTAATTTATTGCCAATGGACATTACCTAGCTAGTTTGTTAATGTTCTTTTTTTTCCTTTTCTTATGGCTTCACTTTTCTATGTGGGAAATAGTTTTGTTGTGGAAAATTGAAATACGTATTTTAATGTGTGTTTTACCCTAACTAGTTGCTAGTCAAAGGGTTATCCACAATGGGCAAGAAACAACTAGGAAAAGCATTCGTAACTTTGGAAAGCTAGCATATATTGTGAAGTTATGAAAAAAAAAGTGGAAGAGGATTTTGCATTACTTAAAGAATTAATTGAGAGGGAGTTTTCAAAAAATAAAATTGGAAGAATTAAACAACGGTTAATTATATATAATACTTTTATTTGAAATATGTTTTAACGTGGATCAAATTTAAAATATGATGTTCGATGACCGTGTGATTTTAATGGTTGAGTTTGACTTTGTGATCGCAAAAGTTCGATTTTCAAAATTGTTGTTTTTATTTTTATTTATTTATTTATTTGTTATTATATTATTTATTTATTAAAAAACTATAGTATAATAATAGAAATGCAGATCATTAAAACTATTTGCATATAATACAAATATTATTTCACAAGTTTAGATAATTTCTTGAGGATGGTTGTAGTGAGGAAAGGAAATAATGAGATTGAAATGATTATGATTAGTGTATAAAATCACTTATATATTTGTAATCATTTGTAATATGATTTGAATTTGTTTTGAGGTAAAAAATCATTCGATAAAAAGACGCAGTTCACACATGGTTCAGTTTGATTGGATGAGATTTTTTTATAAAATCTAATTCAATTAAATGTAATGTAGATTGACTTGATTTTTGGTTGATGAATTTTACAAATGCGAGAAAACTCTATTAGTAATAATAAGTTTTGTATAAAATATAACATTTAATATATTAAATATGTCATTTCAGAATAACAATAATTGAGTATGTTTTGAAACTTGTTAAAAAATTAAGTTTAAAGTTTTGAGATGGTAAAAAAAAATTCAATTAATCTTATAAGTAATATTAACAAAATTAAAAAACAAAAATATAATATATTAAAATTTATATATGTAGTTTGGTTTGATTTTGAAAAAGAAATTCGAAATTCAATCCAAATGATTTTCATAAAAAATATCCAAATAAATCTAATAATTTTTTATTTATGAAATTTTCAGTTTTTCATGGATGATTTTGTGCTTTTAATTTGAATCAGCTCAGATTCAAATAACCATAGTTGGATTGAAGTACTTCTTATACTCCTTGATAAGTAAAGTTTTATTTGCTTTTAAAAAAATTGCCTTACATTATTTCACTATATTTATATGAATGAGAATATTTTAAAAGCCCTATATATATATATGGATTTTGTAAATATAAGATAGTCTAATTGTCTTTTTGGTTCCATAAGTCCATGATTTTAAAACCTAGATCGACCTGTATAGTTGGACCGAAGTCAAATGAGGTAAAATATATAATTTGTAAAAAAAATATAGCATATAGTTGTATCATTATATTTTTAAGAAACATTTAATTCCTTCAAATAATATCTTAATTTAATATGTTCTATGTTTTTAGTTAAATATCTGATGTATATTTTTAATTAAAAATATGATATAAATTTATGTCATAATTTGTTTAATATGCATCGACCGACCAATAGTCAACCAATTCAATTAGTGATCACTAGTCTAATTAGTGATCCAGTGTTTTGATTTAAATTGATCTACTATCTTGATTTTAAAACACTTTATATATCTTCAAAATTCATTGTACCGCCACAAAATGCATGGCAACGGGCTTATGTTATGAAGAAATGCCCCTATTAGGAACTACAATAAAATGACCAAGGAGTTGAAAAATAAGTTGGATTATGCTTTTTATTAGACTAATTTATGTTACGTGGTCTAGGAAATTGTCCCATCTATTTTTGAATTTAACGTGGAACTCTTCATTAATACATTGACAAATCATTTATTTAAAAATATTTTTTATGCAAAGAATTGATCACGTGAAATTACCAATTCAAGATATCACTATTAAGTCACGAGAGGGTGAGAAATCATCATTTGAGTTAAGAGCAACTATATAAATAAATTATATATTCACTCAAAATCTTATATATTAGATATATGAGTCATCTTATTTATATAGTATAGTGTTCACCCTTCATCTACAATTTTTGCAATTAATGTAGAGTTCTTACTCAATTTTGATAAATCAACAATATACTGATTTAATTTCAGACGGTTAAATATGGAGACCAATAAATAATTGCAAGCGTAGACATAGAGAGCACATTATTAGAAGATAATCACTCAAATCATTTTAATATGGGAGGCGCCTGAAAATGAGTTTGGTGAAATGTCCATCTCAAGATATCCAAAGTTAGTAAGCCTTAATTTTCAGGTTGGTCCAAATCATGAAATGGTTTAAAAGACTGTATATATGGCCCCATTCATTCCATTTCTTATGGTTATTTATATTGGATCCACGCCATTATTTGTGGGGAACTGATTATCTCCCATGAGTATGCCAAACCCCTTAAAAATCTAAATTGCCTCTTACTGAATTGCAAGATTTAGTTCAGTAATTTGTCGAAATCATGTATTCGGTAACTATTAATCGCCTTTTTTTCCCTTTCACTTCAGTTTCCAAATAAAAAACTCTCTAAACTCCCATTTCTCTAAAATTCAACTATAATATCATTTTCTTATCTCAAAATCAACATTATAATCTCACTTTGTCATTCATCAAATTTTAGTTATTAAAAAGAAAGTTTTTTATTTTTATATTTTTCTAAAACATTGTTTTTTATTTTTGATCCTCTCATCTTGTAGTTATTTATGTAAAAATACACTATATGATTACAGGATACAATAGTGTATCTGACTGAAAATAGCAGAAAATGCAATACGCAGAACCAAAAACAATAATATGCAATACACAATAAACAACACTACCAATATATATGTTGAATATGGTAAAAATATCATATTAAAAAATGCGTCATACATTTCATTATACTCATACGTGTCATATACATCTAATAGCATTTTAATCTATTCCAAGTTATGCGGCATCATCATATTTGTCAGTTGTCACTTCAATCGGGTTGTCAGCATTTGATTTTTTCGATGGTTGGACACAATTTTCAATTTCCATGAGTTCATCAAACAAATACATCATTTTCAAAAATAGATTCTCCCACGATTCTTATTATGGTTTGTGGTGCACTCTCCATTCTACAAATATTGGAGGTATGAACAACCTGAAGGTACAAACGTGAGAAGGGGGTTGAATTGTGTTTATCAAAGTTGATATCTTTTTGATAATTTATAAATAAATAAAAAAATTAGTTCGATTTTGGTGACTTACTTGGAGTAGAGGCTATTGGATTCAGAGGCAACAAACAATGAAAGCATAAATAATTTGACACATAGATCTATCCTAGTTCACTACTAACTTGGCTACATCTAGTTCCTCATTTAAAAGACTTCAATCTACTAATTCAAATACATTGAATTGAAAAACACCTGACTCTCCAAGCCAAACTTCCCAAATAACCTGACAACCCCAAATATTTGTGGAACTAACCACATTGACCTTACAAGACAAGTCTTCTCCTAACAACCTGACAACCCCTAATTGGAAAATGAACAAAACCACTATCCGGGTTGGATAGAAAAGATTGAAACATTAAGTGTTTACTTCTAGAAGGGGAAGTACCATTACCAATTGTAGCTTGATCAATGATCTGGTCTTTTTGCTTTCCTCCAAAAGTCATTGTGCCTCCATTGCTCAATGTTAGTTCTTGGAACATAGACTTTTCTCCCATCATATGTCGTGAGCATCTACTGTCCAAGTACCTTAATTGGTGTGTTTAACTTGATTGTTGAGGACAGCTGCAACATATACAATTTTATTCTTAGGTACCCAAATTTGGTTGATTCTAGTTTATTACTCTTGAAAGGTTTCTTGTCTTTCCTTGTATTTAACATGAGACAAGATAATTTTGAGTGACATTTTTTAGAGCAAACAATATGCAAGATATCAGAGGGAATACATTTAGGTTCAGTAACAATTATAGTTTCTTCAAATCCTATACCTCTTTTACCATTTCTACTAAATCCATAAATCATATAAGCATATTTGCTTGTTTCAATACCATTAGCAAGAAAATCTTAAAATACATCTTCACAAAATCCACCTACATTTTTAAGCTTTTGTGAGGGCTTTTTCAGGCACAAATAAAGACCAATTTCAATTTTTGTATTTGTGACGGCTTTTTCGGTCACTAATTTGTGAGAGTTTTTTTCGGCCACAAAATATTTATAAAATTGGCCACAAATGAGGGGATTTCTTGTAGTGCAAGACTACTCAAATTGATGGTGAAGTCTAGAAATTGAGTTGAATGCCCAAAATAGGAAAACAACCTCAAGATTGATCTCCTAATTGATGAGTTGTGAACAAAGACACAAGTACATTGTACTCACAATTTTCTGCAGAAAACTCTGCATTATTCTGATAAGAAATAGTACCAAACTGACATTTCACAACTCATTCACTCATTCATTCACGTTTTGTATCAAACTCAAAAGCAGAACATTCTTTGTTTGTCAAGAACGTTATGGATAACAATATAAATACATGTTTTATTACTTTAAAATAGTTATAACACTTGGGAAGTGTGTCCAATTAATATATTAATTTTAAATTGAATATTCAAAGCCTTTTATCATGTATAAATTGAAGATAAATTGGAAGATGAAGGCTAGATTAAAAGTTATAAATCTACCAACACTTGTTTAAGTAATAACAAGTCAAAAACTCTTCAAGCAAACTCTAGCTCTCTTCACTATATCTTTGGATCATCATTTATTGAGTTTGTCTTTATTTGTCTCGAACAAGTGTTAAGAAGTTTCAAGATCCCAAACACTTTTATCATACACATCATTTGTAACTAAAGTCTATCTTTTATGTTAGGTTACGTGTGTTTGTAAAAATTATTTCTAGGTTGAAAGGTAAATATTGTAATTGATCATGCTGTGAAAAAATGATTTTTGTAATTGATCACAAGAGGAAAAATGATTTGATCAAGAAAAAAATGAGTGAATGAGAACATTCTATTTCTAAAATACATAGTGAGAATCTCACGGTTGTGAGGACTGAACTAGCCCGAGTTGGGCGAGTCAATATATTTTTTAGTCATCTTGAGTTAATTTAAATTAAGCACATGAATCAAAAATTTAAAAGTGTCACAATTCAAAACCTCCATTTCTTGTGATTGAAATTGCAACTTCATCATTAATTAAAAAGTATATGAAAAATAACCCCCACAATTTGAAAACCAAGAGTTTCCTTATCACGTCTTTAAGCTTAAGTAACTTTTTACTTGAAACTAGTTTTGATAAAGGTCAAGTTGATACCACTTTGTTTAGGAAATCAAAAGAAAATGATATCTTGTTCTTCAGATTTATATTGATATTATATTTGGTTCTACTAATAACACTCTTTGTTAAGATTTTGATAAGTTAATGCAACAAGAATTTTAAATGAGTGTGATTGCAAACATATGACTGCACCAAAGCATCCCACTTCCTCACTTGATAAAGATGAATCAAGAAAGAATGTTGACAAAAAAATATAAAAAAGACTGATAGGGTCACTTATATATCTTACTGCTTCCAAACTTGATATTTTATTTAGTGCGTGTGCGCGCCAGATTTCATAATGATCCAAGGGAATCCCACTCAACAGTTGTTAAGAGGATCCTCATATACTTGAAAGGTACCTCTAATTTTGGTTTCCTATAATTTGTTAACTAAGTACAAGTTAGTAGGATATTGTGATGCTTACTATGCTGAAGACAAACTTGAAAGAAAAAACACTAGTGAAAACTACACTTTCCTAGGTGAAAATTTGATCTCCTAGTCAAGCAAAAGACAAAGCATAATTTTAATGTCAACAACACAAACTAAGTACATTTCAACAACAAGATGAAACTCTCAACTACTATGGATGAAACATCAATTGGAGGACTGCAAAATAATCGAGAGTAATATTCCAATATTATGTGATAATACATATGCTATTTGTCTTACTAAAAATCCAATTCTACATTCTAGGGTGAACACATAGAAATAAAAACATCACTTTATTAGGAACTATGTTCAAAAAGGTGTGTTTAATATCCAATTTGTAGATACTAAACATCAATGATATGACATATTTACTAAACCACATGTTGAAGAAAGATTTGAATTTATTAAAAAGAATATGAACCTAGTATTTATATCTGATTAATGTTATGATCCTATGTTTGTTTGATGTTTTGATGGTTATATGCTCATAGGAGTTTACACTTAAATAGTTGTGTGTTTCCAAGCTTAATTATAATCTACTGAATGGTGTTAACTCATTAGTCAATTGTCATTCAATTTTTTTTTCTTTTTTTGTGTGATGAAAGAAAGAGAAGAAAGAGATTTGAGAACAATTTAAATTGTTTAATGTTTACATATTTGGGGGAGAAAAAATATGCATGTGGGGGAGAAAGAGGTTTGGTATAATTGTACAAAGTTAGGGGGAGTCCTGTGTTAGGGGAGTCATGTTTGTTTGTTTATTTACATGCTTGTGTACTTGCATGTTTATTTATTTACATGTTTGTTCTGTTTGCATGTCTGTTTTTTTTTTTTTTTTTAGTTTTTATAAAAAAATATTGTTTTGTCATCATTAAAAATAGAGAGATTGTTGGCACTAAGTTGGTTCCTTGAACATTTCCTCTATGTGATTTTGATGTTAACAAATATATTTTGTGAGAATAATTTATTGCACCCATGATTTTATTAAGTGTGCAACAATTAGAATAGAAAAATCAGAGGAAACAACCAGAGGAAGTCACCATAATAAGTCACTAGAGAAAGCGACCATATGAAGTAGAAACGTAAGAGGAAACAAAATTGAATCGGTCCACAAAACCCTCAGAATCGGACAAATGCATGTTTTGGAAAAATACACGCATCTGCTTCTAATAGCGTGCTACTGGTAGTTATGCGTGTCTCTAGTAGCTCAATGTGTTTATGGTAAATCAATGTATGCTCTCAAGACTGAAGTGTGCTTCTAGTTAGCATGCCTTTAATGAGTCTGTGCGTCTGCCTCTGAAGATCCAATATGTCTTTGAAGATTCAACGTGCCTCTAGAGTTTATATGTCTTTGATGAACAATAAATGTAGCATGTCTCTGATAAATAGTAAATGTAACATGCCTATAATGAACAATAATTTTAGTATGCCTTTGATGAACACATTTTTAGCATGTCTCTGAAGTTTACTTTCAGCATGCAATTGAAGTCTGAAGTCACTTATCAAGTTTGCATCTGAAGCATATATTCCGCTGACTGATCTGAAGACTATGACACACTCCAAAAGGTTACTGCTAATACGTAACACATGTAAGCAATAAGCTTCCCTGATCTAGTTTTGATTTATGTACCAAACATACAAGTGCACATTAAATAGTTGCTTGATCTAATGTTTTGAATGAAGAAACATTTCAGGCATACATGAAGACACTACAACACTTGGAACAATAGTTTGCAACTCAAGGAATCAACCATAGTTGGAGGATGCACTTGAGGAAGATGCAGTTTTAGTATAGTTATATTAAGTGTCTAGGTATCAAAGTTAAGTAATCAATCACTAGAGTCTCACACAAAACATGCCAATGAGTTTTTGTCATTCATTCATGTGTTATGAAACTTAAAACTGTAAACACTCGATTGAACAATCGATTGCATGGGTTATCAATCGAATGGCACGTAAACTGTCTTAAACAACTGAGGTCTGTAACAAGATCATTCGATTGTCCAGTCGATTGCACAATAGACTGACAACTCGATTGATGCTCAAATTCAAGTTACAGAGAGCACTCAGTCTGTGCCCACTCGATTGACCACTCGATTGTTCACTCGATTGGCAACTTGATTGTCTGCAGTATCTGAGTCATTTTGACCACGATACTCGATTGATCAATCGATTGATGCAACATTTCATATCACAGTGAGCACCCAGTTTTGAACAACTCGATTGCTCACTCGATTGAAATGAAATTATGGCATCAGGTCTGAATCAGTGGATCACGACAATCGATTGATGCAACATTTCATATCACAGTGAGCACCCAGTTTTGCCCAACTCGATTGCTCACTCGATTGAAAGATTTTCATAGCATCAGGTCTGATTCAGAAACTTGATCAATCGATTGACCAATCAAGTGAAGCCTATATAATTCAAGATTCCAGAAACACAGAATATACGACACTCGATGCAGCAATCGATTGTATCCTTACAAATTCGATTGGGCAATCGATTGTCCTGTGTCTGTCTTGAATATATATATATATGGTGCCTCAAAACCTTTTTTTTAAAAAAAAACAACCACAACAAGAAAGAACACTTGCATAAAAACTTTTCACATTTTCAGAACCTCTTGCTCTCAATCTTGCATATCTCTGAAAACACTTTGAAAGAAAAGTTTTTCCAACACACAAAAATATTCATTGGCAAATCAAATCTTTTGTGTGGTGCTAGAATGATTGAATACATTTCTTGATACTACTTTTCTTTGTTTGTGACAAAGACAATTCTTTGTAATTGAAGCTGTAACAAATCCAGTTTGGAAACTGGTGGCTATCCTTGTTGGTGTGGGATCATCAAAAGGAAGTCTACTTTGATCTTGTGTGAGTTTGGGGATAAACTACAAGGATCAAAGGGGTGACAAGATAGAAGTGAAGGGAGTTAGATTGATAGGTCGTGTAGAAGACTGGAAAATCTGTAAAAGTACTCGAATTCATTCTATAGTGAAAAAGCTGGAATCATGATTATGATTACAAGACTGGATGTAGGCCGTTGGATCAACGGCTGAACCAGGATAAATCTTGGTGCAATCTTTTCTATCCCTCTTCTCTTTAATATTCAGCATTGTTTAAATTGCTTGTTTTGCATGCTCCTTGAATAAATCTTGTATGTGATTTTAAGTTTCCGCTGTGTTTGTAAATTGTATGATTGGTGCATAATTGGAATTGGGAATTATGTCTAACTAGTTGGAGTTGATCTTAATTCTCTTATTTTTAATCAAAAAGAAGTCATAGTTTTCCAACAATTGGTATCAGAGCCTGACTTTTTTAGAGAAAAACTCATAAAAGAAAATGACTTCTTTGGATTTCCTAGGAGAAGGAGCATCTCTAACCAGACCCCCTGCCTTTAATGGTACAGCATACATGTACTGGAATGAAAGAATGCTTATCTTTCTGGAAGCATGTGGGCTGGACATTTTAGATGCAGTGGAAAATGGTCCTTACATTCCTAAAATTGCAGGTATTGATGGATCATCATGCATTATCAAACCACGAGCTGACTGGTCTGATGATGACAAAAAGAAAGTTGGTTACAATGCTAAAGCAAAGAATATCATAACATCAGCTTTAAGTGCAGAAGAATTCTTCAGAGTGTCAAACTGCAAGACTGCAAAGGAAATGTGGGACACTTTGCAAGAAACACATGAAGGTACTACAGATGTCAAACGGGCAAGAACAAATACACTTATGCACGAGTATGAACTTTTCTGCATGAAGAAAGATGAATCTATAAATGATCTACAAACCAGATTCACCCACATTATCAACAATCTACATGCCTTGGGAAAAAGTGTGGATAATGAACAGCAGATAGGAAAAGTCATGAGATGTTTGTCAAGAGAATGGCAACCCAAAATAACTGCCATTGCTGAGTCTAAAGATCTTGCCAACATGACTATAGCAACACTGTTTGGAAAGCTTCGTGAACATGAGATGGAACTACATAGATTAAATGAGACAGAGCAATCAAACAGAAAAAGCAAAGGAATTGCATTGAAAGCTCAAACTCAAAAAGCAAAAACTGAACAAGATTCAGAAAGCTCAGAAAGTGAATCAAGTGAAGAACCTGAGATAGGTATGTTGGTCAGAAAATTTAAGAAGTTTCTGAAAAAGAAAGGAAGCCAGTCAAGGAAACCACATAATTCCAAAACAAAAGGCTCCAGCAAGGGTGACACCAGTGATAGCAAAGTTATAACTTGCTATGAATGTGGGAAAACAGGTCACATCAGATCTGAGTGTTACAAGCTGCAAAACAGAAACAAGCCTACTAAGACTAAGGGCAAAGATCAGCAACCTTCAAACAGGAAAGCATACATTGCCTGGAATGACAATGATGAAGATTCATCTGAAGAATCAGAAAATGAAGAAGCTAACTTGTGTCTCATGGCTAATACTGATTCAGAATCTGACAGTGAGGTAAGTACTACATCTAATCCATCTTATGATGAACTTCATGATGCCTTTAATGAACTGCATTCTGAACATGTTAGTGTACTTAAACACCTGATTAGTACTAAGAAACAGCTAGAAGAAAAATGCATACAATTTGATGAAGTTAATTTGAAACTCGAATCTCTTATAGATATAAATGAAAAACTGAAAAGAGAAACTCATGAACTGAAATGTGATGTAGCTAAGTTCAACAGTGGTAAAAACAATTTAGAAAGACTTCTTAGAAATCAGAGAAATCTAGATGTTAAAACTGGACTTGGTTATAAACAAAACATGCATATGAAAAGGCATCAGAAATTTGTTCAATCTAAACAAATGTATGATAACTTTACTAGACCAAATCAGAAGCCATCCCCTGCTGTTACATGTCACTTTTGCTGTAAAAAAGGACATAAAGTGTTCAATTGCAAACTGAAAAAACGTGCCAACAGAGGATGGAAACAAATCTGGAAAGTTAAGGAATCATCATTTGAAACTAACCCCCCAGGACCCAATTTAAATTGGGTACCTAAATCCAAAACCTGATTATTTTATGCAGATATGCTTGGCATCCAGAAATCAGTCTTGGTATCTGGACAGTGGATGCTCCAGGCATATGACCGGAGACAAGTCCAAATTCTTGTCTCTGAACTTAAAAAGTGGTGGCTTTGTCAAATACGGAGACAACAACAAAGGAAAGATCCTTGGCATTGGAGATATAGGAAATAACTCAACTGCTATTATCAAGGATGTGTTATTTGTTGAAGGCCTGAAACACAACTTACTAAGCATTAGTCAGCTGTGTGACAAAGGGTTTAAGGTAAACTTTACTTCCATATCCTGCACGCTTGAGCATAAGGAAGTTGAAGGTATGAAACTGACAGGTAAAAGAATTAATAATATTTACATGATAGATTTTGATTCGTTGCCTGCAAATGATTTCTGTTGCTTGTTGTCTAGTGCTGATGAGAGCTGGCTGTGGCACAAACGAGTGGCTCATATTCATATGGACCACTTGAACAAGCTTGTCAGCAAGCAGCTAGTCCTAGGTCTCCCAAATAGGAAGTTCTCTAAGGACAGACTGTGTGACTCCTACGAGAGGAGTAAGCTAGTCAAATCTTCCTTCCCCCCTATAGACATGGTTCAAACCAAGAAAGTTTTAGAGTTGGTGCATATGGACCTCTTTGGTCTATCTCAGGTTAGAAGTTTTGGAGGAAACCTATATGGCTATGTTTTGGTAGATGATTACACAAGGTTCACATGGACATATTTTCTAACTCACAAGAGTGAGGCATTCTCAGCTTTCAAAAAAATTTGCTGCTTTGACTCAAAATGAGAATAATACGAAAATCATATCCATAAAAAGTGATCATGGAGGTGAATTCCAAAATGATGCTTTTCAAACCTTCTGTGAAAATCATGGTATCAAACATATCTTCTCAGCCCCTAGAACTCCACAACAGAATGGAGTAGTAGAAAGGAAGAATAGATCGTTAGTAGAGCTTGCTAGGACAATGCTCAAAGATTCTAATCTTCCCAAGTACTTTTGGGCTGATGCCATTAACACTGCAGCTCATGTAGTGAATAGGGTTCTCATTAGACCTTTTCTTAGAAAGACTCCCTATGAGTTATACAAAGGGAGAAAGCCTAACATCTCCTACTTTAGGATTTTTGGGTGTAAGTGCTTTGTGTTAAACAATGGCAAGGGACCTTTAGGTAAATTTGATCCTAAGTCAGATGAGGGTATCTTCCTAGGGTATTCCCAAGTTAGTAAGGCCTATAGAATCTACAATAAAAGGACCAAAACTATAGAGGAGTCTGTACATGTCAAATTTGATGAAAACTTGAACAGCACTCTTTCTATAGTTGAAAAGTCATTGGATGATGTTGTGGATTCTGAATCCATAGAAACCAGTGAGCCTGAACCTCCAACCAACCTTGACTGTGTGGAACCTATTAGGGAAGTTGACCTACCTAAAGAGTGGAAGTTTGCCAAAAACCATCCCATAGATAACATTATTGGAGAGATTTCAAAAGGTGTTTCAACCAGAAAATCCCTTAGAGAGTTTTGCAACCTTACAGCCTTTGTTTCACAAGTAGAACCCAAAAACATTAAGGAAGCTCTTATGGAACCTGACTGGATAGTAGCCATGCAAGAAGAGCTGAATCAGTTTGAGAGAAACCAAGTGTGGACTCTTGTTCCTAGACCAGAGGGTAAACATGTCATAGGAACTAGGTGGGTTTTCAGAAACAAAATGGATGAGAATGGTGTGATTACCAGGAACAAGGCTAGGTTAGTGGCCAAAGGTTACAACCAAGAAGAAGGTATAGACTATGATGAGACTTATGCCCCAGTAGCCAGACTAGAAGCTATCAGGATTTTATTGGCATATGCTTGTATAATGGATTTCAAATTATTTCAAATGGATGTTAAAAGTGCTTTTTTAAATGGAGACATTAAGGAGGAAGTCTTTGTAAGTCAAACTCCTGGTTTTGAAGATCCTAAGCTTCCAAATCATGTGTTTAAACTTACAAAAGCCCTCTATGGCTTGAAACAAGCTCCAAGAGCTTGGTATGATAAGCTGAACAATTTCCTTTTACAAGAAAATTTTTCAAGGGGAAATGTAGATAAAACACTTTTTATCAAAAGACAAGGAAAAGACATTTTGTTGGTACAAATTTATGTTGATGACATAATATTTGGATCAACAAATGACAAGCTTTGTAAAGATTTTGAAAATACTATGAAAGGCAGATTTGAAATGTCCATGATGGGAGAATTGACTTACTTCCTGGGATTTCAAATCAAACAAAGCAAAAATAGAATATTCCTTAGTCAATCAAAATATTGCAGTGATCTTTTAAAGAAATTTAATTTTGAAAAATTTAAATCCATTGACACGCCTATGAGTCAATCCTGCTACTTAGATAAGGATGAATCGGGTAAAGCTGTAGATGTGACTGTGTTTAGAAGCCTAATAGGATCTCTTCTCTACCTAACCGCTAGCAGACCGGACATCATGTTTAGTGTGTGTATGTGTACTAGATACCAGGCCAATCCTAAGGAATCTCACCTCAGTGCTGTCAAGAGAATCTTCAGATATCTCTTGGGAACCAAAGATCTTGGTTTATGGTATCCTAAGGGATCCACTTGCACTCTAGTTGGTTACTCTGATTCTGACTTTGCTGGATGCAAATTGGACAGAAAAAGTACCTCAGGTACTTGCCAACTTCTAGGCAACTCGCTTGTTTCTTGGCATAGCAAGAAGCAAAACAGTGTAGCACTCTCAACTGCTGAAGCTGAGTATGTTGCTGCTGGTAGTTGTTGCGCTCAAATTCTTTGGATGCAGCAACACCTCTCTGATTTTGGGGTGGACCTAGGAACTGTGCCTATTTTGTGTGATAATACTAGTGCTATTAACATTACTAAGAATCCTGTCATGCATTCTAGAACCAAGCACATTGAAATAAGGCATCACTTCATTCGAGATCAATATCAACAGGGCAAGATTAAGTTGGAATATGTCAATACAACTGAGCAGTTGGCTGACATTTTCACCAAGGCCTTGCCTAAGGACAGTTTCTTCTTTATAAGAATGAAACTGGGCATCATTGATCCCAATGAAATCTGATCCTTATACCCAATTCGACTGCACAATCGAGTGTCCTGTGGCCAAATTGGCATTAATTCACTCAATAGTTGATTGTGAAATCGACTGATTGATGAAAACTGCCTTAGTTTGTCAATCTGGAAATTCGATATTCGATTGCACAATCGAATGGATGGGTCTCAGTTTTATTTTGTTTATGTCTGTTTTATTTTATGTTTGCTTCAATCGAATGGGGATTCGATTGATAGTTTCTCAGAAAGATGTCTGTTGAAATTCTCATCATGTCAATCGGATTGGCAAATCGAGTGTTCATGTATCTGGAACCAGTTTTTCTGATTTTTGTTTCGATATTCGACTGGGTAATCGAGTGATGCACTGAAAGTTGGTTAAAACTCAATTGGACACGCGACTGTTTGGATTAAGTGAACCACAAGTCAGAGAACATTTGGAAATCAAAAACCCAAGCATCGATTGGGTAATCGATTGACAAGTATCCGTTGAGAAAATTATAGCCGTTGGATGAGTGTAACGGTCATATTTTAAACCCAGATATGCAGACAGGCGATTGGGCAATCGAATTTCAACAGTAGTATATAAATCTGGACTTCACTACTCGATTTCTCAATCCAATACTGCATTCTGCTATCATCTTCTTCATCAAACTACAACCTGTTCTTCATCCAATCAACATCTAATTCGTATTACTCAATGGCTAGAGTTAAACGAACTGGTAGGAAACCAATTGTTACCTCTGCTGGCCCTTCATCCAGAAATGTTCAACCATCCAGCTCATCTTCTTATTCTTCTACCTCTAGTGGAAGAACTCCCTCACCATCACCTCCTCCACCTCCTTCACCTCCAGCAAAAAGGGTTTCAATACCTACTCATAAGGTACAAGCGAAGGACAAAGGCAAAGGTATTGCCACTACTCCTGAAGCTAGCAAAAAGAGGAAGGTTCCTCCTTCTGAAAAACTGCTGGGTGATGCAATGAAAGAGCTAAAGAAGAAGAAGAAGAAGCCGTCATCTCCACCTAAAAAGGCTAAGCCTTCACAAGAGAAGGTTATTGAAGGGAAGGCTGTCCCAGATTCATTTGCCAAAAGAAAAATCCAAGATGCCAGAACTCTGGATTTCCCTTATTTTGATCAAAATGGTTTTTCCTTTCAAAACCATTTAAGGTTCCATGGTTTGGAAAACCTTCTTACCTGTTCTTTGGATGTCTACCCAAAACTGGTAAGAGCCTTCTATTCCACTTTCATCCTCACCAAAACTGGTTTTGCTGCTGAAGTAAAAGGTAAAAGAATGGCAATGACCTTTGAAGAGTTTTCAAAGTTGACTGGTTTGCCGTTCTGTGGATATACTATCGATGGCCGAGCACAAGACACTCCTGAAGATGAAGGTTGGGAAAACTCCATCAACAAACATGCTGCCTTACAAGAGTTGATGATGGAAGGATTTGTTGAAAAAGGAACCATTCAAGCTGGTCAAATGAAGGTTGAGCACAGGCTGCTCATGTATGTGCTAACACGAATGTTAGTACCTAGAGCCGGAAATCACGCAGTTGTACAGAGGCTGGACGTTGTCTTGCTATGGGGACTGTACAAGGAACTCAAAATGAGTTGGGCTTGGATTGTGCTGCTGAACATGCATGAATCAGCACAAGGGAAACACATCCTGCCCTATCCCCAATTGGTTATGAGGATTCTGAGGCATTTCAAGGTGTCTCTAGCCAATGAAGAATCACTCACAACCACTCATACATTTGGTGAAGCTATTGTCAACCAAATGCAGATAAGAAGGATCAACAATGTTTGGACAAGGACTCCAACACCTGCTGATCATGCACAACCAAGTGTTGATCAAGCCCAGACAAGTGCCCAAGCACCTACATCAGCTGAAGGATCTTCTGAGATCATGGCAAAGCTGATGGAGATTCTGCAACACCAGACTGAACACAGTGAGAGGATAGAAGCTTCTCTTCTAAAGCTTCAAACAGCCTTGGAATCAGTTCAAAAGGATGTTTCAGACATCCAGGAGCACTTGGGTCTCAAGATGTCTTTCGAAGACATTGCAGAGATTGGGAGGCAATCAACTACTGAACCAAACCAGAACATTGAGATTGGTTCTGATTCTCATGGGGAGAAGACACCTGCTGAGGGTAATACAGCGGTCTCTCCTCCTCCTGCTGGTGATAATGAGGATCAAGCCTAAGGTTTTAGTGGTCTAGGTTTATTTTGATGCTATTTGATTGTCTCTGGTTGCTTTCTTGTTCTTACATGTGTTGCCCATTAATTTCCTCTTATATTTTGTCGTATGTCTTTTTGTATTAATGACAAAAAGGGGGAGATTATTATTTTAATTAATATGAGATTAAGTTGTATTTGATTCGTTGTATGTGTTTGTATCTGATGATGTATATGCTGGATTAACATTATGATGAAATACTGATAGTATTAACTCTGATGATCTGATATTGATTTTGTGCAAAATGCTGATGTTGTACTGCTGCATTATTCTGCTGATATTGCATTACACATGTCCTGATTAATGCACATTCATCATCTGATACATACTAATCTGATACATACTAAGCTCTGATGTTTTATTTTTCCATCTGAATCTAATACACGTTACACAAATTTGTTCACTCCCTGGTCATGCACTAAATTGTTTGCATCATGCATTCCAAAACTCAGGGGGAGATTTTGTTTATATATAGAATCTCAATATTAATTGTATGTTTGTCATTAAATCAAAAAGGGGGAGATTGTAAGCAATAAGCTTCCCTGATCTAGTTTTGATTTATGTACCAAACATACAAGTGCACATTAAATAGTTGCTTGATCTAATGTTTTGAATGAAGAAACATTTCAGGCATACATGAAGACACTACAACACTTGGAACAATAGTTTGCAACTCAAGGAATCAACCATAGTTGGAGGATGCACTTGAGGAAGATGCAGTTTTAGTATAGTTGTATTAAGTGTCTAGGTATCAAAGTTAAGTAATCAATCACTAGAGTCACACACAAAACATGCCAATGAGTTTTTTTCATTCATTCATGTGTTATGAAACTTAAAACTGTAAACACTCGATTGAACAATCGATTGCATGGGTTATCAATCGAATGGCACGTAAACTGTCTTAAACAACTGAGGTCTGTAACAAGATCATTCAATTGTCCAGTCGATTGCACAATAGACTGACAACTCGATTGATGCTCAAATTCAAGTTACAGAGAGCACTCAGTCTGTGCCCACTCGATTGACCACTCGATTGTTCACTCGATTGGCAACTTGATTGTCTGCAGTATCTGAGTCATTTTGACCACGATATTCGATTGATCAATCGATTGATGCAACATTTCATATCACAGTGAGCACCCAGTTTTGAACAACTCGATTGCTCACTCGATTGAAATGAAATTATGGCATCAGGTCTGAATCAGTGGATCACGACAATCGATTGAACAATCGATTGATGCAACATTTCATATCACAGTGAGCACCCAGTTTTGTCCAACTCGATTGCTCACTCGATTGAAAGATTTTCATAGCATCAGGTCTGATTCAGAAACTTGATCAATCGATTGACCAATCAAGTGAAGCCTATATAATTCAAGATTCCAGAAACACAGAATATACGACACTCGATGCAGCAATCGATTGTATCCTTACAAATTCGATTGGGCAATCGATTGTCCTGTGTCTGTCTTGAATATATATATATATGGTGCCTCAAAACCTTTTTTTAAAAAAAAAACAACCACAACAAGAAAGAACACTTGCATAAAAACTTTTCACATTTTCAGAACCTCTTGCTCTCAATCTTGCATATCTCTGAAAACACTTTGAAAGAAAAGTTTTTCCAACACATAAAAATATTCATTGGCAAATCAAATCTTTTGTGTGGTGCTAGAATGATTGAATACATTTCTTGATACTACTTTTCTTTGTTTGTGACAAAGACAATTCTTTGTAATTGAAGCTGTAACAAATCCAGTTTGGAAACTGGTGGCTATCCTTGTTGGTGTGGGATCATCAAAAGGAAGTCTACTTTGATCTTGTGTGAGTTTGGGGATAAACTACAAGGATCAAAGGGTGACAAGATAGAAGTGAATGGAGTTAGATTGATAGGTCGTGTAGAAGACTGGAAAATCTGTAAAAGTACTCGAATTCATTCTATAGTGAAAAGGCTGGAATCATGATTATGATTACAGGACTGGATGTAGGCCGTTGGATCAACGGCTGAACCAGGATAAATCTTGGTGCAATCTTTTCTATCCCTCTTCTCTTTAATATTCAGCATTGTTTAAATTGCTTGTGTTGCATGCTCCTTGAATAAATCTTGTATGTGATTTTAAGTTTCCGCTGTGTTTGTAAATTGTATGATTGGTGCATAATTGGAATTGGGAATTATGTCTAACTAGTTGGAGTTGATCTTAATTCTCTTGTTTTTAATAAAAAAGAAGTCATAGTTTTCCAACAACACACTCTGAAGTTGCACTAACTCTAATAATGCAACAAATATGAAGTTACACTTGCTACTAATTCTAAGTCACACTGTTTTGCCTTTAACGAAACTATTCAAGCAACACAACATATGATTCCAATAATCAAGTCAATGACTATGAAAAATAAATGTCAATGATTATAATGGAGAAAAATCAACGACTCTAATGATAGGTCAAAGGCTTTGATAGATTGAGCAAAATATTGAATTGGACTTTACTTTTGAAGGTTCAAGAACAAACCCAAAATTGTTTCCGTCCAAATAAAATCAATCATATGAAGGAAGACTCAAATGAATCAATTTATAAGAAATAATTGTTGACCAAGCTGAAAAAGAGATACACGTTCCTTATTTAGATATTTTAATTTAATTTTATTATTTGAAATTATTTTATAATTCAAATTATAATTATTATAGAGCTCGACTCTAGTGTTAGAATAAATTTTATAGAATTTTCAAATAGTTCACTGGTATTATAAAATTTTAAAATATCTATTTTTTTTTTTTATAATATCTACATATTATAAATGTTTATTGAGTCTTGAATACTTTGAAATGAATTAGTTTTCGAGTTGTTACATTATTTTATCTATCAAACTAATTGTATATTAATCGGATCATATTTGTTTAGTTATATATAAATTATATATAAAATATTACTATAATTGGAATTACGTTTATTGTTGTTTTATTTTTATTCAAAATTTATTTTTATTAGGTTTTTTATTCATTTAAAATTTATTTTTATTAGATTTTTTTATTAAGGTGAATCGTAGTTTGTATTATGATATATGAAATTTTATATGGTCTTTTTAGTACTAGACAATAAATAAATCCTAGTTTTTATTGTGAAACATGAAATGTGTCGTGTCAAATTGAAATCTCTTGCATTTTTTAATATATAATTAGTGGTGTGAGTGTTACATTAATAAAATAGCTTTAAATAGTATTAAATTGTTTGTAATCAATATAGTGACTACTTGTTGTAGCGGTTGGGCGTAGTTGTTTATGTCCATTGAAATGAGTTTGCACCTCGTGAGGGACTTTTTGAATTTGTAAAATAATATTTATAAATATGAGAGATAGTAGATTTTGTAAAATAATATTTATAAATATGAGAGATAGTAGATTTTAAATGTCAATTTTTAATTGCTATCACATTATTACGAGTAATTTATCCATAATTTTTTGAAAGGCAACTTAGACCTCATCTAATTTAAATGTCAAATTTTTATTGGTGCCACATCATTATGAGTAATTTACTCATAATTATTTACGGAACAACTTAGGTCTCACATAATTTAAAAGATATGAGGGCAAAAAATTCTAATATTATCAACATGACATAATCACTCCCTTACCTAAGCATATTCTTTCTCATAAAGCATTAATATATTCAACAATCTACTTGGGAACTCAATTATTCTCATCGCATTAAAGCATTAAAAGGAGTTCGATCTCATGAGAGACTTATTGAATTAATTTTTTTAATCTTTGTTCTTTATAATAATAATGGGGTAAATGTAAAAATAATATATAACATCTGTAAAAATGTCGAATTTTAATTGGTGTTCACATCATTATAAATAACTTACCCAAAATTATTTGAATGACAACCTAAACTTTACTTGGTTTAAAAGATATAAGAGGTAAACCTTTTTTAATATTATCACCATCACTCTTACGTGATCTCATTCTTTCACCTAAAGCATTAATATATTCAAGAATCTACTTGAAAATTCACCCCATTATCCTCACAAATTCACTTTAATTACAAAATAGTCTTTATTAATAAATGAAACACACGTTAATGTGAAAAAATTATTATTCCGTCTTGTTTTGTTATATGGTAAAAAATTGGGAATTTTTTTAACATAAAAAAAATTGTCGTCTTAGCGTAGGTTATGACCGGCGTTAGAGTTAGCGTAGGGTAAGCAAATACTAACTTTTTTTAAGAAAAATTTATTTTGTTTCAATTTTCAAAATAAGAAAAATCCATAATTGTATGATGTAACATATATATGATGGGCCATTTGTTTTGGTTACTTCATATGACTTCTTTTGGAAAAAATGAATAATTTTGAGAATTGTTATTTGTACCCACCAATTAAAGTTAAAGTGTATCTTAATTTTATTTCGTGTGCTGTATTAACGTTTGTAAATGTATTTTTAATTTAAATTAAATTTTTATAACGTAATTTGTATTTGAATTTTTTTTTACAAACATCATTTTAAAAAATAAAATTTGCTTGGATTATATAGTCATATGTATTTTTAAATATACTTTTGTAAAAAAATTGTGTAGATTATATTATAATATAATGTAAATTTTATGGTTAGTGTATTTTGCAGTTAATATCAAAATACATAGAAAAATGTTTATACTTCTAAAGGTAAAATAGACAATTCAAAAATATTTATTATATTATTTTTGATTGAACGTAAATTTCAAACAAAATTAAATTCATGGAACTAATTTTTAAGAAAACCTAAACATAATGTCAATCCACTTTTACATTTTTAAATTACATTCAGAATCGTAAATGAAAAATAAAACATGCTTAAGATTAGTAGTAAGAAAAAATTGAGATACTTTTTTACTTATTCCAAACAATATATTTTGCTAAATAACTCAAATTTATGGTAATCAGCAAATGTTAACCGTGGTTATAATAACAAGTAACAACAGGAAGGAATGACCTAACTGCCGCCGGAAGCAGATTTTTTTTTTTTTATTCTATTTTTATTTTATCTATCTATTAGAGATGAGTAGTCTAAGGTTATATTTGGCATAAATCATTCCATGTTATTTAGATTTTTTTGTCTTAATACAACATTTAATTTTTTATCTTTGTGTAATATTTATTTGATTTAAATTGAAACTTCGATCACTTATATATTTATTTTCAGTCAATTACTTTAATATCATCGTCACAACTCTCTATTCCGGACATTTTGATTAAGTCAAATTTGTAAGTTTTGTCACAGTTGTAGTTATTTTTCCATTTTATTCTATTAATTTGGGTGTTATGAGTTTATCCACAAATTCATTCTTTTTAATTTTAGTGATTTTGAATTGTATTGTCGATGTAATCAATTCGAATGAAAGAATATTGTTTTTTTAGCAAAAAAAATATTAACCGTTAATGAACTTTTTTGGCCTCATGACATTATTCTCACAAATCTAGGAGCTGCTTCCCTAATCTCTTTTCTTCTATTTATCTTTTCTTGGTCTAAGATGAATGGTTTAAGATCAATTTTTTTTTGTTCGAAATCATCTATCTAAATAGTTTTTCTTATTATCTTTTATCTAAATGAATGATTTTCACACGTATTTAGTTTTTTTTTCTTCGTCTTTTCGTCATTTTAGTATTACATTGTTTTGGTTTCTCGTTTTACTGTGGTGTTCGTTTGATTTCAGATTGATATATCAACTTCGATCAAGTGCAAATTCAATCAATGACTTTGACGGCTTCAACGTTGCAGCTTCGGAAATATGTGTATTTCAAACACTTTAATTTTTCCATATTTGTAGGTTTTATTTTATTTATAACTATTATGTTGTTTTATGCTATTAATTTTGGATGTTAACTTGTTTGTAAGTTCATCATCTTCATTTTTATCAATTTTAAATTATATTATTAATTAATGTAATTTTAATGATTTGAATAAATCAATAGCATTTTTTATTATAAAAAAAATCAAATGTTAATTGTTATTTGTTAACTTTAAGCCTACGTTCATTAGGTACACTTTTTTTGACAAACTCATTATGTAAACTTGAAGCAAGTTTATAATACATTCTTTTTAAGAAAATTGTATATCATTTGATGGAAAAATATAGAAGTATAATTTTTTTTTTCAAGAAGAAAAACCTAAGTGTGCGTGCTTCAGGTAGAAAAACTCTCACTTTTCCGTCAAATATACACATAGTGTAAATTGACTTTGAAGCTTGTCAAGTTTTCTTACTTCAAGTTTTCACCATTTCCCCCATTAAACACTTAATCAAATTTATGAAAATTCCTTAACTCATAGTTCATGTTATATTCGCTCACCTAAAATTACGGTGTCTTGCAATCTTTCTCACAACTTGATTCCTGTAGTGTAGTTCTCTTGCAATTTACAAATTTGAACAAAAGAGAAATTAACACGTAGTGAATGATTCATTCTTAATCTCTCAAATTGTAGAGGTTGGACAATTTAACCATTAGAATTAACAAAAAGTTTTATTATTTTATAATTTTGTTTAGTTTAAAGAAGACTCATTCAATGCTAATACTACTAAAAGCCATAGCTGTAAGTTTACCGGCAAAAATTTATTTATCAATGATTTTTATTCCACATAAATGGACAAAAAGGTTACATATATTCAAATGGTTTGATTGTATTTATGTTCTCTCTATTTTCACAAATTTATACGATTAGTCTTACTATTTTAAAAGTAGACAATTATAATCCGTCTTTTAAAGATTTGAATTAAAAAAATAACAATTTGACATATTTTAAATAATGTAACATACAATTTTATGATATAAAACTATCTAGATATATTAATTACTTATATGTAATTAATTAAATTACAAAAATAAAAGATTTTTTAAGTTGAAAGATTAAATTTTAGAGAATTAATTATATTACAATTTTATGGGTATTAATCATTTTACGTCATGATATTATATTTCATGTTATTTAAAGAATGTCACATCACTAATTTTAGTTAAAAATTAAACCATAGTCAATAATCATAACTATTAAATTTTAAAATAAAAAGACTAAATTCGTGAATTGATAAAAATAAATGAACTAAAACTGTAATTATGTGTTGTAAAATTTATTTTATATTTAATTATAAACTAAAAATTATCAAATCGCCGATTGTAAATAAAAATTATTCAACTCCTTCAATTTCAAGAGATGGTTATTCAGTTGCTTAGATAGAGACAGTTATTCATATTCAGTCCATTATATATAGATAGTTAAAGCCTTATCACAATTACCATATGCAAAACTTGAAGCAATGGCTTATGCAATCCACTTTATCTTTTTAATCCAAATTTGCACCATTAACATTAATGTTGCTACAAGCAATAACTTTAATTCTAGACAAAATTTCTCATCCATTCTAGTCTTTGGTGATTCAACAGTAGACACAGGCAACAACAACTACATCAAAACATTGGCCAAAGGAAATCATTTACCATATGGAAAAGATTTTCCTAGTCATGTACCAAATGGTAGATTCTCTAATGGAAAATTGGTTATTGATTTCCTTGCATCTAAACTAAATCTCAAAGACACTGTCCCTCCTTTTTTGAATCCAAATCTAACAAATGAAGAGATTCTGACCGGTGTTAGCTTCGCATCGGGTGGATCAGGTTTCGATGATTTGACGATTGTTTTATCTGGTGCCATATCAATGTCCAAACAAATTGAATATTTCAAAGATTATGTTGCAAAGGTTAAATGTGTTGTAGGGGAAAAAGAAGCTAAACAGAGAATTGAAAATGCTTTGGTTATTATTAGTGTTGGAGCTAATGACTTTGTTTTCAATTTTTATGACTTTCCAACTAGAAGATTTGAGTTTAATATTAGTGGATATCAAGATTATATTCAGAGTAGGCTTCAAATCTGCATTGAGGTAAATTTAATTAGAAGTCATTGATTAAATTTCATAATTATATAACAATTTTTCTAAAGTGCACACCGCTATTTTTAATTGTCAACTTTTTTCTTAATAATTATGTTTTAATCATTTTATTTTATAGATTTACCTATTTTTAACGTCTCTTTCTCTAAATAGAAAAATCTATAATTAAGGAGTAGCTCAATTGTTTGAGTTGAAACACCAAAAAAGTTATTTTAATGTAATTTATGATTTAATATCTGTTACTAACATTTTTCCATCTACATAGACGACTATTTTGACAACCATCCACTAACTATTAATTTTTTTCTTAAAAAAATCAATAATTAATAAAAATAGGCAATATTGATTGATGTTTATTGTGTACAATAATGGTGTACACATTGACAAATTAACTATTGTGTATAATTATAAAAAAAAATATAAAATTAAATTATAAAATGGGGTTTTAATTTAAAATATTTTTTAAAAAACACACAATTATTATAAATTTTCTTGAACATATTTGTTATGTAATTTTTTTTTTCTAGTAAAACGCCTATAAAAAGGTCTAATATACATATTACATAGTTTATGTTATGTGCATAAATATTATTGTTGTAGGAATTATACGAGCTTGGATGTAGAAAATTTGCTGTGACTGGGCTTCCAGCAATTGGTTGCATACCTCTTCAAATAACAGCCAAGTTTGTAAGTTTAAAGGATAGGAAATGTGTGGAGAATGAAAATTTAGAGGCTAAGGTTTACAACCAAAAATTGGCAAAGCGATTACTTCAAATGCAAGCAACTCTTCCAGGAAGCAGAGTGATTTATACAAACGTATATGATCCCTTTATTCGCCTTATTAATCATCCTCAAAAATATGGTGAGCTATATTTATGGTTAATGTGTGATCTTGGTATAAAAAAATTATGATCAATTTTTTTTTATTATGATAAATATTATGGCTTTTTGTTCATTCTTATTGGTACAAAGCACTTAAATGGTTAAATTTTTACTTAAATATATGAGGACTTAATGTTGATTTGAGGTTTTAACACTACACATTTGGCAGCGATTTGATAAGAAACAATGTTTTAAGAATTTGGAAGAGATAATTAAAAAAACAAAGTTGTTATGCTATCTTAATCAATTTTCACTATTTCCCTCCATAGCGTCTAACAAATAAAGAAATCCAAAAAAAAAAAATAAATCCAAATTTATCTATCAAATATGCAATTTTCTTGAAATTTTTGGATTACTCTTTTAAATGGATGAAAAGAATGAACATCTATTAAGGAATTAATCTTATATTTTTATTTTTATTTTGTGTTTCTCTAAAAAAGATAATTTGGACTTTTTATTATTAATAAAAAAATTAATAAAAAAATATACAATTCACTAATTTGTATATGTCCTATTAGCAATACTATTGACACATCACCATGTAGTTAGACATAAATTCGATAAAAAAGAATTATAACATTTATGTTTTGAAACTTAAATGGAAAATTTAGAATTTTTTTTAAATGAATCATATAGGAAACAAGTCAAATTTATAAGATCGAAGGTGTAACTTTGTCTATAGTTAATTACTCTTAAGAATCATACATTGAATAAATTAAAATCTAACGAAATATGTATAAATAATGGATAATTTTCACCTTACAAATTAATTTTAGTAGAGAAAAATTGATGCTTTAAAGCGTATTTATGTATAGTATTTATTAATTCTGTATTCTTTTAACTTTTTATCTTTATCGCACAGGTTTCAAGGAAACAAAGAAAGGGTGTTGTGGAAGTGGCTTATTTGAAGTAACTCCACTGTGTAATGAACTCACACCGGTGTGTGATGACGCTTCAAAATATGTATTTTGGGACAGTGTACATCCAAGTGAAGCAACCTACCAATATGTTGCTAAGTACATCGAAATAGAAGTCTTACCAAAGTTCTAATTTCATATGGATTTCAGGATTTGTATATTTGATTCAAGTCTAGTGCTTTGTACTTCATTTGGGAGTATTTGTATTCTATTTATTTGTAGTAAAAAAAATCTCACTCTTAATAACACGGAGAATGAATAATTATGGTAAAAATATTTGCATAAAGTTCAATGGTTATCCAAAATATGATTGACATATAGATCACCAAGTGTCAAAGTTCATCCTAACCCTAATTTAAAAGTGTTTAACTATCCATCCTAAACTCATCACAAAAATGATACAAAATATATATATATATATATTTCTATCAAGAAAAGAAGGTACATCAAATGGTTCACATCTATAAATTAGAACAAACTATTTTAAATATTCTTCTCCAATTTTTTCGATTCACATCCATAAATTAAAACAAACTTTTTTAAATATTCTTCTCCAATTCTTTCGATTCATGTGTGTTAAGAAATCTCCGTAAATCTTCAATCCTCATAAAACTAAAAAGGGACGGATCCAAAGAATTTAAAGGTGGGTTGCAGTCCCTCTCCTTATATAAATTTATTAGTATATTAATAAATTTATATTATTTTTAAAAATATCATAATAATTTTACATAATCTTTATTAATAAAAAAATTTCGACCTGTCCGATTGATTTTTGGATTTGTCCCTACTTTGACTCCTCAATTGCTACAAAAATATAGTGAACTCATCACCTTCTCAAGAATCATTGGATTAACATCATTATAATTATTGATGTCAATTTCACAAATTCCCTAATTATTAACTTGAGCTCAAATGTTGGAGGAGACAAAAATTTCATAGTTATTAAGACTCCAAAATAAGAAGTCCGCAAAACTAAAATTATAGGCTAAGTAGGCTTATGGACCAACTTTTTCAAATTTATCTTTTGATATTTTTTACAAAAAAAAATATTTCGACAAAAAATTAATTTGTCCTCAATTTTCCAATAAAAAGTTATTTACAAAACTTTTTTGATTTGAGAAAAATAATTTTTAATTTTTCTCACAATTTTTTTTAAAAAGGAATTTTAAAACAATTTTTTCCAGAAATAAAAATAGTAAATTCTTTTCATAAAAAATAAATTTCAAATTTTTTTCTTCAGATTAACAGAACATTCGAGCCATGAGCCCTTCACTTGGGCTACACAAAACAATGAAATTATGAGTCAGAATTTTAAAATATTATTTCAATAAAAGGCTTAATATTAAATGACTTAATATGAAAATCTTTAAAAAAGAAACTTTAAACTTTTAAACTACAAGTTTTGATCAAATTTGTGAGATTTAACATGTATTTATTTTTCAAGGATCAAATAGTCAGCAAGTTTTATTTATTTTTCGCAACAATTCATATTGTCTGCATATTTTTTGCAATCACACCTTTTTGAATTTATCTCCACTGGCATAACACTTATCAGAATCTAATGTAGAACATAGCTTTGGAAAATAGACATTAATTTCTGTGCATCAGTTGGATTTTCACCAAGTTCTTTAAACCTATATATTCTCCATCACTTCATGGAAGTCGAATATCACCTTCATTTGAATGCACCACTTGTCAAAATTCTTGTCATCAAGTATTGAAAAGACTCTTTACTCACGGAAGACTCAGAGTCAATCACAGGGTGTGTATACCAATTTGTTGGAGGAAATACACATTCACAAGAAACTAAAAGGAGAAAAAACTTAGTGAAATTGAAATTATAAATTGTTCTTGAATTACTAACACAAACAAATTAAGTTGTATTTATACACATAACTAGTGTAGGCACCACATTTAACTCAACTAACACATCTAAATTAACTATTACAAAAATCTTCCCTTTTTTATACTGACACACAACTTCCTTGAAACAATTCTCATTTTTTTTTCTCAGCTTCAACATCACCACTTCATATTGATACTGAGGAGCTTTCAGGTTCTGCATCAGAATCCAATTGTTCATTGCCTTGAGAAGCAAGTAATTGATCTGGCAAGTCAGTGTGGAAAGTCTTTGATAGTAAAAGTGAATAAAGAAATTCAGATGATGAATTCCTCTTCATTGCAGACTTAGGCTTACAATGATTATGTGTACCTTTATATTGTGTCTCAATAATTTCACCATCTATATTTCTCTCAACTTTTTTCTTCACAGCACAATTAGGCCAATTACATTTATAATAACTTCTCTGATTTTCACTTCCTTTTTCTAATTTCTCTTCATATTTTTTCCAATTATAGCCATCATTATCATGCACCCTTCTTCTTAAAGACTCGTTTTTTTGGTTACCATTACTATAATTTTTCGGTTCATTTCTATTGTTGTTATCTTCAGCATCAAATATTTCTATGGCTACATCATCTTCCATTCTTAAATTACCAATCGCGGGCCAAGACTCAAATTTCGAACGAAGAACCATAAGAGAATAACAGAAGATTGCAGCAACAATAGATAGCATCAAATTTATCTTCATCAATTGAAGAGTTAAACATCCAAGGAAGAAATTAAGAAGATCAGATTCAAATCCAAGATCAATTTGCCTTGATAAACAAAAAGACATTAAAGCAAAAGATGCACAAGAAATTAGACTCAATAGATCTGGTTTTCCATTCAAAGCTTTATTATCAGATACAAAAGAGTAGAAAGATGTGAGCAACAAAACAAGAACACCCAAATGAGCTTTTAGCAAGAATCTCCTTGAAAGTTTCCATTTTTTCAAAAATAACATCATGACACTGATAGTGAAACTTACCATAGTGTAAATAATGATTTTGATGAAGTTCCACTCTCCAAAAAGATGAATGAAAGAAGAGCTAAGTGCATAAGAAATTAGTCCAATGATACTTGAAAAAAATCCTAATATTCTCCATTGCTTTTTTTGTATTATTATTACTCTATTGGAAATTCTTATGGGCATGGTAGTTAATTTCCAAAGGGTATAGTGTGTATTAATTAACTTGTATTTGGATTCTATCATTGATATGTTGTTAGTGTCAAAGAGGATTTTGAGATGGAAAAGAACTTTGTAAACTGAATGAAAATTATTGTTTACTTTTTTAACAAGAAAAATCTATTTTAATTTGTGGTTACAATCTGTTGTTGACAAATATGTTGAATTTCTAAATCAAAACAAAAGAAAATGTATTTTCTATTGCAAATGAGACTTGGACAGTTGGCCTTGACTTGAGGGTTGTCAATACAAAAGTCAAGTCACCAAATAGGTACTCTAAATTATTGCAGCAGTTCATCCAATAAATACCCACAAGACTTTTAGTCCAAATTTCATTCGCCGCCTTAATTTCCTTGGGAATTTCATCCAAAAAAGGGAACCAAACCTTGCTAGATTCTGAATCATGCTCAACAAAATTTTGAGTTGGCTCAAGCAGGCAAAGATATGGAAATTTGTGAGTTTTACTTCATCAATTATTGGACTACTCTTTTACTCTCTTAGCTCTTCTTTCAATAATCTATATGTTGAATTCCAATTCTTCTCAATTATACAACCTCTTCCCACAAATGGCATCAAGACCTTGGGTTCTAAACCTTGGGAAACACGAGTGAAAGTGTGATGGAGAATCAAAATTGGGAAACACAAGTGTGAGTGAAAGAAAAAAAAGAAGAAATGAATGGAGGAGGATTTCCATCGAATTTGCTAATTCTAGATGGGAAGAACTGGGAGAGGTGGTCTACATCAATGAGATCGTTGTTGGGAGCTCAAGAAGTGTTTGAGATTGTTCAAGATGGATATGAACAACTTGGTGTGAATCCAACAGAAAGACAACAAACAACTGTCAAAGATTGCAAGAAAAGGGATTGCAAGACATTGTTTTACATCCAGCAAAGTGTGGATTCAAATAATTTTGAAAGGATCTCAAAGGTATCTACATCAAAAGAGGCATGAGATATCTTGGTGAAGTATTACATAGGTGATGAAAAAACCAAAAAAGTGAAGCTCCAAATGCTAAGAAGGCAATACGAATTGTTGTAGATGGAAGAAGATGAAGCTATAGTAGATTACTTCAATCGTGTTCAGGTTGTTGTTAATCAAATGAGAACAAATGGTGAATCATTAACTGAAGTGGCAGTTATTGAAAAGATTCTTAGAATGTAAACACAAACGTATGATCACATAGTGGTGGCAAATGAAGAATCAAAGGATATTGATAAGATGAAGATGGAGGATTTGCAAGGCTCTCTTGAAGCTCATGAATTGCGATTAAGAGAAAGGTGTGCAGCAACCTCAATATCACAAGTGCAGGCCTTGCAGGCTCAAGTTAGCAAGAAGATCAACCAAGGTGATGTGAAACACAAGAAAGGCAAAGGTAACTTCAAGTGGTACAAGAAGTATGATTATGATGAAGAGATGGATGATTCCGATGAAGGGTCTGTAAGTTCAAAAGATCATAATAAAAGTAACAACAACAGCAAGAATTTGAATGGCAAGAAGAAATTTAACAAGAAAGAAATCCAATGTTACAATAGTCAAAAATGGGGGCATTTTGCAAATGAGTGCAAATCCAAGAAAGTCCAAAGAGAGGATGATGGTGCTCAAATGGCAGTTGAGGATTCAGATTCAGAGGATGTGTTATTGATGACAATAACAAACAAAGATCGTTCCGGAGAAGGTGTTAAACATGAAGATCGTTCCGGAAAAAGTGTTAAAAATAAAGATCGTTCTGGAAAAGGTAAATAACGTTCTTCATATCAATTTTGGTTTCTTGATACTGGATGCTCTAATCACATGACTTTCCACAGAGATTGGTTTGTAAGCATTGATGATAAGGTAAAAAGAGAGATTATATTTGCAGATGGCAGCAAAGTAACTGCAGAAAGAGTAGGAAATGTGTTGATTCAAAGGAAAGATGGCAAGCAATATTTCATATGTAATGTGTTGTATGTGCCAAGAATGAAGAACAATCTGTTAAATCTTGGACAGCTACTTGAAAAGGGATATTCAATGAAGATGAAGCATGGTGAAATAAAGATGTTTGATAGTGCAAACAGGTTTGTATTGAAGGCACCATTGTCCAGAAACAGAACCTTCAAAACAACATTGTCAAATAGATCCTTAAGAATGATGGAGGTTGAAGGATTGGATGAGATGTTGAATCCAAGGGAATATGATGTTAGTACCCCAGCTATTCAACCTCACACAGCTTGTAGAACTACAAATAAATGGAAAACAATCAATCCCAAAGTAAGAGCAAAAGTTGTTGTAGGCGATGTTAAGCAAGGGAACAAACATGTTAATGTTCCAGCCACTCTTTCTATTGTGCCAAACAACAGAAGAAAGGTCCCTGCAATTTCCATTTGCAGAAAGAATGAAGTGATTGGGCTAGATGATGATAGTGATGATGGTAAGTGTGAGGTCCAAGGAAAGCTAATAGATGCAACTAGGAATCATGTTGAAGCTCCTAGCAATAAGGCAATAGTTATTGAATGTTTGGCTTGCAACAAGACTGATTTGCAGCAGCTGGACAAATTGTTGGAAGATGACATGAAGGTGATAATAGGGATGAAATCTGAAGCATTGAAGACTGCAATTGGTCAAGGCGGCAAAGAGAAAAAGGCTGATGCGATGTTAACCATGAGTGTCGTGACTGAAGAAGGCATGATTTCGGTGAAAAATGCAGTTTGTGAAAGATTGTTGAATCAAAGAGTTGAGATAAAGATGAAGTCTAAGAAGATCAAGGACTGTTTGAACATAACTGCAAAGTGCATGAAAATATGCTATCAATGTGGTGAAGAAGGACATTTTGCTCAAAAATGCGCAAGACATTCAAGTGTTCATAGAAAGAGCAATCATTTAAAAACAAGTTTTCACTTTTTAAGAGATCAAGTGACAAAAGGAAGGATGAGACTAGAGCACTGCAATATGAGTGATCAAAAGAAAGGCATCCTAACTAAAAGCTTGAAGAGAGTGAATTCAAATAGATTAGGAACAATCTTGTATTAATGTCAATTGAATCACTTTGAATTAGGGGGCATGTTGGAGATAATTCAAAATGATGTAGTTAAAATGTAGTTAGAAGTTAGTTAGAATAATTATTAGAAGTTGGTTAATGTAAAATAGCAACAAAACTGCTGCTATAAAAGGCCAAGAAAGAAATGTGTAAAGCTGTAATATGCAGAACCAGATGTCACGACCCGAAATTTAAATATCGTGACCGGCGCACAAGCTATACTCCTAGCCTGGCAAGCCTATCAATTAACTACCATTTCAAAAAAAATACATGTACTATTACTCGAAATTTCGACAGAGTCTCCTCTGTAAATTCAACATTTCCAAATTTATGAAATCCCTGTCAAATTCTCAATCCAGTCACAATTCAGATAACATAATCTAGTTTTTTAATACACCTTCCAACAAACTAAATAGACTTTCTAAACTCCAAAATAGCTGCAATTACATAGACTCAACAACTGTTACAAAAAATGGTCCTCGATCAAAGAGGCCTACCCAAACAAAAGAAGTGTGTTGAGACTTGAATCAAATAATAGATTCCTACTCAGCTGCTTGCGAATCTGAAAAAAATTAAGCAACATAACGGTTAAGTCACAAAGACTTAGTGAGAAGACAACAGCCACCATCAATTAGAAGGGAAACACAAAAGGCACGAATAACTGTTTAATCGCTTGACATAAATATTAGAAAACCAGTTGATAACGAAAACGAAATCAAAATAAACCTTAAAATCATCATAAAAATCAAACAAGTAACAATACAAATTTTTAGAACCGAGAGGCGGCTTTATCTCATTGATAGCCCTTTCCTCCTAAGGGTGGCCGTTTCCTTAGAGGCGGCTCCATCTAACGGATGGCCCTCTCCTCTCAATCCCCGCAACGCATAATCACGTATCAATTAGGGAGCTTACATCTCGTTGATAGCCCTTTCCTCCTACGGACAATATTTCTTATAGGGGCGGCTCCATCTAACGGTAACTCTCTCTAATCACACAACGAGATAAATAGGTGCACCTAACGCAGTTATCGATTTAATAATTATAACACATTTCTCAAAACAAGTATTAAAATCATTTTATCGTAAATCATGAAAAACATACTTAATCGCGTAACAATTCAAGATTTAAATACTGTAGTTCATACGTAAATCAACATAATAACACATTATATAACAATGACAGTTAAATCAAATAATTGACGAAATCGAGATAAAAATTCAAAGGTTGTGTTTCCCAAAATTGTCAATAAATACTTTAATATAGAAAACAAGTAAAATCATAATAATAGCAGTATAAAAATATATGACGATGATCGTCGTCAACTCACAGCTATGGAGAATCGTCTAACTTTGCTCTCCAACAACTCTCGGAGTAGCCGCCAGGATCTCAGCGGACAAATCTGAGCATCAAGAATATTTCCAAGACTTTAGAAAAATTATTCTAAAGTTTAACTAGCTCTAGGAAAGCCTAAAATCATTTAAATATACCCTAAGCACAAAAATAAGATTTTTACTCAAACCTACATTTTTCTATGAATTCATATTAGGATTAGAGTTGTGTACTTACCTCAAAGAGTTTCAATCAACAACTCTCATGTGATGGGTACCGTTTTACTTCCTTAGAACACAAACCCTAACCCAGAATGCCAACCAAAATGATTTGTAGGAGTTTGAGAAATTGTGCTTATGGGGATGTTAAATCCCTTTTAAGGGTTGAGGATTTGAGTAATAAAGTGAGAAAAAGCAAGGAGGAGGGAAGGATAAGAAAGAAGAGGGAAAGAAGAAAATGGAAATAGGGGAGTGGGGGAGTGGGCTGCTGAGAGAGAAAAGGAAGAAGGGGGAGAGAGAAAAGAAAGGCAAATATGAGGTGAAAAAAAAAAACAAGAGGTTTGGTTTTATTATTATTATTATTATTTATTTTTATTTTAAAAGGACACGGGATGTGTCACCAGAAGATTGATCTGCAGAAGTGAAAAGTTCAATCTTTGCAGAACTAAGATTAATCTGAAGAAGCAAAAGATCAATCTTATTTTCTGTTTTCTCTATTTTTCTTCTCTTTTCTTCTCAATTCCAATTCTTCTCAATTATACAACCTGTTCCAACAAAAACTACATTTTTTTATATATTCATACTAGCCTTAGAGTTATGCATTTATCTCAATGAATCTCAATACACAACTCTTAAAAGATGGGTACTCTTCTCCTTCTTTAGAGGACAAACCCTAACCCAAAATTTCACCCAAGCATTTGTTTATCCTTCTTATGAGTTTAAAATTTAAGTAGACTATCTTGACTTTTAGTGAGAAGAAGAAGAAGAAAAGAAAAAAAATGAAAAATGGTAGAAAATGTGAGGTCGCGGAGAGAGAGGGAAGAAAAAGAGAAAAAAATGCGATGGAAAAAGAAAGTGGGACGGAAAGTGGTGTTATTAATTAATAATATTAATATTAAAATAAATAAATAAATTCATTTAAATGAAACGGAGCGTTTCAATTTTCTATTGCAAATGAGACTTGGACAGTTGGCCTTGACTTGAGGGTTGTCAATACAAAAGTCAAGTCACCAAATAGGTACTCTAAATTATTGCAGCAGTTCATCCAATAAATATCCACAAGACTTTTAGTCCAAATTTCATTCGCCGCCTTAATTTCCTTGGGAATTTCATCCAAAAAAGGGAACCAAACCTTGCTAGCTTCTGAATCACCATGCTCAACAAAATTTTGAGTTGGCTCAAACAGGCAAAGATATGGAAATTTGTGAGTTTGACTTCATCTATTACTGGACTTCTCTTTTACTCTCTCAGTTCTTCTTTCAATAATCTATTTGGAAAATGGAACTTGTTTAAAATATTTGTTTACACTGTTTTTAGTTTAATTATATGTCTTGCTATCTTGTTTGCAAACACATGTCACACTTCAAGTCTCAAACTTAAAACTCATTTAGTATTTTCCGTTTTCACAGCCACCACTCTTTACTCTTTTTTCTTCGATAAAGTTAACGGAAAACCAGATTTGTATAGTCTAGTTTCGTGTGCTTCTTTTGCTATTATGTCGCTTAGTTTGTCAAAGCATACTCAATTAGGATTCGAGGTTGATTTGCTATATTTTTTTTGTGGGTACCTAACTTTACAACTCATGAAGATAAAATTGTTTTTAGTCTTTGTTGGAGTGAGTTTTAGTTATTCCCTTATCATCCTTCGTTTTTATTTGTGTAACTCAAATGATAGTGGCCATCTTAGAGTCCAATTTCAAGACCAAAATTGTATAGTCATTCAAGTCCATGCAGATTTAGAAGAATCACAAAATGTTAATCTTATCACTCCACAAGAAAACATGGATTTTAATTCAGTCACTCAAATGAATTCTTTGTCATCACAACAAGGAAATAGTGATGCTGTCAAACTAGTTGGTTATGAAAGGGCCTTATTTATGATGAATGAGAAGCTTAATCGAGTAATTTGGAAGCAGTTTATGACGATAAGACAAGAAGTCTTTTCT
The DNA here is from genome assembly GCA_037974875.1 of Cicer bijugum. NCBI lineage: Eukaryota > Viridiplantae > Streptophyta > Magnoliopsida > Fabales > Fabaceae > Cicer > Cicer bijugum. The sequence goes on from JBBPBT010000498.1 coordinate 6,123,629, forward strand.
CACTCCAAGTCCAAGATCATGGGGATAGATGATATTATAGACAACCTACACAACATTGTGAAGGCCATGGTGGAAGATGAGTTTGAAACTGAATGTTGCAAAGTGTACAATATTTTTCGAAGGAGATTCATGAACAAGTGTCTATGTAGACTTGGATTGCAAGAGGTTAACTTGTGTGATGTTGAGAATGAGAATATTGAGAATTTGATTAGTGATTTCAACATTGCTCTAAGGATACTTCTTCCCAATGAGAGAAGAGTATGGAATCACATATTTTCTATGTATTCTTTTGAGCATAGCATTTTTTCATCATTAGAGTGGAGGAGAATGGAAATTGAATTATGGGCCAAATTTATGGTGTTGGAGACTCGTATTCATGGCAATTCTTCACATGAGTTTGTTCATGATTCAGGGGTTCATCCACTTACTCGCGAAGTAATGAAATGCATTAAGGATGTTTGTAAAGATCATAGGGATGTTGTGGCTCATTTCCAAATCATTGAGATGATACAATTATTAGAAAGTAATTTGGATGCAAAATCCAAAATCAACAAAAACTCTGCTTTAGGATATCTTTTCATGTTGAATAATTATAGATATATACAATTGGAGGCAAGATATGTTCCCTTGGTAAACATATTGGGCAAAGAGTGGACTCAAATACAAACTTCAAAGATTAGACGAAACATTAAACATTACATAAAATGCTCATGGAATAAGGTTCTGAACTTATTGGAGAATGATGAGTCAATGACTACTAATGTTGCTATTGAATCAATGAGATTGTTCCATATAAACTTTTCAGATATATGTAAAGCTCAGTCTAAATGTTTTGTTATCGATGAGAGGCTAAGGAAAACGATGCGAAAGTACTTGAAAAATATGTTGCTGCCACTTTATGAAAACTTCATTGGGAGAATTCAGGATGTTGTTGGTAAGGATGTTGCTGATCAGTATATTAAATATGGAATGTCAGACATTGAAGATCGAATCAACCATTTATTTCTTGAAATGAAGGAGACAACACCTGTCACCGGCCACCATAGCCATTAGCTTAATTAACATTCTATGGCCATGATTGGATCATAGAGTTTCCTCTATTACACAAACCTCCGACTACTATTGTCACATCTTTTGATCATGTAAAATATTCAATGGCTCAAACTATTCATAGGATACCTTTTAAGTAACTCACCTCTTAAGTAATAGGTATTTGCAAAACTGTAAAATGGAACTTGTATTATTGTCTGATAAAAATAAATACGTTCAAAAATTATATAAATATTAATAAAATAATATAATAATGGATTTTTTTTTTTGAAAAAGGAAAACTAAATGATAACTAATTGTATTTTTTTAAGAAAATAATTGATTGAAATTAAAACATTGAGATTTATTTTTTTACATGAGTAAGTAGATAAAACTCTTTTAGTATGTAAAACCTCAATTAACTTTCGAAATCGATGAGAAAAAAATATGAGAAATAATATATATATATATATAACCGGTGTAAAAAAATTTTAAATTGACATTTTATAAAAATAGAATATGATACGCTTATTTTTGAAAGTACTACTAATAAACATATATGATAAGATAATAAGTTTTTATTGAATGACAAATATAAAACTATTTTACATTGTGGGTATATAGTCATTAAATTCTAAAATACTATATAAGCTATGATGGTTCGTAAACTTAACTATTTAATGAATATTTTTAGTAATAAATACTTAATGAATTTGTGGTAACTATATTTTTTTTTACAAATGCTATCAACACACTTTCTAACACATTTTTTTTATTAGATAAAATTCACATATCACTAAATCATGTAGGTGTATATATGAGATAAATCTTCTTGCTTTTGCAAATCTTGTATTTCAAGGTTCACTGGAGACTTAGGTAGAGGTGTAAATGGGTGAGAGTGGGATGGAGTCAAGAGGTGGATCTAGCTAGTTTTCATATTTTAAAAATCGACAGTTTTGATGTTTTTCTGATATTTTAATTAAAAAAATGATTATACGAGATGTTTTAAATAACGTGATATACAATACGATTATGTAAAATGATTAACACCCATTAAATTGGAATAAAATGCCGCAAAAACGTAGTTTTTAATTTTAGAATTTTTCATATTTTTAATTTAATTAATGACATATGAATAATTAATGCATCTAGATGATTCCTATATGATAAAATTGTATGTCAAGTTATTCAAAATATGTCAAATCGTTATTTTTTAGTTTAAATATATGAGGGAGTGACCAAAATTGTCGACTTTTAAAATACATGGACTAATTTCTTGAATTAGAAATAATAGAGATACCAAAATTGCAAGTAAACCAATTTTTAATGTCCCGAAAATAAGCTTAAATATGATTTTGGTCATTTATCTTTTTACTAAATATTCATTGTAGTTATTTATATATTTTTTTTAACTCATTTTTGTCTTTTATCTTTTATAAATGATGAATATTAGTCCTTTTCATCATAATCATTTCAAACATCGGTATGATTATCGTCATAAACTGTCGATGTTTAATTTTGTATAAATTATAAAGTTAAGTGTGCAACTGTAACTAAGACAAAATGAATATACAGTTAATTTTGATAAATCATCTTTATTTTAAAAATTTTACATACGTGTCAAATTATGAAATAAGAGTTTTTGCAATTATAAACCTAATATTGATTAAATGAATATTTTTCTCAACGAATATTATAGTGAATTCATATTGACAAATGTTTGAAAGAATTTCAATGATCAAATATTTTTATAACTTTTGTTGTGATTGTGACAAGAACTAAAATACATTACTTATAAAAGACAAATGACAAAATTTAATAAAAAATATCGATAAATGACAAAAATAAATATTAGATTAAAAAAATAAAAATACAAAATTATATTTTAACCATGAAAGTATTATCTTGTAACTTACACTATATTAAGAGTCTACACTATATTAAGAGTCTACTTTTAGATGCACTAACATTTGAAGCGAGGAGCAATAAAAATTGAGTGAATGAATGAATTTCATTTAACTATGGAGTTATATGATGTAGGAACATGAACATCCACTAAATGCTCTATTAATTATTCACTACATTCTCCCTCATGAAAACCATACCAAAAAAAAA
>JBBPBT010000498.1:6126975-6146815 GCA_037974875.1 Cicer bijugum
AAAAAAAAAAACTCAGGATAAAAAGTTATTATAAAGAAAAAAGTCTACAACATTATTTTTGTGGCAGCTGGCTCATTAAAAATATTTCAAGAAAAACTCAAAGGACAAAATAACAGTGAAGGAAAAAAGAGTATGTATTTATTTATTTATCCTTTTTCATATAGATAATGATATCTGAAACAACAAAGATCAATCCATTGTAGTAGTTCTTGAAAAATTTCCTTAACAGTTACTTTATTGATGTTTGTATCATCAATTGGTTGAATATTGCGACAAAAAATTTGTTTTGCTAAGATGTGCATGCAATGTTATCTTCATAAATAATTATTATAGTCATTTTTTTTAGAACTCAAATCAAAATTCATTTGTCTGTGTTGAAACGTGATAGGCCTAACTCAAAACACTTTATTGGCATGTCTCGTGTAGTTCTAAAATTTCTACATTGTTAAGATAACCAAATATATATGTCACCATGTTTCGATGTCGTTGTGTATATATATAAAGGACGACTACATTTGTCTAATAGATAGATTACAATAAATGATATTTAAATATATATCTTTAGAAAGGTACATAAGTGTTTAATTGCACTAATATATATGATATTTTAGAACCAAATAGTTTTTCATCATTTTCTCTGACTCTAAAAATATATTTGCTCACAATTATTGATCTTAAAATCATCAAAATAAACATTTAATTTAATTTGTCTATATAAAACCATTTTAGCACATTTGTTTTTTAAAATTTAAGATTCATAGAAAAATTATTCTTCAAATACTCAATTTATCTTCTTATGTATTTCATCTCAAATGTTTTCCCTAAGAAAACATATTTTAGAAGCTCTTCCTAAGTTTAAATAATATATATATCATCGACATAAACAATAATTATAACAAATTTTTTTTAGAAACTCTTCTTAAGTTCAAATAATATTTATATCATCGACATAAACAATAATTATAACAAATTTTTTTTAGAAACTCTTCTTAAGTTCAAATAATATTTATATCATTAACATAAACAATAATTATAACAATTTTTTTTAAAAGGGGAGAAGAAAAAATTATTATTAAATTGACATAATAATTATTTTATAATTGACTCAAAAGAGACTATATCTCTTGAAGTTACACTGTTAAACTCATACCGTTGAGCTAACATCTTATGAACATAATTATAGCAAGTTCATTGCTACATATTTCTGGTAGAGTTAAGTAATCTATGCTAGAATTAAATTTACAAATTAGTCAATGCAAGACATGTTCACTATAAAGATTAAAAACTTCAATCATACTTTAGCGCACAAGTCAACCAACAAATGAACATGCATTTAAATTAGGATCTTCCACACATTTGATTTATCAAAGATATTAAGAATATATGAATTGATGAATCTATTGATTGTAGTCTCTCGGTAGTAGTCCACTACAAGAAATTCCTTCATTTGTGACCAACTTTACAAATATTTTGTAGCCGAAAAAAACCATTACAAATTAGTGATCGAAAAAGCTCTCACAAATGCAAAAATTCAAATCGATCTTTATTTGTGGGTGAAAAAGCCCTCACAAAAGACTTAAAATTTAGTTGGATTTTGTGGCTGCCTAAGCCCTCACAAAATCACAAAATCAACCATTTGTGAGGGTAAAGGCCGCCACAAAGGCAAGCCGTTTGTGGCCGCCCATGCCGTCACAAAAGCATTGATCTGTTGCACTTTGTGGCTGCAAAGCCCGCCACAAATTCCCATTTTTCTGTTGCACTTTGTGGCTGCTCAGACCGCCACAAATGCCTTATTTTCTGACCGTTAAAGCCGCCACAAATTCTCATTGTACCATTGGATTTTGTGGCTGCTTTGGCCGCCACAAAGGATCAACCATTTTCTATAAATATCACTTCACTCCTCTTATCATTTTTTACTTCTACCTTCTCTCTAAATCTTCTTTCTAAATTTTCTCTCCACCTTCTCTCTACCAAAATTATTTCTCCAAGCTTTTTCTTTACTATCTTGAAGTTTGGTAAGTTTATATTATATATTTAGTTTTTTAATTTTATTTTTGATTTAAAGTTATTTATTTAATTAATATTATTGAGTTTTTATTTTGACAGTGGTGATATTGTGTTTACTTCGAAGAGTTCTCAGCCATGTGAAAGCTTCAAGTCAGACACTACCCGACATCAAGCTAGTATGTTATACATTTTAAATATAAATTAGTAAAATATGTGATATTATAAATAAATTTATATTATTTTTAAAATATAGATTAGTAAAATATGTGTTATTATAGATTTATTTAAAAAAATTGAAATTATGTTGTTTACATAATATATGATAAATACAAATTTGAAACACATGTAAAACTTATTGATTTTAATATAACTATTTAAAAAAAACATTATTAAAATTGATGATATTAATATTTGTTGTTAGTTATTAAAAAGAGTTAAGTAGTTGAGTTCGTACAAAAAAATTATATACTTTAACAGTCTCTATTTTTGTTTATATATAAGGAGTTATTTTATAAAAAATTTCATTCAACATCATTTAAAATTTTATTTTTGTTTATATAATTATAGTCTTCTTAAAAATTTATTATATTGTTTGCAAATGCTCCCCTAATTGACATATTATAAAGTATGTCAATTGAAGATGAAGGGGGGATTAAATGTCCATGTTTTTTATGTCGATGTAGACGATTTAAGAGTGAAGATGAAATAAGACTGCATTTATATCGTCGGGTAATATTTCAGCAAATAATGATGGGGGAGTGGAGCTGATCAGAAGAATTATTACGATGATAAATAAAAATTTGAAACACATGTGAAATTTATTGATTTTAATATAACTATTTTTATAAAAAAACATTATTAAAATTGATGCTATTAATATTTTTTGTTAGTTATTAAAAAAAAGTTGTAGTTGAGTTCGTACAAAAAATTTATATACTTTAACCGTCTCTATTATTGTTTATATATAAGGAGTTATTTTATGAAAAATATCATTAAACATCATTTAAAATTTTATTTCGGTTTATATAATTATAGTCTTGATAATAATTTATTATGTTTTGTCATCTTCACATCAACTTCCTCAACCTCAACCAGATCAAACTGCATACCGACCAACTATGCCAACTGCTGGCTTGATCATACCAAATTTAAATCAACCTCAACCAGCCATGGCTCCTCCTTCGACTAGTGGTGGTATAATTGAAGATGAAATCTAATTTCAAACCATAATGTCTCCTCCAGCACAAATTAATAATACTTTTGAGGGATTTCTGTCGCCTGGTAACATTCCAGCAAATAATGAGTGTAGGAGTGGAGCTGTTCAGATGAATTATTATGAGGATTGATATATTTGAATTAATATAATATTATATTTTTATATATATTAGTTATTTGAATTATATTTTTATATATATTAGTTATTTGAATTAATATAATATTATATTTTATTTTATTCGGTAGTAATTACTTTAATTAATATAATATTATATTTTTATATATATTAGTTATTTTAATTTTTAAATTTAATTTAATTTAAATTTTATTTTAATTTTAATTTAATTTTAATTTTATTTTAATTTAAATTAATCTTTAATTATAATTATAATTTAAATATTATATTTTAAATTTAATTTAAATGATAATTAAATTGTAATATTATATTTTTAATTTAAATTTTTAATTTATATTGATATTAGTTTATTATATATAATATATTAAATTTCAATTTCAAGTTAATTTCAATTTAATTTCAATTTAATTTCAATTTAAATATTATATTTTAAATTTAATTTAAATTTAAATTAAATTATAATATTATAATTTAAATTTATATTCATATTACTTTTTTATATATAATGTTATTTTGTAGTATTAATTTTGAATTTAATAAAATAATTTTTTAATAAAGTTAATATTTTGTGGCGGCCTAAACCCTCACAAAGGGAAGCATTTGTGGCATTCTGGGACCCCACACAAGCTTAATTTCAAAAATCAGCTCACTAGTAGAAATTTATCTTTTTAAGTCGGTTAAAATGTACATTTTAAGTTAGTTTCGTGTCCGAGTCAACAGCAAACGACTTAATAAACATGTTATTTTTTAAGTCGGTTAAGTTGAACCGACTTAAGAGAGCTTCGTCCTTTTAAGTCGGTTCAACTTAACCGACTTAAACATTCGTGTTTATTAAGTCGTATGCTGTTAACTCTGACACGGAACTGACTTAAAATGTACATTTTAACCAACTTAACAGAGCTTCGTCCTTTTAAGTCAGTTCAACTTAACCGACTTAAACATCATAAAGTCAGTTCAACAAGTCATCTTTTTAAGTCGATTTTTTTGATCAACAGACTTAATAGATATAGTTAAAATATATATTTTTTTATAATAATTTTATCATTTATTTTATGCTCCTACTCCATACATACATAAATACAATATTTTGTATGAAATTTCAAATTAAAATTTTGTACTTTTAACCATAATTTTATATAGCTATATAATAGCCAAAATATACCGTAATAGAAGTTCATACAAAATATAGAGTACAAAGAATGTCTATCATTTCTGATTACTCTTGGCAAGACGAAAAATCATTTAGATGTCAATTAATAAAATTACAAAATCACATTTAGCAATATTCAATAGATATATATTCAAGCACCATCATTTTCTTCAATTAATTCCAAAATAAAATCCACACAACGTTCTTGAACTTCTTTAATTTGATCCGGATGAAATGATCTCGAGTCGTCAAATATCTGGGAAAAAAAAATCAATCAATAACAACATATAATTTTTTATCATATAAACATACAAAAACACAATTAATAACAACTTTTAAGAAATTTACGTGCTTGCATCCATGAATCAACAATACCGGCTGTTACAATGTTCAACATATGTAACATGACATAATAGCCACACTCATAATGTGAAGCTTGTCTTTGACTCTAAAATTGAAATAAAAAAAAATGTTAAATGCATAAAATTTTTATAATATTAAATAAAGTTTTTATTTTTAAACAACTTACTATAGGAAAACTCCATGTTATCTTCGGTTTAACTCTTAAACCTAGCAACTTATAATAACTTTCGAAAGCTCTACAAAATAAAAATAATTATTGAAATTGTGTTATAAAATATATTACAATACTTATGAACAATATAAATAAATTAAATACTTATAAATCAACAATCTGACATATTTTTTTATCTGGCTTCCTTTCCAATGAACATATAAAGACTATATTGCGCTCCTTAGAATTGATAATAAGCAATTGCCAATGACGACTACAATACACAATTAAATATATGTTATATTCAATTTTCTCTATTATAAACGATGACTATAATAGAAAATACTTACTTTATGAGATAAGGTGCTAGGTAACAAGTTCTTTTTTCCTCGTACAACTTCTTTTGAATGTGGACTTGAGCATTAGTTGAATCATTTTCACTTTGGATGAAACATGGATCAATGAATCAATGAAACATGGATCTAATTATTTAATTTATTTGGTTATGTAGGCGTGATGTGGAAGATTATATTGATGCAATGAAGAAGATGTGTTGTTTAGTGTCGGAATTAATGGCAGATGGATTGGGGATAGAATCAAAGAATGTGTTGAGCAGATTATTGAAAGATGAGAAAAGTGATTGTTGCTTCAGAATAAACCATTACCCACCGTGTCCTGAGATGCAACAAGGAGGTATTAGGAATGTGGTGGGGTTTGGGGAGCATACAGACCCATAAATTATTTCTGTTTTGAGATCAATAGAAATTAGTTAGTGTGGGTTTTAATAGTAATTAATTGTATAGAATCTAAACCTGGAGAGTAATAATAGAAATTAGTTAGTGTGGGTTTTAATAGTAATTTTGTTGCAAATTGTTTATTATATCAAATGGTTTATGTGAATTAATTAATTGATTAATCTTAACATATACTAAGATTCTAATATCAACGGCTTTAACTAATTAATCACTATAATCATGTTCATCAGACTTAATTATTGCTGGTTTAAGAGAGTAGTTGCAGGGAATGTCATTCTGTTAGGTGTTTTAAACAACCAACTCACTGCAAAAATTATTTTGTAGATTATTATTGTATATTTTTTAATTGTTTTATTGAAGAGTGTTTTTCAGCCAAAAAATAAAAGGGCAAACTTAATTGATTTAGATTAAACAAAAGAACGTTGCAATCCCTCCATTCTAAAACAAACTCACCCTAAAAATATTTATGTCTAATGTCTTTAATACATAAAATAAAATACTACGTCTATAAGTTTTTCTATATAAAATACTACTGCTTTGCTCCCTATTATGTCCACACACAAATTCTAAAAAATCAAATTTCTAAAAAATAAAATATGTAAAATATGTAATTTAATTTGAGAATCAAACCTGTCTTAATGAATTGATGAATGATAAAACGACAACGGTTGTAAAGTTGAACTCAAGTTGTAGGTGGTTCACGATACAGAGGAATAGAAGGAAGAAGTTTAGAGCGTAGATGTTATGGGAGCGGAAGATAAAACGTTAAATACATGACATCCTTTATTTTTTTTATTAACGTGCCTTAAATCGGTTATCAATATAACCAACAAATATTAAATATTTAACAACCTTAAGTCGGTTATCTATATAACCGCATTAAACAAGTTTTAAATATTTACAAAATTGCCACCGCCTCATTTTATTAAATGGCATTTTATGTTTAAATCGGTTATCAATATAACCATTAAATAAGTATTAATTAATTTTTTAATTTACCGTATTTCTTAAGTCGGGTTGTCAATCTAACCGTGTTAATAGTGTTTCACATATTTACAAAATTGTCGCCGCCTCATTTTGTTAACTCGTTTATATGGGCAACCGACTTAAATATACCTCCGCTTCATTTGTTAAGTCTGGTGGCACATGACCGACTTAAATCTGCTGAATTAAAAACTCAATTTTCTACTAGTGGCTTTAACCTTTGTGGCGGCTTAAGCCCTTACGAAATGAGGCATTTGTGGCAGCCTATGCCCTCACAAAAACAACGTTCGTGACGGCATTTTCCCTCACAAAAGACAATGATTTTTCACACTTTGTGGTTGTTTTGGCCGCCACAAAGGTTTGTGACCACCTTATTTGTGGCTGCCTAAGGCTGCCACAAATGCCTACTTTGTGACTGTTTTTTCTCCTTTCTGAGGGCCAAAAACTCTCACAAAAACCATGTATTCTTGTTGTGGTCTTGAAACATATAGAAAAGATAAACGTATTGACAAACACAAGTTACTTTGTGATTCTTCCTTAACCTAGACTTCTTATGTCTTAGATGCTCTTCAGATGAGGAGAATAAACGACATGTGTCGTGTCCGATATATTGGGGACCATAGTTTATATATATGGTGGTGACTAATTAGGATTTTCATTATTCTCAAATGGACCTTGAATAACATATACTCATATTTGAGTTGAACTCATATTAATTAATTAAATTAATTATTCAAATTGAAGTCTAATTAACTTTATGGCTTAAATATATGTCTAGTCCATGTAAATTAGCATTTTTATTTTAATTTTATTTGTTGTAATATTTTTGTCTCAAATTTAACCATGTAAGTTTAATTTTTTTTTAAAAAAAATCATCTATGATGTAATTGACTGCTAAAAAAAACTAACATGATAAATTGTGAAGAGACGGAAAAAAAGAAGGTAAACTTACGAGCACGAACTTACAAGGACCAAACATATATTGATTTGATTTTTGTCCAAGTAAGTTTTCAATTTTTCTATTTTCGTCTATTTTTTGTTTGTTGTGTCAAGTTTTTTTTAACAATAAATAATAACAGAGACAATTTTAAAATAAAATTAAACTTACAAAGTTAAATTTAAAATAAAAAAATTATAGAGACAAAAATAAATAAATAAAATAAATTTATAGGAATCAAATATATATTTAAACTTAATTTTATTATTTAATTTGATCACAGATCAATTAAAACTCTTAATAAATAAATAATTAATATAAGATATTTATCTGTATATTATAATTAGAATATACCTACATAGTAAAATATTCCAAAACATTTCCTCTAGTTGGAAAATTGACACTGATTTTTTGTTAGTTGCCTTCTAAAACTCTATCATGCCTCATCATTGTACTTAGAAAATTTAAGTAAATTAAGCTTTGTTAATATCTCTACTCATGGAGAATCAACATTAAATATTGGTACCACAAGCTTTGGAGATTCTATGTAGCTATGCTGCATGGACGCCATGTCATGGAAATAACAATGGTACCATAAACTTTGGAGTGAGATGCATGGACGACATTTGCACAAGTTTTGTTACCCACTTGGAGGAATCAATATGAATGAACAAAATGGTTTACGACAAGATTTTCATGCAAATGTAACTAAGAACTTACTATATATATTGAGTACCTTGTAACATTCATACACACACTCAACTAAGTTTCTATATAGTCATCACTTCTTCATAGTCAACCAATGGAATTTTCACGTCTATCTGTTTTAGCTCTATTTTATGTAAGCTAACCTATTTTCTATTTCAAGAATTAACGTATTCATAAAAAGTTTTATATAGGAATTATCATTAAGAGAGGGACACTCTTTTTAAACAGTACTAATATCTAATCTAAACATGTTTTTATTATCGGCAATCTATTTGGCCAAACACTCATCTCCTCTGCCTAATTAAGGCTTTCTTTGATCTATTATTGCCTTGTTAGTAGTAATATATATTAATTTATATTACGATGATTATTGTTTGTATTTCTTCTAATTTAATATCTACCATTAATGTAGTGCAACGAAGAGTAAAATTGTATCAATCTAAATCTAAATCTAACAGTTCTTACAACTGCTACTCAATAAATCAGTTGTAGGGCATCCAATTTATTTGTTGATAGATCTATAACTCAATTGCTCATAACATTAAATTTTTTTTTTTATGTATGAATTAGTGTCTCATAACAAGATTTAAGACTCATTTTGGTCTATTATTGTGAAAGATGTAAGAACTAACAATCTACCCATAAGAGCTGAAGAAATTAATCAATACTCAACACTATTTTTCAAACATGATCTCTATCCTCGAAAGAAAATTACCTTGGATAATAGTCAATCTTTGGGAAAGATGGTACGACCATTCACAAAACCAACACAAGGTGTCACTAACTCCATATAGTTAACAAATAAAAAGAGACAAAGTCTTTATGATTTTGGTGCGAGTCCAACGGCTACAGAAGAACATAAGCATTGTGTATCATGTCATGTCAAGTTGTGTTCAATTGCCACCAAGTGTAAGCAACAACCGCTTACGTAGTCTCATTGGTAGCCCCTGATGGAACTAAAGCTAAGTCTTTAACAACTTGTCACCATGATACAAGAGGTATGAATCATGAATTGCTTTATGAAGCTCTCAAAGTTGACCCTAAAATTGTTCCTATTTGTCATTTCATGGACAATAAGACTGCTGCTTGGACACCTAACTTTTCTGATGACCATTTATGTGCCATCTAGATGCTAACTTCTTGTGCACATCATCTCTCTTTCAATAACTTCATGTTAAGACCATGCTTGAAATATGACCATATTCCACTTCATGGAACCCTCATGTTCAAACTAGGATAATTTTATTGAAGTTATATATGTATGTATGGAGAAATGTGATGTGCAAGTATGGAATTTCGGGTATTTCAAATAAAACTAGTTCTATTAAGAAATGTATGTGTATTTTTGCATGTGTTCGGAGCTTGGTATCTTATAGACAGTACACTAATGTAAGTTGAACTTAATAATAATGAGAAAAAAGAGTTGTGGCCTTGTGGGTGATATACTTTGTTGACTATAGACCTTATAGACTTTGGATAGAAAAAATTTCATCCTTGTTAGGATTAAAATTACAATTGGCCACAAATCTATTAGTTGTTTCCTTTTCTAACTACACTCAAAAAAAGGAAGTGTATTAAATCGTAAGTTGAAAATTATTTTTTAAAGTAACTAAAATTAAATTACCAAAACACTAGCAACATATAATATCAACTCAATTTTAGTCATACGGGATTAGAGCTGTCAAAAAAATCCAAAATTCTAAGGTCCCCTTTAAAAAATTTCTTATTAAGTTCATAATATCATACTCTCTATCAAAATAATATTTTAAAGTCCCGATCGATTATTTTATGGGGCTTATAGACCCTCAATATTGTTAATTTTGATTTTCTTGAAAATTTTTTAAAATTTATTTTTCTCAAAAACATATAAAAAAATATTAATTTTTTTTTCTTAAATTAAAAAAATTTTGAAAAAGAAATCGTAAAACATATTTTATCGGAAAAAAATTTATCGGTGAATTTTAAGAAAAAAAATTATTTCTCAAAAAAAAATAAAAAAAAAGTTGTCAATTTTATTTTGAAAAAGTGGGCCTACAGGCCCACTATGCCCACAAAATTTTAGAGATTTTTTAGTGTTTGGGGCTTACTTTTTGGGGGCCTTTTTCATTATGAAATTTTTTGACCCCTCCAATATGTGGGCTAAAGCCTATAATTAATAGGCTTGTCAAATTGACAACTCTACATGTGATGAAGAGATGCATAAATTATCCTTTTTAATTTTGAATAAAATAAAAATAATTAAATTTACCGTAGTAAAAAATGTCAAGTAATTTCATTTAATTTTGTTAATACCATCACATAACAAAATTGTTTTTCTAAATTGACTTGCTTCATGTGGCGGAACCACATACAAGTCCAAGAGGGCCAAGGCAGTAGATTAAGTATCATCATCAATTTGCTAATATACATATTATAGGTGTATTTTTAATATAGTCACCTATATGAGAATGAAGAGAGATCGCTTTAAAGAATTAAAGGGTTTGATTCTTAAATTTTCATCAAAATGGTACATGACACAAGACATTATCAAACGAGTCATCTTTATAATTTTTTCGATAGTACAGAGATTTTATGTGTAAGTTGTGTACACTTGTTCTAATGAATAACTGATTCAAAGTTTGTCTATCAATCTATTCGGGATGAATGAAGTCCACAACTTACTACGTAGTGGTTCAAATCGTAAGATACCATTATTTGAAACCATGATATTTTCAAAATTATGTGACTAATTATATTTTGAAAGGGTGGGAGATTGTGAGATATTTCCAAAATATAGGTGATATATGTTTATATAAACGTTTTTTTATTAACATGATTGAATTGTTGATTCAATGGTTGTGCGTTTCTTCTATAAATAAAGAGTCCCAAGTTCGATGCTCAAGTCCTTCGCGAAAATGTACGATCAATAATTTTTATAATACATTTCTGATTCAATTCAAAAAATATCATATTTGTTTAATTATGTATTCATATATAAAAATTATATATTAAATATTACTATAATTGAAATTATGTCTATGAATATTTTTTCATTTTTATTCGAAGTTTAATTTTTTGGTTTTTATTCAATTGAAATATTTTTAACTTGTTTGTACCACTGATACGGTTAATCAATTTCGGCCAAACGACTGTCCCTATCACTTATATGACAATAAGCATAAATTTTATGTGGTCTTTAGTATTTGACAATAAGTGAACCTTAGTTTAAAATTGATACATGGAATATGAGGTATCGAATCGAAATCTTTTGATGTCTTTAGTATTAGATTAGTCATATGAGTGTTACAAACAACTTAGACTATAGAAACGACCTTTAGATCGAATAAGATCAATTGTATGAGTGGTAGAGACAACTTAGATTGGTTAACAAACCAGTAGATTGAAGTTGACCTTAGTTTAAACTTGATACATGGAATATGAGGTGTCGAATCGAAATCTTTTGATGTCTTTAGTATTAGTTTAGTCATATGAGTGTTACAAACAACTTAGACTATAGAAACAACCTTTAGATCGAATAAGATCAATTGTATGAGTGGTAGAGACAACTTAGATTGGTGAACAAACCAGTAGATTGAAGTCGATTAGTCATATGAGTGTTATGGAAAATTTATATCGAAGAACAAATCGTTTAATTGAATTGGATTAGTCGTATTTGTTGTATAGGCTACTTAGATTTTGAGAATCGTTTGTTTTAATCTCTATAATAAAATCGAGTTTTTATCATAATACAACCAAACTTTGCAATACACTGTTATTTTTTGAGTATTTGATATTTGAAAATTTTATATTGAATTTACTTATTATTAAGAATTCTAAATATTTATAATGTTCTAATTCTATTTGAAAAAAATCAAAAAATCATTCAAAAATTAAAATAATACGTATTAATTCACTTAACATAAAAGAGTAACTTTGGTAAGAAAACAAATTCTATAGAGTAAGAAAATATATATCAACAAAAAAATTTTATACAATCTTTGTATTTAAATAATAAAATGTGTTTGTAATAGTCACAAATATCAATTGTGACTACATTGTTGAAATACATTGGAACAAAAGGCATTGTTGGGGAGTCCGAGGGATTTGAGTCTTTTATTTTGCTCCCCCACCAAGCCAAACGATAATTTATAAGAGACTTAGACACCACATCTCAACCTAAAATCTTAAGGCATTAGATGTATGAGTCATTCTCCTTATATATCCAATACAATCTTCATTCTTGGTCAATGTGGGACTAACCACTCATAATTGAATACCCAAAAAGTACTTATATGGTCAATTGCTTGTTAAAATATGATTCCCTTTGAAATTGATATATTCTCATTTTTCAAAATTTTAAACTTAAAAGAGAGACAAAAACTGTCGACTTTTAATTAAAATTAAATCAAATATTATTAAAATATATTTTTGCATCAATATATATCATATTTTTATGTAGAACTTCGTAGTTATATACAAATTTCTAGACAAAAATATAGTTTAATGTAATTGATATTCCAATTTTATTTAAAAATAAGTTTATTCTTAAAATTGTCCCACTTGAAAATAAAAGACTCATTAAAAATAAATGACATTAAATTTATTTATATACAACAATTATTTAGAACACAAAATAAAATACGATAAAAAACAAGAAAATAGGTATAGTTTTGCTTTCGGCTACCGGTTGATCATCAGCTTCCCTGAAACAGGTCATTGAGTCTTGCTTCAATATCATTTGTTGCATACTTAATATATTTATCAGTATTCTTACCAAGTTCCATAACACTTTGGAACCTTCCAATGAAGTTTCCATACGCTGGCAACAAGTTTCTCTCAATCGAAATTCTTATGTCTTCCCTAAGTTGTTCATCCAAGACAAACCACTTAGACTGAACCCTACATATTTTCTCAAACAATAAGTTGAACGATTCGAGTCTCTCTATCATTGATTTCTCTATCAAATTAGAAGGCACTATTCTATTGTTGTCTAGCTTCAGAAATTCCATCACCTTATTCCATGAGCTCATCTGATATTGCTCATAGTTGTGCCGAATTTTTGCCTGGTATTTTTGGATCGTATCATCCGCTAAAATATCTCTTAATTCATACCTTTTGATCCTTTGAAGTATGTAACTGCTGCTATTCATCAAGAAAACACAGCTCAAAGCAGAATTATTAAAGTCTTTAGCCTTGGCTTCCAAATTAGTATCCAATACCTTCATAATCCGATCCATTTGTACTAAAAGAGTGGAAGAGGAGGGAACTCTATCATCATCTACATGATTGTCATGGTCTTCAAACACCTGCTCCAGTGTCTTTCTATAGTTACAAATGAGTTTGAGGTAGTTCATCATGTAACGAACAATAGGGTGTAGCCTTCCACCGGAAGCTGCCGTCTTTGCTTGATCTTGTCGAATCACATTTTCCAACTCCACGAAAATAGCCACGATCGCTTCTCCCAAATTCTTCAAAACTAAAATTGCTTCATTCCTTAGCGACACACTATACTCATCACAAAACAGAGACTCAAAGTCCGGAATTAGGTCACGCAATGTTTTAAACACGTCGAGGACTCTAAACAACCGCTCTTGCGAACGGCTTCCATTCGCTAACGCATCAGCAAAATTCAGCAAATGAATGGTGCTTCCCTTACAAACGTCTGCAAATGAGCGATCGGCAACGTCTGAGAATCCGAAGAAAACAAGATCGCAGAGTCTGCGCTCGGTTGGAAAAAGTATCTTAATAGCAACTTTCGAAGCTTTAATCCATTGCTTAATCGGGCGTTGGATTTCCTTCCATGAAATCTTATTAACATCATCAATACTAAACTTTTCAAAATCAAATAAGTTTTTTATTAAGAATTCTTCCAAGTACTCTCTCCGGCAACTGCTGTACACGCTATAACACTCCTTCTCAAAACCAACGCTCACGATTAACTTTATCGTTTCCTGAAGGTTATTAATCGTTTCTTGCGATATCGCATCTATCTTGAGCAATTCTTCCAGGTTCTGTTCAGACAACACTAATTCAGATGCATCGTCAAAATATTCCTTTAGTTGCTCCAAAAACACGTTGATGACATACAAAGTATCATGCTGAATCGCATTAACACAAGTCCTCAACTGTTCTATCATGCTACTAGTAATTTTATCAGTACTAGCTAGTTGTGATGAAAGGACATCAATAACTACCGAAGTTTCATCTTGGATATTATCTGGTCCTGTATCTATGGAAGGAAAAGAAGAACGAAGAATAATAAGAGAATAACTGAAACCTGCTCCAACAATAAATAACTGCCATTTAATCTTCATGAGTTGTACAATTAAACAACCGAGAAAAAAGTAAAGAAGATCAACTTCAAATCCACATTGAGTTTGCCGGGACAAACTCAATGACATGATAGCAAAGGCAGCACTTGAAATGAGGCTATATGAATCTGGTTTCCCATTCCTCACTCTGTCGGAGAAAAACGAATACACAGAGGTGAGAGTCAATACCAAAAATGCGAATTGAACTCGAAACCTGAGTCTTCTCGAGTGATTCCAAATCATTGCAAATAAAATTAGTAAACAGATAATGAAACAGAAAACACTGTAAAGAAATATCTTCAGCAAATTCCAATTTCCAAAAAGATGGTTGAAAGAAGAACTGAGAGCATAACAAACTAATCCAACAACAGCTGAAGTGAAGCCAAAAAATTTCCATACAGTTGTCTGCATCAGCCAGCTTCGGATTTGGATTGGAATATGCATCGTGTTCTCTCCTAACTCTTAAGCTAGTTAAAACCGCTTTTCCATACAATGTGAACTTCTTTTGATTTCAAATTAGAAGCTAC
The DNA here is from genome assembly GCA_037974875.1 of Cicer bijugum. Lineage (NCBI taxonomy): Eukaryota > Viridiplantae > Streptophyta > Magnoliopsida > Fabales > Fabaceae > Cicer > Cicer bijugum. Next base: position 6,142,199 of record JBBPBT010000498.1, read on the forward strand.
TATTTTTTTTTTTTTCAAATGAAATTTCGAGGAAACAGAATATAAGGACATTGTCACCTTTAAATAGAAGATATGACTAAGTCTAACGGTAGTAGCAATTGACGCGTTTGGGTCTTCTTCTCGTGTGTTTAACAACTGTATCCTTAAAAAAAAAAAATCTATAATATGTTCTTTTATTTCACATGTTAACTATTCAACCGTTTACTTTTTTATATATATTTTATTAATATAATATAATTTTTTAATTTAACATTTCTTTATTTATTAAAAAATAAATTTTAGTCAATACATTGCATACACATGATGAAAAAATTTCAAACAAGTTGTTGCATCAGAAAAGTACCCCTCCTTCGGCTATCTCTATTTAATTTAGTTTCGTACTGTATTTTTTAAGGGAGAGAAAATAGATATTGACAATATTGGGTATTGGGCTTATTTCTTATGTGGAGAAAGGCCTAAATATTATAGTCTATGTGTCTCATTTATTTAAGTGGAGAGTAGTCTAATTAGGGTAACAAGAGATAGACTATTTTGATAGATAAGGCAACCATCAAAGGATAAAATAGAGGAGTAACCCTATCCCGATTTTGTTAAATAAGTATAAAAAAAGCATAAATTGCACATTCGTTAACAGTTGGATCGGGCTGATATTTGGAAAGCAGGTTCGCAATATTTAGGTCTTCATTTTCAACGGTCGGATCGGCGAAAAGACGTCTGGAGGGGGAGAAACCGTGTTTGCACCGCAACAGGTTTTTAGGTATTTTTCCTCTTCTTGTTTTTCATTTGTAGGCTTTAGTGCTTTGTTATTTTGGCTGGTTGTAGGCACAATTTGTGCATCATTTTGAGACTCTCTTGTATCCTTATTTGATTATAGCGAAGCTACTTCTTTAGTCTGGACGACCCATGGTTTTTACCCTTGCATTGAGGGGTTTTCCACGTTAAAATATCGGTGTTTATTACGTCCTTTTATTTTGATTAATTTGCTGTCATATATTTATTGTTGCTTCTCACGGGTTCTTGTAAGTTGGGGGTGTTTTATATCCGTTGCGTATTACTTGTTATTGTGTTTATGTTTTTATTCTCCACCAGAGTGGTATCAGAGCTCTTGGTTGAAAGGCTATTTGACTTGCTTGAAGGATGGAGACAAATATGAATATAAAGATGATGTAGTTGAATGGTACTAATTACCATTTGTGGAAGGACAAGATGAAAGATTTGTTATTTGTGAAGAAAATGCATCTTCTTATTTTTTTTTTCTAAAAAGTCGGTTGATAAATCTATAGAAAAATGAGATTTTGAACATCAACAGGTATGTGGTTTTATTAGGCAATATGTAGAAGATAATGTTTATAATCATATTGCTAATGAGACAGATGCAAAAACTATGTGGGATAAGATATAGACTTTGTTTGCCTCTAAATCAGGGAATAATAAATTATTCTTACTGAATAGTTTCATAAGTTTGAAGTATAAGGAGGGAACGTCTATTTCAGACCACTTGAGTGAATTTCAGGGGCACCTTGATCAAATGTCTGAAATGAGTATCAATTTTGATGATGAGCTCTTGAGATTATTTTTACTGTTACCTTTACTAGAGTCTTGAGAGACATTTTGGGTTTCTATAACGAGTTCAGCTCCTAATGGTATTGTTTCTTTGGAAACGGCTAAGGGTGGTGTCTTGAATGAGGAGATAAGAAGGAAGACACAGGGTTCTTCATCTCAATTTGAAGTTCTTGTCATTGAAAATAGGGGGAGAAGTCAGAAAAAAGAACCGAAGGGTGGTAGAGAAAATTGCAAAAGCAAGTCTAAGTCTAAATACAAAAATGTGGAGTGTCATAAAACAGAGAACATTCAGAAGAATTGTTTTCTGTGGAAAAAGGAGAACAAAGGCAAGAAGGGTAAGCAAAAATAAAGGGGTCATGATGATGATAGTGATGATGATCGTGTTACTACTGCTACTAGTGATGTCCTTGTTATTCTCCGTGACTATGAGTCAATTAATCTTGTATCTGATGAGAGCATGTGGATATTGATAGTGGTGCTACACTACATGTTACACTGAGGAAGAAGTTCTTCACATCTTATATTGTAGGTGACTTTGGAGTTTTGAAGAAGGGTAATGATGGTGTTCCTAAGGTAATTGGTGTTGGTGATGTATGTTTACAAACCAACACGGGAATGCAATTATTTCTTAAATGAGTCAAACATGATCCACATGTTCGCTTCAATTTGATCTATGTGCATATGCTTGATGAAAATGGTTTTGATAATCATTTTGCTTTTGGAAAGTGGAAACTTAGTAAAGATAACTTGGTTGTGGGTAGAGGGGAGAAAATTAGTAAATTGTATTGGACAAAAGCTTTGATTGTAAAAGACATTGTGAATGTCGTAGATATGGAATCATCTTTGTGGCACGGTAGGCTTAGTCATATTAGTGAAAAAAGGTTAAATTGCTTAGCTAGAAGGATGAGCTTCCAGGATTGAAGAATGTAGATTTGGAGAAATATTCTCACTGTTGATTGGTAAGCAGACTAGAGTATCCTTAAAAAGGCATCCTCCCTCTAAAAAGTCATAGTTGCTTCAGTTGGTGCATTCTTACGTTTGTGGCCCTTTAAAGATAAAATCTTTAGTGGTGCATTTTATTTTGTTACTTTTATTGATGACTGTTCCAAGAAACTACGGGTTTATGTTCTGAAGACAAAAGACTAAGTGTTGGGGAAATTCAAACAATTTCATGGTTTGGTTGAGAGGCAAACATGCAAGAAGCTGAAACGTGTTCGTACTGACAACGGTGGTGAGTATTGTGGACCCTTTGATTTCTATTGCAAACAACAGGGTATAACACATGAAAAGACTCCTCCTAAAACTCCTCAGTTGAATCGTTTGGAAGAGAGGATGAATCGAACCTTGTTGACAGAGTGAGGTGTATGCACTTTGAAGCTAAGTTGCCTAAACATTATTGGGGTGAGACATTGTACACGATGGTGCATGTTATTAATCTTACTCCTACTGTCACTTTGAATAGTGAAGTACCAAACAAGGTATGGTTTGGCAAGAATGTCAAGTATGATCACTTGAGAGTCTTTGGTTGCAAGACTTTTGTGCATGTTCCGAAGGATGAAACATCCAAGTTGAATGCAAAGTCAAAGCAATGTATCTTCATCGGCTATATTGAGGAAGAATTTGGCTACAAGTTTATGATCCTATAAACAAAAAGGTTATCAGAAGTTGTGATGTAGTGTTCATGGAAGACCAAACTATTGAAGACATTGATAAGGTAGAGAAGACTACACCTGAGAGAAATTATGTCTTAATTGATGGTGATCCAGTTCAGTCACCTGTTCCTGATTTGGATACTACTGATGGTATTTTTGAGAATGATGAGCCACATGATTGTGTTGATGATCATCAACATAGAAATGAGGTAAATCTTCCAACTAGTGAAGATCATGAGTTGTCACACGATGAGAATCTAAGTGATGCTTCTAAATCATCTCCAAAGCAACTCATGAGGTCTAAGAGGCATAGACAACCATCTACATGGTATGGTTCTGACGTGTATGTGAATATGATACAAACCAATACTTCAATTACATGAGAACAAGTCATATTTTACATATGCATATAAAGTATTTTCAAAAGTCAAAATAACATTAACAAAGTCTTAAAACTCATATTTTTGACAAAATACATAAGTGTATTCAAATACAACATCCTGTATTTGAATACAAAGCAAGTTAGAAGCAAAAGTCTCAAAGTTGTATTCGACTACGACTATGTGTAGTCGAATACACTGCAAGTCAGTGGCCAAAAACCTTATATCTGTATTCGACTACAACTTTCTGTAGTCGAATACAAAGTAAGTCAGTGGCAAATTTTCACTAATCTGTATTTGACTACACTAAGGTGTATTCGAATACAAGGTGTAATTTTTGAACGTTACAAAGAGGTGTATTCGAATACACATATCTTGTATTCGAATACAACTGGAAGCAATACAATTTTTTAGATCTGGAATGGCTTCAGATCATTGTATTTTTTTCATCAAACATCTTGGATCAATGGACACGAATTTGAAGAGATATTTATGGAGTATAAATACCCCATAACTTCAGATCAAACGTTACACAATCCTTGAATCAATACCTTGAACAACTTTGAACAAAATTCTGATTTTTTACAAAGTACTTGCATTTTATTTTCATATCATTCAGAAAGGTTCTCAAGTACGTGAATTGTTATTGGATTGTTAATCAATATACCTCTCCTTATTCTTATTCAAAATTATAGGGTATCACTTGTAAAAGAAAGTAGTACTTTCTTAAAAATAGCTTAATCTAAGATAGTGGTGTGTTATCTTAGAAGTGTTGTTAGAAGTTTGTAACAAGAATTCCATGATGGGAGTTGTACATTTTCTGACAATTAGTGGAACAATCTCTTGTGGTGTGCAAGAGGACTGGACGTACCCTTGGTTATAAGGGGAACCAGGATAAATCTATAGTGTTCATTTAGTTACTGCACCTTACTATTAGTAGTCATTATATTAAACTCAGAAAATTCAACTTGCATATCACTGAAAACATGAAAATTGACTAACACCTAATTCCCACCCCCCCC
>JBBPBT010000498.1:6146868-6175598 GCA_037974875.1 Cicer bijugum
ACTAACACCTAATTCCCCCCCCCCCCCCCCTCTTAGGCGTACTTCTGAACTTACAATTGGCATCAGAGCAGGTTAAGGTAACTTATTCCTCAATCAATTACTCATGGCTTCCACATAACCTGTTTTCAGAGACGGTGGTAGCAGTACCAAGCCACCATGTTTTGTTGGAGAGCACTACAATTTATGGAAGATATGTATGCAAGCGTATCTTGAAGCACAAGGAGACGACATATGGGATGCAGTTGAAAATGGTCCTCACATTCAAAAAACTGTCATAAATAACAAAGAAGAAATAAAGATAAAAAGTTGTTGGACTGGTGATGATAAAAGAAAAGTGTTGTTCGATAAGAAGGCTAAGAATATATTATAATCAACACTGGGAATGGATGAATTTTTTCGTATATCTCACTGTAAAACAGCAAAAGAAATATGGGATATGTTGGAAGTAACTCACGAAGGCACCATTGAGGTGAAAAGATCTAAACTCAACACACTATCACAAGAATATGAGTTATTTCAAATGCAGCCCGGAGAGTCTATTCTAGACTTACAGAAAAGGTTCTCCCACTTAACCAATCATTTGACGACACTCGGAAAAATCTTCACCAATGATGAATTAAATCTAAAAGTACTGAGATCATTGACAAGGGTCTGGCAACCAAAAGTGACAGCAATCTCTGAAAAGAAAAGCCTATCCAAAATGTCTTTTTCTGCATTATTTGGAAAACTTCAAGAGCACGAAATCGAACTTGGAAGGCTAGAACAAAATGAAAGTCAAGAAAAGAAGACAAAAAATATTGCTCTAAAGACCGAATCAAGAGAACAAATCAAGGACGACAATTTAGATGAAGATGAAAACATTATTTTTCTTGTTAAAAAATTTGGTAAGTTTCTTAAAAATGATAGAACATTCAAAAAGAAAAGTTTCAAGAAGAAAGATAGTTCTACATCAAATCAAAACTTCATTTGCTTTGAATGTGGAAAACAAAGACATATTAAAGCAGATTGTCCAAACCTTACTAAGAAGAATGCCATGAAAATGAAAGGCTTCAAGAAGGCATACATAGCTTGGGAAGACAACGAAGTGAGTTCATCTTCAGAAACATAAAGTGAAGAATGCGCCAATGTTGCATTAATGGCATCGCATCAATCAGATGATGAAGAAGAGGTTAGTAATATAAACTCTCCTCATCATAATAAAACTAATAGTGAATTAATTATAGAATACAATGATGCTTAAAATGCAATTAAAGAATTACTTATTGAATGTAAAAATCTGTGTAAACTAGTGTCAACACAAAAGAAACAAATCTCAAGTCTACAAGAAAAAGTTGACATTATGGAGAAAAATTCTGAAAAACTAAAACAAAATTTTACATGCAATAAATACGTTTTCCTCTCTTTCAAAAATTGTTCAATTAAATAGGGTAATTGAACGATACGAAAAGGGACAAATAGGATTGGAAAATATTTTAAATATACAAAGATACTCAAATGACAAAAGTGGTATTGGATATTCAAAATTTGATAAACCAAACTTGAATAAGACAATTTTTGTTAAAGCGAGTAATAAATCCAATCAAGAAAAGATTATAGTTATGAAAAAGGATCATCATTATAAAGAGAGAATTATTCAAAATAAATCTCATACACATGCTACTAAAAATAGATTTAATCCTACTTGTTCTTATTGTGGTCTTCATGGTCATACACCTAATACTTGTCACATTAGAAATATTAGTGTTCCAAGAGGGCATTATGTATGGGTAAAGAAAGGTACTAACCATCAATGACCCAAAGCACATTGGATACCTAATAAATTTTGATTTCAATTTTGTAGGTATGCAAGCAAGGTACTTCAAATATGTGGTACTAAGATAGTGGATGCTCTAAACATATGACGGGTGATGTAACAAAATTTTCAGCCTTTCTATGGAGACAACAACAAAGGAAAAAATTTAGGCATTGGAAAAGTCGGTACAACACCATCCCCCTCTATTGAAGATGTCTTATATGTTGAAGGTCTAAAACACAATCTCATAAGCATTAGCCAGCTTTGTGACAAAGGATACAAGATAGTCTTTAATAAAGATTTTTATACTTAATCTTGACGATATATCCTTAAAAATGAAAGGTATTTTGGTAAGCGACAATAATGATGCTTGACTATGGCATAAGAGATTTGCTCATATTCACATGGATCATTTAAACAAATTGGTCAAGCATGATGTTATTGTAGGCTTACCAAAAATGAAATTTATAACGGATAAATTGTGTGACGCGTGTAAAAAAGATAAGCAAACAAACAGTTCTTTCAAACCTAAAAATGTCATTTCAACCTCTAGACCACTACAATTGATACATATGGACTTGTTTGGTCCATCAAGAATCAAAAGTCTTGGTGGAAACTCATATGGACTAGTTATTTTTTATGATTACTCAAGGTTCACTTGGACCTTATTTTTGGCAAGTAAAAATGAAGCTTTTAAGGCATTTAAAAACTACGCCAAGCTAGTCCAAAACGAACAATCTGCCAAAATTGTATCAATTAGAAGTGATCATGGAGGAGAATTTCAAAATACTTCATTTGAAGAATTTTTTGAAGAAAATGGCATTTTCCAGAATTTTTCTACACCAAGGATACCACAACAAAATGGGGTTGTTGAGAGAAAGAACAGATCTTTGGCAGAGCTCGCAAGAAAGATGCTAAGCGACTCAAACCTACCAAAATATTTTTGGGCAGATGCTGTAAACACAACATGCTATGTTTCCAACCGGGTAATCATACAACCAATTCTTAAGAAAACTCCGTATGAACTCTACAAAGGAAGAAAACCCAATATCTCTCACTTCCATATTTTTGGATGTAAGTGTTTTGTGCTAAACAACGGTAAAGACAACCTTGGAAAATTTGATGAAAAAGCCGATGAAGGTATATTTATCGGTTACACTTTATCTAGTAAAGCATTTAGAATCTTCAAAAAAAGAACTTTATTAGTCGAAGAATCGATGCATGTAACTTTTGATGAAATTAACCCCATAAAAGAGGAAAATATTATTTCTTGTGATGATGATGTTTTTGAAAGCGATGATACAAGCAAAGAACATCAAACTGATCAACCAGGTCAAGAAAGTGAAGTCAACATTGAAAAGCAAAATGATGATCTTCCTAAAGAACGGAGAACCCATAGATATCGCCCAATTGATAACATCGTAGGTGATATCAATAAAGGAGTCACAACAAGATTAAAACTACAAGATGCTTGCTTTAACATGGCATTTGTTTCTCAAATCGAACCCTCCAAAATTGGTGAAACACTTAAAGATGATCAATGGATACTTTCCATGCAAGAAGAACTCAATCAATTTGAAAGAAGCCAAGTATGTGAACTTGTTCGTAATCCTGGAAATAAACACATCATTGGTACAAAATGGGAGTTTAAAAATAAATTTGATGAGAATGGCATAGTTGTCCGCAACAAAGCTAGATTGGTCGCTCAAGGATACAATCAAGAGGAAGAGATAGATTTTGACGAAACATTTGCTCCAGTAGCAAGATTAGAAGTAATACGCTTACTACTTGCGTATGCTTGTTCCATGAACTTTGAGTTATATCAAATGGATGTGAAGAGTGCCTTTCTCAATGAATACATAAATGAAGAAGTATATGTCAAACAGCCACCTGGGTTTGAAGATTCCAAAAATCCCTCACATGTTTACAAATTAAAAAAAAAGGTTCTCTATGGTCTAAAACAAGCTCCAAGAGCTTGGTATGATAGATTAAGCACCTTTTTATGTGCACGAGGATTTGATAAAGGGAAAGTCGATAAAAAATTATTTGTCAAAAGAGATAATGGTCACACCTTATTGGTCCAAATCTATATTGATGATATAATATTTGGATCAACAAACAATGACATATGTGAAGAATTCTCTTCAATAATGCAAGGAGGATTTGAAATGTCCATGATGGGAAAATTAAACTATTTTCTTGGACTTCACGTCAAGCAACTTGAGCATGGCATCTTCATAAATCAAAAATATTGTAAAGAATTACTCAAAAATGCAAAGAAAGTGCAACTCCAATGAGCTCCAGAACCTATGTTGATAAAGATGCATCAGGTATTTCAATCGATATATCCAAATATTGAGGTATGATTGGATCCTTATTATATCTAATGGCCAGCCGACCATATATTATGTTTAGTGTTTGTTTGTGTGCAAGATTTCAGGCGGATCCGAAAGAATCGCATCTTGTATCCGTTAAAAGAATTATGAAGTATTTGAAAGGAACGACAAATGTAGGCCTATGGTACTCCAAGGGTAGCATATGTAGCCTAGTTGGATATTCTGATTCAGATTATACAGGATGCAAAACGGATCGTAAAAGCACAAGCGATACTTGCCATATCTTAGGCAATGCACTATTATCACGGTCTTGCAAAACACAAGGTTGTGTTGCACTTAGTACTGCTGAAGCTGAATACATAGCAGCAGGAAGTTGTTGTGCCAAGATTCTCTGGCTCAAACAGCAATTACATGACTATGGAGTTGATCTCGGATGCATTCCCCTAAGATGTGACAATACAAGTTCAATAAACATCTCGAAGAATCCAATCATGCACTCTCGGACTAAACACATCGATATGCGTCATCACTTTCTACGCGATCATGTGCTTAAAGATAATGTTGAGGTAACATTTGTTGATACACACAATCAATTGGCTGATATCTTTGCAAAACCTTTACCTAAGGACTCATTTTATAAGATACGACGAGAACTTGGCATTTTAAATGAAAACGATATTTGAAATTGCATGATACATATAGTTTGTCATCTCTTTTCAAAAATTTCATCTTAAAGTTGTTAAAATAAAATTCCTTGATGATTATTATTTCTTGATATATATATATAAATGTGTGTGTTACATGTTGATATTTCCATAAAAATTTAGTTTTTAAGCAAAAGTTCGCATATGTAGTCGAATACAAATGTCTGTATTCGAATACATACTTTTCGAGAAAATCTTGTATTCGAATACAACTTATGTGTAGTCGAATACACGTTCCCAGAACAATGTGTATTCGAATACAACTAGGTGTAGTCGACTACACCTTCGCGTTTTTGCCCAGATATAAAAGTTGTTTCACTTTTTAGGGTTATTTCACATTTGGCGTTCGACTACATAGCTGTAGCCTTCCCTATCTTCTCCCAAAATCTCGTCCATCCTCCTTTCACTTAGTTACCCATTCACCCAACCTTGCAAACTACATCAATCTTTACTTCTTTCTTGTCATTCATCATCAGATTTCTCACATATCTCACTTTTTCTCTCAAACCCATTTTTCACCAAAACCTCATTTCTCACCATGGATGCCCGCAAACGAGGACCACGAACCAAGCATGAAGCAGTGGGTCCCTCAAGAAAACGAACAAGGAATCCCAACATAACGGAATTATCCCGGCTTCTACACACACCATAAGAAATTGATCTTTTTCGCACATTCTACTCTGACAAGCGACTCATCATTCCAAAATATTGTACTTTAAACTCTTTCTCTGCCTTTCAATTTCCTGAGTTGCTCAAAGCACAACATGTTGAAGAATTTATAGGTTACAAAGGACCTGTTTATCCTGACTTAGTTAGGGTTTTTTTATTGCAATCTCATCCAAGATGGAAAAATGTTGGTATCTCGAGTTAAGGGTAAAACCATTCAGTTAAATACCAAAACCATAGGAGAAATTCTGAATATCCCTTTTAAAGGTCAAACGTTTTGTCCCAACAACTTGTGTGAATGGGCTGATATCTCTAAGAATGATGCATATGTTGCCCTATGTCGGTTTGAAAGATGCACAATGGAACAAAAGAGGACTCAGACTGGTTCCAAATATGCCCAACAACGGTATGGAGTGGGAAATCGTACCGTTGATTATCGCCTTTTGCACTATTTCCTTAGCTACATTCTGGTTCTGAAGGCTGGAAATTACTCCCAAATTTCTGAGTTTGAATTACAGATTATGAATTTCATGTATGAAAGTTGTCAACTAAATTGGGCATACTTTGGGAAATCTGTCATGTTTGGATCTCGAGAGGCAATTGGATTACTATATGCGAAGGAAGTTTCCCGGATTTTGGAACACTTTGGGGGTGGACTTCTCTAATAAAGTCATGTATACACCCACACAAAAAAAAAAATTTGTTGGATTAAAGTGTCTTGCCTAGCATGAGGATCATATGGAATGAGGAGCTTGAATATTTTGTGCATAAAGGTGATCATGGTCAACCATCTGATGTTGCTCAAGAAGACACTGTTGGACCCTCAAATGTTGTTGCCCAGGATGATGAAGATGACGAGGAAACAACCTTTGATGATGATTATATCTCCAATCAAATGCTCATGACCTGCCTTGATTCTTTTCAAACCTTCTTCCAAACTCAATTCCAAAATCTGACCACTTCTATTGACACTCGCTTCCAGAACATTTAAACTACTATTGCTCGCAACCATGACGCTTTATCTTAGGACATTAGTAGTTTATCTAACAAAATTGATCATTTTCACATTCCAACGGATTTTGATTAAGGAATTTATTATCTACACTAGGATTCTATTTGTAATACGTTGAAGTACTGCCTTATATTATGCCTTGTAGTTTGTTTCATGTCTTAATTTGTAGTTTGTTTTATGGTATGTTTTATGTACTAAGTTGTAATTTGTTATCATTAAACACTTGTTGACTATTATGATGTACTTAATTGAACATGACTTCATCCTTCATTATGTCATTTCTTTTTTTTACAATGTGTACTACTTTTCCCTTTATTCGTGGGTATATTCTTACATATGTATGTTTCTAAAATTTTTCTCTTTTTGATCATGTCAAAAGGGGAAGAAACTTTGGTATTGTTGTTGCCTTAAACATCTTGTAAGTTCTCAAACAATTTTTCAATTAATCACATACAACGGAGGAGTACGCATATATTACGGGGGATCAATGATTTGAATTATACAATCTCTCCACAACAACAACATTTTGTCATAATCAAAAGGGGGAGAATGTAAACTACATGTTTTTGATGAAGACAAAGATCATCAATTATGGTCAAAGCAACAAGTTCAAAAAGAAGTTCAAATATCTTCATTAATAAGCTTCAAATCCAAACATTAAATGTTAAAATGTAAAGATATATGATACAAACCAATACTTCAATTACATGAGAACAAGTCATATTTACATATGCATATAAAGTATTTTCAAAAGTCAAAATAACATTAACAAAGTCTTAAAACTCATTTTTGACAAAATACATAAGTATATTAGAATACAACATCCTGTATTCGAATACCAAAGCAAGTCAGAAGCAAAAATCTCAAAGTTGTATTCGACTATGACTATGTGTAGTCGAATACACTGCAAGTCAGTGGCCAAAAAACTTATATTTGTATTCGACTACAACCTTTTGTAGTCAAATACAAAGTAAGTCAGTGGCAAATTTTTACTAATCTGTATTCGACTACACTAAGGTGTATTCAAATACAAGGTGTAATTTTTTAATATTTTTGAACGTTACAAAGAGGTGTATTTAAATCACACATCATGTATTCGAATACAATTGGAAGCAATACAATTTTTTAGATCTGGAATGGCTCCAAATCATTGTATTTTTTCATCAAACCTCTTGGATCAATGGCCACGAATATGAAGAGATGTTTATGGAGTATAAATACCCCATAACTTTAGAGCAAACATTACACAACCCTTGAATCAATACCTTGAACAACTTTGAATAACATTCTGATTTTTTACAAAGTACTTGCATTTCATTTTCATATCATTCAGAAAGGTTCTCAAGTACTTGAATTGTTATTGGATTGTTAATCAATATACCTCTCCTTATTCTTATTCAAAATCATAGTGTATCACTTGTAAAAGAAAGTAGTACTTTCTTAAAAGTAGCTTAATCTAAGACAATGGTGTGTTATCTTAGAAGTGTTGTTAGAAGTTTGTAACAAGAATATCCCAGGGTGGGAGTTGTAGATTTTCTGACAATTAGTGGAACAATCTCTTGTAGTGTGCAAGAGGACTGGATGTACCCTTGGTTATAAGGGGAACCAGGATAAATCTAAAGTGTTCATTTATTTATTGCACCTTACTATTAGTAGTCACTATATTAAACTCAAAAAATTCAACTACCATATCACTTAAAACAAGAAAATATACTAACACCTAATTCACCCCCTCCCCCCTCTTAGGCATACTTCTGAACTTACAATTACGTCTTAATTGATGGTGATCCAGTTCTGTCACCCGTTCTTGATTTGGATACTACTGATGGTATTTTTAAGAATGATGAGCCACATGATTGTGTTGATGATCATCAACTTAGAAATGAGGTAAATATTCCAACTAGTGAAGATCATGAGTTGTCACACGATGAGAATCTAAGTGATGCTTCTGAATCATCTCCAACGCAACTCAAGAGGTCTAAGAGGCATAGACAACCATCTACAAGGTATGGTTCTGACGAGTATGTGAATTTGATTGATGAAGGGGAACCTAAGTGTTTTCAAGAGGCCATGGAGGATGAAGAAAGTCAAAAGTAGTTGGATGCAATGCATGATGATATGAAATCCTTGCATGATAATCACACTTATGATTTGGTGAAATTTCCAAAAGGCAAAAGGGCTTTGGAAAACAGGTGGATCTTTAGGGTGAAAATTGAGAGTAACTCAAGATCTCCAAGGTATAAAGCCAGATTAGTGGTGAAAGGTTTCCGTCAAAGAAAAAGTGTTGATTTTAATGAGATTTTCTCTCATGTGGTAAAAATGTTATCAATTAGAATCGTGTTGAGTTTGGTAGCTATTCTTGACTTAGAGGTAGAACAAATGGATGTAAAAACAACTTTCCTTCATGGTGATTTGGAGGAAGAAATTTACATGGAGCAACCTGATGGTTTTGTTGTTAAAGGCAAGGAAGACTATGTGTGTAGACTAAGAAAGAGTCTATACGGTTTGAAGCAAGCTCCAAGGCAGTGGTACAAAAAGTTTGAGTCTGTTATGTATGATCAAGGATACATGAAAACTACTTCTGACCATTGTGTATTTGTTAGAAAAATTTCTAATGATGATTTCATTATCCTATTATTATATGTTGACGACATACTTATTGTTGAAAAAAATATTTCCAAGATTGACAAGTTAAATAAGCAGTTGAGCGAGTCCTTTGCCATGAAAGACATGGGAGTAGCTAAACAGATTCTTGGTATAAGAATCATGCGTGACAAAAAAGAGAAGAAACTTTGAATGTCACAAGAACACTATATTGAGGGAGTGTTGCAACGGTTTCAAATGGAAAGCTCCAAGACTGATCTTTGGTTTATTCAAGACAAATATGTGTTATTTGTCGATAGTCAAAGTGCTATTTATCTTGGTAAGAATTCGATGTTTCATAGCAGGTTCAAACACAATGATGTGAGGTATCATTAGATACGAGATATTTTGGAAGCTAAGTTGTTGGAATTGGCTAAATTTTATACCAATTATAATGGTTCTGATATGATGACTAAAGCGTTACCAAGAGGGAAGTTTGAAACTTGTTGTGATATCGTTGGTTTGACGATTATCTCCATATAGTTGTGAGGGGGAGATATGTTGGGTATTGGACTCCCTTCCTATATGGAGGAAGGCCCAAATATTATAGTCCATGTGCCTCATTTATTTAAGTGGAGAGTGGTCTAATTAGGGTAACAAGAGATAGACCATTTTAATAGAATAGACAACCACCAAAAGAGAAAATAAAGGAGTAACCCTATTCTCGATTTTGTTATAACAATACCAGAAAAACATCGATTGCGCATTCGTTAACCGTTGGATCGGGTTGAATTTTGGACGGCATGTTTGCAACCTTCAGTTCTTCGTTTTCAACGGTTGGATCGTCAAAACGACGTCTAGAGTGGGAGATATCGTGCTCGCACAACAACAGATTTTTGGGTATTTTTCCTCTTATTGTTTTTTATTTGTAGGCTTTAATGCTTCGTTATTTTGACAGATTGTAGGCACAATTTGTGCATCATTTTGAGACTCTCTTGTATCCTTATTTATTATAGTGGAGCTACTTATTTGGTCTGGACGACCCATGGTTTTTACCTTTGCATTGAAGGGTTTTCCAGGTTAAAATATTATTGTTCATTACGTCCTTTTATTTCGATTAATTTGCTGCAATATATTTATTGTTGCTCCTCATGAGTTCTTGCAAGTTGGGAGAATTTTATATCCGCTGCATATTACTTGTTATTGTATTTATGTGTTTATTCCCCTTCAGACACTGATAAATTGATTGATACTGACCAAATAAATAGGCAGTCTTGCATATTACGTGTTCGACAAAACCTGGAGGTAGGAATTGTCTTCTGTTCAAGTCGGAGTTCAACTGACTTGTATTTGTCGTTATCGGACAAAAAAAAATTGTTGTAAATTATGATTATTTTATTTATTTATTGAAATCTATTCTATTTTGTATTTAATTTATATTGTGTTCCAAAGAATTTTTTTTTTATATTTTCAATCAAATTCTTTCGATCGTCGAATCATTAATTTTTTTTTAATTTTACAATAATTATATTGAAAATTACAATGATAAATAATTGAGATATATTGAAAGTGTAAAATATTTTATATTGTCAATGCATAATTCTTATATTTTAGAGTTTTGTTCGTATCTAACATCTCACTTTTAATGTCATTTTATTTTTATATATAATCATTTTTAAGTAAAAGGGTTACTTGTAATAATTTTTTTATTTATAAATGAAATGATATACATAACTGCAAGGTCTTGGTTCGAATACGGGACATAATATTCAATATAACAATTTTAGTATTTATCAGTTGAATTATGACTTAAAAACATTCCTACATACTTTTAATTATTTACTATTTTTAAAAAAATATATAGATATCTTTGGTTCTTTAATTTATTTTAAAAGTTTAATTTGGTCCATTAACTTTAAAAGATGATCAATTGGTCCCTTAACTTATATAAATTAAAGTAATTTGACGCTAACTCTTGATAATGCGACTTTAGAAAAATCAAGTGTAGTTTCTTAACTTATGTTCAAAGTTTATCTGATCCGGTAATTTATGTACAAAGTTTAGTATTGTTCCTAAAATCAACCATAAAATATGTAATACATTAGTATTTAAAAACGTACATAAGTTTATGCAATCTTTACATTATAATTTTTTTTTGCATTAAATAATTCTTTAGTCTCGATAAAATTTTTGTTTTTAGTCTTTGTAAAAAAAAAAAATATTTTTTAATTTCTACAAAATTATTATTTAAACACTTTTAATCCTTATTGGAACATCAATATATATATCCTTGAATGTTTTTTTTTATATATTTCTACGACACGATAAAAGTTCCTCCACAAAAAATGAATATATTACATTTTTTTTCTCTAAAAACAGCTATTTTAATTGATTCAAATTGTAGAATACATTTGTTTAAAACATAAAGGATGAATCTGTGAACAAACTCACAACACCCAAAGTTAATAGCATAAAACGTCAACATGCCTACAATTATGACAAAATTCAAGTGTGTGAAATGCCTATGCTCTGGATCTGTAACTTTGACGCCGCCAAAGTCATTGATTGAAATATGGACTAAAGGAAATTTCAATATTTTATAGAGACTAAAAAAAAATTTAATCCTATTTTTTTTACTAAAAACAACTATATTGATTGATTCAAATTGTAGAACACATTTGCTAAAAACATAAAGGATAAATTTGCGAACAAACTCACAACACCCAAATTAATAGCATAAAACGGCAACATGCTTACTATTATGACAAAATTCAATTGTTTGAAATACCTATGCTCTAGATCTGTAACGTTGACGACGCCAATATCTAATCACCCAAAACTACTATGTCAATCTTAACCAAAACGAACACCGCACCAAAATGGGAAAACGTGTTGCACCAAGATAGGAAAATAAAAAAAAAAGCATAACATTCAGACGAAGAAATCATATCAAAAAATAAGAATTTGTGTGGAAACTACTTATTTAAATAAAATGAAGGAAAAACAATATTGGGATATGCAACGAGAATTAACCAACAAAACAGAAAACAAACAATTGTAGAGAAAAAATGAAATATGAGAACGTTCTTCATTTTCTGATGAAAACTGGGAACGTTCTGGACAGAACAAAAAACTAGAAAAACAGAAAACGAAGAACATTCTTAGTTCTTCTTTCTGTAGTTTTATAAGCCACTTTTCTCAATCAATGCAAACGAAATTAAAGAAGGATAAGCGAAGAATAACACCAAAACTTTACGTGTTCTGTCTCAATTGATGAGACCTACGTCACGGGCAAGTAAGCAAGATTAATCCATTATTGTTAATTGAACTTTACAAGATTAAAGTATTCTCAAGATTGATCTCCTAGTATCTATCACTGTTTATGAACCAACAATACTAGCCTTTCTCTCAATCTTTCTTTTCTCCCTTTAATCTTCTCTCTCTGAATTTCTATGATTCATGAATTTCATATGCCTCTCTTAGTTTCTAGCTTTTACTACTACAACAATCAACAACATTACAGTATCATTTACAACTATAGTATTTAAAGGCATTTACTTAACTAACTATAACCACCTTGTCATAACTAATTTGGTCAAAGGTGGTTATAACAACTCTTAAACATAACTAACTTTTATGATTTGTGGCACACATTCACAATTCTCCACCTTGACTCAATATCAGAATAATTCAATCATTGATCTGGCTCCTATCGCTTCATCTTTACTCTTTATCGAAGCCAACTATGTCCAAGCATGCTTGAACTTAGCTTGTGAAAGTGATTTGGTGAATAACAATTGGGTTGTCCCCAGTTGCAATCTTCTCTACTGAAACATGCTTTGAATTGATCACATATCTTATGAAGTGATACTTAACATCAATATGTTTAGACTTATTATGATACACTTGATGCTTGAATAAGTGTATATTACTTTGACTATCACAATAAATTGAAACACAATTCTGATTTATTCCTAGTAAGTCCTTTCATCCATAAAGCTTCTTTAACACCTTCAGTAAGTGTAATGAATTCAGCTTGAGTTGTAGAAAGTGCTACCACCGACTGTGTAATTGCTCTCCAACTTACAGCAGTCCCATATAGAGTGAAAACATAACCATAAATTGATTTTCTAGTGTCCATGTTTCTAGCATAATCTGAGTCCACACATCTTTGATTGGTTCCTTGTCATGATGAGTCTTTTTGAATTTTAAACCTGTTGATAGTGAGCCATTTAAGTACCTCATAATCTACTTAAGTGGTGACCAATGCAGTGCTTCTAGATTTGTCATAAATCTGCTAACAACATTCACATCATACGCCAAATCTGGCCTACTACATATCATTTCATACATTATGCTGCCAACTCCACTAGTATAAGGAATGATACTCATTCTTTGTCTTTCCTCATGCATTCTATATTTAGTGACAACTTTCTTCAAGTAGGTAGCTTGAGAAAGAAATAGTTCCCCATTCATTCTATTTCTTTTTATATCGATTCCTAAGATCCTCTTGGCCTCTCCAAGTTCTTTCATATCAAACTCATTTCTAAGATCAGCTTTGAGCCTTTTAATCTGGTCTTTACTTGAGCTTGCAAGGAGAACATTCTTGAATTTTATGAAAAACTGGAGAATGTTCTTGAGCTGGAGAACGTTCTTTAATTTCCTCTTTAAGAATGTAAATGCAACTGTCAAAACTACATCTTTGGAAACAAATTCTTATCATGCAATCTTCAAACTTCCAGTACCATTGTCTAGGACTTTGCTTTAGACCATACAATGATTTTTTAAGAAGACAAACCTTGTTTCTGCCTTTAGCAAATCCTTTAGGTTGTTGCATATAAATGGTTTCTTCTAGATCATCATGTAGAAATGTTGTTTCGACATCCAACTGCTCTAATTCCAAGTCTTGTTGAGTTACAATGGACAGTAGAGTTCTGATAGAACAATGTTTTACAATAGGTGTAAATAATTCATTGAAATCAATTCCTTCAAGCTGAGAAAATCCGTTTGCAACTAATCTTGCCTTGAACCTTATCTTCTCTTTACCTTGAATGCCTTCCTTTCTCTTGAACACCCATTTTGATCCAATTACCCTTTGATTCTTAGGTATGTCAACCAAAATCCAGGTTTGATTCTTTTCTAATAATTGCACTACTTCATTCATAGTTGTCATCCAAGCTTCTTTGTCTTCACTATTAATGGTTTTCCATTAGTTGCTTGGCTCATCTCTTTGAAGATCTTCAGCAACACTTAAAACATACAAGAATTAACATACAAAACAGAAAACAAACAATTGCTGAGAAAAAACGAAATCGGAGAACGTTATTCGTTTTTTTACTGAAAATGGAGAACTTTTTGAACAGAACAAAAAACCAGAAAAATTGAAAACGAAGAACTTTCTGCAGTTTTCTCAATCAATGCAAACGAAATTAAAGAAGGATAAGGAAAGAATAGCACCAAAACTTTACATGTTCGGTCTCAATTGATGAGACCTACGTCACAAGCAAGAAAGCAAGATTAATCCACTATTGTTAATTGAACTTTACAAGATTAAAGTCTTCAAGATTGATCTCCTAGTAGCTATCACTATTTATGAACCAAAAATACTAGCCTTTCTCTCAATCTTTCTTTTCTCTCTTTAATCTTCTCTCTTTGAATTTCTATGATTCATGAATTTCATATGCCTCTCTTAGTTTCCAGCTCTTACTACTACAACAATCAACAACATTACAGCATCATTTACAGCTATAGTATTTAAAGGCATTTACTTAACTAACTATAACCACCTTGTCATAAGTAATTTGGCCAAAGGTAGTTATAACAACTCTTAAGCATAGCTAAGTTTTAACATTTGAGACACACATTCACATAAGTTAACGCAAATTAAGAGAACAATGTTTTGTGTTCATCCATAAAAACCACCCTAATTTATTCTTACACATTTCTACCTTTGTTTAATTGAATTGAATTCTATGTAGATTTAGTTTAAGAGTTTTATTTTTTTTATAGTTGAATTTGTTCAGAACGTGAATGTGTTGATGTCAATATGGGATGCATATTTTCAATCAATGATGACTATTGAAACCTGAACTCAGTGTAAAGAAATACCTTAAACATTTTTCCATAAAACTAAACTAGTAGAATTATTTAAGTATCCAAGTATAATTCTTGTTGAAGGGTTCCATTGAATCACGTGTGCACATGGTTACTAGAAGTTATGAATTGTTGGACTTGATGAATAATAACCCAAAAAATATAAGGACCCAGCATTGTGCTACCTTTTCATGATGAATAATAGAAGTCACATGGAAGCTATGAATAAACCCACTACGCCAAAAATGTCATTTAATAGCGCTCTTTTACAACGCTTACTAAATTCAAGCGCTGTTGTAAATATATTTTAAAAATAACGGAGCCTATCACAACACTTTTTTGACAAGCGCTGTGAAAAAAGTGTTGTTGTAGGGTCATATAGCGTTTGTGCATAATGTTATAAGGCTTTTATAGCGCTTTTCTCACAAGCGCTGTAAAATGAAGCGCCTTCACGTATTATTTTACAGAGCTTTTTTCACAAGCGTTGTAAAAGACATGCGCTTTCAAATAATTTAACTACCTACTATAGCGTTTTTTTCACAAGCGCTGTAAAAGACATGCGCTTTCAAATAATTTAACTACCTATTACAGCGCTTTTTGCACAAGCGCTGTAAAAGACATGCGTTTTCAAATAATTTAACTACCTATTACAGCGTTTTTTTCACAAGTGCTATAAAAGACATGTGCTTTCAAATAATTTAACTACCTATTACAGCGCTTTTTTCACAAGCGTTGTAAAAGACATGCGCTTTCAAATAATTTAACTACGTATTACAGCGCTTTTTTCACAAGCGTTGTAAAAGACATGCGCTTTCAAATAAATATAATTTACTTTTAATTAAATAAAAACAAATTTAAAACAAATTTATGAACCCTCATCACCTCTACTCTGGGAACCCTCATATCCTCTACGTATTGTGCGGCCATCTACGTTGTCTCAGGTATTTTTTAATTTTTTTTTGTCAAAAATTCTTTAGTTTTTTAATAATTGAAAACTAATAAATTGTTATATATTAAATCTTTTTTTTTTAAATTTGTTGATATGTTCTATTTTGAAATATTTTCTGTTTTGAAATTGTTATTAGATATGTTGATATTGGTTTCTTTTTGAAACTTGTTGATATATTTTGAAAGCTTATTATTTTTGTAACTACATTTATATAGGTCGTATAATATTGATAGGAAATGGATGTCTGCCAATCAATTGTCAAAAGAATATGAAATTGGAGTGAAGGAGTTTGTTGAGTTTGCAGTGAAGAATGCAAAAGATCCAAATAGAGTCGCTTGTCCTTGTTTAAAATGTTGTTTTGGAAAACGTGTTAAAGAAGATGAATTAGAAGGACATTTAGTATGTAATGGAATAGATCAAAGCTACACATGTTGGATAAGACATGGTGAGAAAAAAAAAGGAAACATTAATTTTGAGAATGGTTCGATATATGTTTCAACTGACTTTGATACAGATACATATGAGCCGGACCGAGTTGATGAGATCGCAAAACCAGTTGAAGAAGATCTTCGAGATTGTCCTAAAATGTTTGAAAGTTTGTTGAGTGATGCAGAGAAACCATTATATAATGGTTGTACTAAATTCACAAGACTGCCGGTGATATTAAAGTTGTACAACTTAAAAGCGAGTAATGGATGGTCTGATAAAAGCTTCACATAATTATTAACACTCATAAAAGGTATGTTGCCAGATGATAATGAACTTCCCAGTCGAACCTACGAGGCTAAATGGATTTTGTGTTCTATTGGCATGAGTTACAAAAGGATTCATGTGTGTCCTAACGATTGCATTTTATTTCGAAACGAATATGAATTACTTAAGGCGTGTCCGAAATGCAATGTCTCTCGATATAAGAAAAAATAATCTACTCCAGCAAAAGTCTTGTGGTATTTTCCTATAATACCAAGATTTAGGCGCATGTATCACAGTGAAGAAGATTCAAAACACTTGACATGGCATGCAGATGAAAGAATTAGAGATGGAATGTTTCGACACCCTGCAGATTCCCCATAATGGGCAAAAATTGATCACGAGTATCCTAAATTCGGGATAGAGTCAAGAAATCTAAGACTTGCACTTTCTACTAATGGAATGAATCCACATGATCTTCAAAGCATCTCACACAACACGTGGCCTGTGATTTTGGTAATATATAACCTACCTCCATGGTTATGTATGAAGCGTAAGTTTATGAGGTTGTCTTTGTTAATTTCTGGACCCAAACAACCAGGGAATGATATTGACGTATATTTGACTCCTTTAATTGAAGATTTAAAACTTATGTGGGAAACAGGTGTGGAAGTTTACGATGGGTATAAGAAAGAATGTTTCAATTTGAGGGCTATGTTGTTCGGCATAATTAATGATTTTCCAGCATATGGTAATTTATCAGGATATAGCATTAAAGGTCAGTGTGCATGTCCTATATGTGAAGAGATTACAAATTGGATGCGGTTGAAACATTGTAAGAAGAATGTGTTTCTTGGACATCGTAGATTTTTACCTTATAGTTATCAGTATTGTGGGTGGAGAAATACATTCAATGGAAAATCAGAGGAAGGTAAAGCTCCTTTAGCACCGATTGGATATCAAATACTTGAAAAAGTACAAGTTTTGACCAATAAATTTGGCAAACCTTTTGCGAGAGAGCTGGTCAAAATTGGGTGGAAGAAAAAGTCAATTTTCTTTGAATTGCCATATTGGAAGTCATTGTATATAAGACATTTCCTCGATGTAATGCATATTGAAAAAAAATGTATTTGATAGTGTTATTGGTACGTTACTCAATGTTCCAGGAAAGTCTAAAGATGGCATCAACGCAAGATTGGACTTGGTCGATATGGGAATAAGAAATGAATTGGGTCCCGTAAAGAAAGGAAATCGCACATATCTACCTCCAGCTGCTCATACTCTATCTAGAAAGGAAAAAATTGTTTTATGTAAATTTCTACACGAAGTTAAAGTTCCAAAAGGATACTCTTCAAACATTAAAAATTTGGTTTGTATGAAAGACCTCAAGTTAAAAGGTTTGAAGACCCATGATTGTCATATTCTAATGGAGCATTTGCTACCAATAGGTATACATTCCATTTTACCTGAAAAAGTTCGACTAGCCTTAACTAGATTATGTTTCTTCTTCAGGGAAATTTGTAGTAAAGTGATCGACCCTCAGAAATTACCGACATTGCAGAGGGAAATTGTTGTTACTTTGTGTGAGCTTGAAATGTATTTCCCACCCTCGTTTTTTGATATAATGGTTCACCTTACTGTTCATCTGGTTAAGGAGACACAATTTTGTGGGCCAACTTATATGAGATGGATGTATCCGATAGAATGATATATGAAAATATTAAAAGGGTACGTAAAAAGTAGAAGTCGACTAGAATGTTGTATTGCTGAACGGTACATTGTTGAAGAGGCTGCTGAATTTTGTACTGAATATATGTCCAATGTTGAATCCATAGGGCTTCCCATATCTCGTCATTCGGGAAGAATATCAGGAGAAGGGATAATTGGAAGGAGATTACTGACTATATCAAGGACAGAATGGGAGCAGGCACAATTGTATGTTCTGCACAATGATGATGAGGTTCAACCATATGTTACAATACACATGGATCAGTTATCTCGTTTGAACTTGAACAGGAATCAAAACTGGATAACTCGAGAGCACAATCGAAGTTTTATAACATGGTTAAAAAATCACATAAAGTCAAAGTTTGATATAGATCCCGGATCAATTACACAGAGATTGAGGTGGCTAGCAAATAGTCCGAGCTTACATGTCTTTTCTTACGCTGGTTATGTTATTAACGACTACACATTTTATACCAAAAAACAAGATGATCAGATCACTACGCAAAATAGCGGAGTCACTCTCGTAGCTGAAGTGATGCATGTCTCAAGTGCAAAAGACAAAAACCCAATATATGCAAATCTATCATATTTTGGGGGTTATCTAGCGCATATGGGAGTTAGACTACACAATGTTTCGTGTTCCCATATTTGATTGAAAGTGGGTCGATAATAATAATGGCATTCGGATTGATGAGTCAGGATTCTTGCTTGTCGATTCTAATAGAGTGGGATACAAAGACGAGCTTTTTATTTTAGCGTCGCAAGCTCAACAAGTGTTTTATGTCACTGATCCTTCTGATGATAAATGGTATGTTGTCCTATTGACCAATAAAATAAGTGATGATAACAATAATGATGAAGATGTTGGTAATGATCTTTTATTTGCAACATCACAACAACCACATGAAATTGATTCAACTGATGATGGTTTATATCTTAGAGATGATCATGATGAGGGAATTTGAATTAATCCATCGTTTCTATTGTAAATGGACAAACAAATGTGAATCCCACCAGAAAAAGAAGAAGGGCATCTTAATGTACATGTTTAATTATTTTATATAAGCCATGCATGTAATTTGAAATGTGTTAATGTAAATATGCATGTAATTTGAACTGTGTTAATGTAAATATGCATGTAATCTGAATTGTTTGAACATTTTTATATAAGCAGCCATGTATTTGATTTTCTGATTAATTTATTTTCCGCTTATAGTTAGCTTGATTTGAGTGTTTTATACTAAGTTCATGTAATTTAATATAAACTAGTAATTTACATGAACTGAATTGAATATAACTTAGTAATTTACATGAATTGAACTGAATTGAACTGAAAAAGAGCCTTAAATATAAAAATAAAACAATGAGACCTTTTACAGCACTTATTTGAATAAGCGCTGTAAAAGACCCTTTTAAAATTAAAATAAAGAGACCTTTTAGAGCGTTTATTTGAAAAAGCGCTCTAAAAGACTTTAAAAAAAAACATTCATATAACATAATAAAACAAGGAGGACTTTTATAGCGCTTGTTCAAATAAGCGGTGTAAAAGACCCTTTTAAAAATAAAACAATGAGACCTTTTACAACGCTTATTTGAAAAAGCGTTGTAAAAGGCTTTAAAAATAACATTCATATAACATTATAAAATAATGAGGTCTTTTACAGCGCTTATTTGAAAAAGCGTTGTAAAAGGCTTTAAAAATAACATTCATATAATATAATAAGACAAGGAGGTCTTTTATAGCGCTGTAAAACACCCTTTTAAAAATAAAATAAAGAAACATTTTATAGCGCTTATTTGAACAAGCGTTGTAAAAGGTTTTAAAAATAACAATCATATAACATAATAAAACAATGATGTCTTTTACAGCGCTTATTGGGAAAAGCGCTGTAAAAGAGCCTTTTAAAAATTAAATAAAGACGCCTTTTAGAGCGCTTTTCAAACCAGCGCTGTAAAAGGCTTATAAAAAAGCGTTGTAAAAGGGTTTTATATATAACAGTAACCGCTTCAGTTTCCACTTCATTACGTAAACTTTACTATCATCTCAACCTTCATCGTTTTTCTCTTCTTTTGCAAACCCTATCATCCCGTCCATTACGAACTTTATTTCCACGATTCTGTATATTCTGTTAGTTATTATATGTATATGATCATAGGACACAATATATGAACATGTATATGAATATGTAGTTAATTAGGTTATAAATTACAGAGTTACAGAGTTACATATATATTAATTAAGTTACAGAGTTCTATTTTTTGTCTATTGATTGTGTGAACTGCTTATGGTATTTGAATATGTTTTGTTGTTGTGTGAACTGATTATAAACT
Source organism: Cicer bijugum (assembly GCA_037974875.1). Lineage (NCBI taxonomy): Eukaryota > Viridiplantae > Streptophyta > Magnoliopsida > Fabales > Fabaceae > Cicer > Cicer bijugum. The sequence goes on from JBBPBT010000498.1 coordinate 6,167,753, forward strand.
GATTTTGGATCAAAATAATTTTGGATAAAAAGATAAAAGACAGGGCATTCTAAAAACCTTTAGGTATTATAATATGTATGCGTGTATTATGCAAATGTAAGGGACGCATGTAAGTAAGTGATAAAGTTTGACATTTACTTGTTTATAGCAATAGCGGTAGTATGCGTGTATTATATATGTAACGTGTGATTGGAGATTCATCTAGAAGGGGAGGGCTTCAACCCAAAGTAATTTAATTCGGACAGAATATGGAACCGATGCTCATCCAAACTTGGAGATGGCTAATGCATCCAAAGGTGTTGAGATTTGGGGGCTTTGCTTCAGCTGTAATTGGATTGCTATGTTATGCTCTCAGTTCTTCCTTCAACTATCTCTTTGGAGAATGGAATCTTTTCAAGATTTTTCTTTATACTATTTTCAGTTTCATAATCTCCCTGGCGATTTTATTTGCAAAGTTATGGCAACACTCAAGAAGTCTTCGTTTCAAAGCTCACACAGTATATTTGGTATTGACAATCACCTATGTCTATTCATTTTTCATTGATAAAGTAATTAATGGAAAACCAGATGCATACAGTATCATTTCATGTGCATCATTCTCTATCATGTCAGTCAGTTTGTCGCGTCAAACTCAGTGCGGATTTGAAGTGGATCTTCTTTACTTTTTTCTCGGAGTTCTAATTGTACAACTCATGAAGATTAAATTTCAGTTATTCATTGTTGGAGCAGGTTTCAGTTGTTCCCTTATTATTCTCCGTTCTTACTTTCTTTCCACAGACGTCCCGCAAGAAAATGAATATGTTGACAGTGAAGAACAACCAGCTGTCATCATTGAAGTCAATTCACTACAATTTTCTAGTATGATGCAACAAATTATGACTTGTGTTTTTCCTTGTTGCTCGTGTTCTTCTTTACTCTTGGAATAAACAAGGATATCATTAATAAACACAATCACAAATTGATCTTAGAATGGTTTAAAAACTCGATTCATCAAGTCGATGAAAGCTGTTGGGGCATTAGTAAGCCCAAAAGACATAACCAGAAATTCATAATGCCCATAACTCGTGCAGAAAGATGTCTTCGTTATGTCATCCCTCTTAATCTTCAACTGGTGATACCCCGACCGCAACTCAATCTTGGAAAAACATTGATCTTCTTGAAGTTGGTCAAACAAGTCATCAATGCGGGGTAACAGATATTTATTCTTCACAATTACTTTATTCAACTGTCGATAGTCTACACATAGCTGCATGGATCCGTCTTTCTGCTTTACAAATAAGACTGGTACTCCCCAAGGAGAAGAACTTGGACAAATAAAACCCTTATCAAGAAGATCTTGAAGTTATTCCTTTAACTCTTTAAGTTCTGCTGGTGCCATACGATAAGGAGGTATGGATATAGGATGAGTGTTTGGAACTAAGTTTATAGAGAATTAAATCTCCCTATCGGGTGGCAATCCAGGATGTTCTTCAGGAAAAACATCTGGAAATTCACATGCTATTGGAATTTTTTCCAAATTCTCTTCAACCACTTGTGTATCCTTTATCAAGGCTAAGTACGCTTGACAACCTCTTCTCATTAACTTGCTAGCTGCCAAGGCTGAGATTTGGTTATGTGGTACCCAACAATGTGCTCCTTGAAACGGGAAGACTGATTGTCCTGGTATCTCAAATTTCACCACTTTGTTATGACAATCCAAAGTGGCGTGATGAAAAGCCAACCAATCCATACCCAAAATCACATCAAAATCCACCAAGTCAATAACTACTAAATCTACTGGCAACACCTTGCCATCAATAGTTATATCACAAGAACGACACACCGACTTAGCAAGCAAATTTCCTCCAACAGGTGTAGCTACAACTGAAGGCTCTTCTAATAAAGATGAACATTTTCCAAGTTGAGTAGCAAACCATGCAGATACAAAAGAATGTGTAGCTCAAGGATCAAACAAAACATGAGCATCTCTATAACAAATAGAAAGTATACATGTAACTATTGCATTGGATGTCTGAGCATCCTGACGTGTCAAAACAAACACTCGAGCCTGACCTCTTCTTGCTGGTAACTGGCCTCTACCACCAAATCGTTTATCTCCCTGATGAGATGTTCCTAAACCTCTGACATAAGAATTTCCACTTGGAGGCATAGGTGCATAATGAGCCTAAGAAGAGGCCAAAGCTGTTGGTGCTGATGCATAACTAGAGAATGGATGTGTCGTGTCTACAGGACAATCCCTCTTGATGTGACCTATTTGGCCACATTGGTAGCACATCTTAGCATTACCATCTCTAGAACAATTCCCTAAGTGAAACCTACCACAAGTAGAACATCGTGTAGCTGAAACACCAAAATGTCTTTGAGGGAAATGGATTGTGATGCTGCTCCAGAATCTGATCTACGAATCTGCACTGTCCCAGAAATTGCCCACTATGACCACCTCTTTGAGACATCAGTCTTTGTTGCCCTTGATAACCAAACATAGACCCACCACCACGATTCGAATAGTTATTGTAAGATCGTTCAACCCTTTGTTTCTTTCGTGAATCTTGCTTATTGCCTCCTTTTTCCTTATGTCGTTGCTCGAAATGAAGGGCCAAACTCAAAACCTCAGCAAAAGTAGAACAATTAGACCCAACCACAGATCTAAATAAGTAATCCTTCAATCCTCTGATGAACCTCTTAACACACATATCCTCAGTGATAGGATAAGGAGCATGTCTAGAGAGCTTTGTAAAACGAGCACTATACTCTGAAACTGTCATACCCTCTATTTGGTCCAATCGCTCATACTCATAAGCTAATCCATCTCTAACACTCTCCGGAAGAAAACGAGCCATGAACAACTAAGAGAACTCTCTCCATGCTAACGGAAGTGACCCCACTTGTCTACCACGTGACACTATATCAAACCTATCACGTGCCACGCCTATTAGCTGAAATGATGTCAATTCTACTACTCTTACCTCATAACAACCCAATGCTCTCCAAATCTGCTCTAGACTGTCAATGAATTGTTGTGGATCCTCAGTTGCACTAGACCCAGAAAAAGTAGGGGGTTTAAGCTTCATGAAGTATGGTAAAGTGACCTAAATACCTCTCATTGCAGTAGTCGTCTGATGTTCAGCTTGTCTAACATCTTGTTGACCATTGACATTTTCATGTCTTTGATCACCCTCCTGTTGTTATCCGACGAAAACCCCAACAAGTTGATGCAGAACCTGTTGTAATCCCTACAGACCAACAACAAACTCTTCCATAGCTGGATTTCCGCGCCTCCTCCTAGGTACCTCAACATCAACATTCAAACCACGTCTGCGAACATTAGCTCTACGCCTATTTCGAGCATGAACTGAAACACGACCTCGTTGACGAGCGCCTTGAGCTTGGGAAATTGATTCATCAACAATTTCCCTTATAGTAGGATTCCTAGTCTTGGGTGGCATTCTCAGTTATTCAAAGAACAATGATCCAAAAATTGAATAAAACGACAAGAAATTGTGGAGGTAGTGATGATGAATTTAAACACAGATTTAGACAACAGATGAGACTCTCAATTGCGGATTGTAAGTAAGTTGTGCCCGAGTACAAAATTTACTGACAAGAATCTATTATCACCCTATGTTAGCAGCTATTAGGACCTACGACCTGACTCTGATACCAACTTTGTCACGACCATAAATTTAAATGCCGTGATTGGCGCACAAGCTATACTTCTAGCCTAAAAAGCCTATCAATTAACTTAACAATTAAACAACTAAATGGTTCTCTAACCATTTCAAAAATATATATATACTTTTTACTCGAAATTTCGACAGAGTATCCTCTGTAAATTCAACATTTCTAAATTTATGAAATCCATGTCAAATTCTCAATTTAGTCACAATTCAAAGAACATAAACTAATCGTTTAATACACTTTCTAAAAAACTTCTAGACTCCAAAATATCTGCAATTTACATAGACTTAGCAGACGTTACAAAAAAATGGTCCTCAATCAAAGAGGCCTACCAAAAGAAATATGTTGAGACTTGAATCAAATAACAGATTTTACTCAGCTGCATGCGAATCTGGAAAAAAAATAAGCAACATAAAGGGGTAAGTCACAAAGACTTAGTGAGGAGACAACAATCACTATCAATTAGAAGGGAAACACAAAAGGCACGAATAACTGTTTAATCGCTTGATAGAAATATTAAAGAATCCAGTTAATAACGAAACAAAATAAAAATGAACAACCTTAGAATCATCATAAAAATCAAACAAGTAACAATACAAATTTTTAAAACCAAGAGACGACTTTATCTCATTGATAGCCCTTTCCTCCTAAGGTTGGCCTTTCCATTAAGGGCGGCTTCATCTAACGGATGGCCATCTCCTCTCAATTCCCGCAACGCATCATTACGTATCAATTAGGGAGTTTATATCTCGTTGATAGCTCTTTCCTCCTACGAACAATATTTCTCATAGGGGCGACTCCATCTAACGGATAACTCTCCCTAATCACAAACGAAGTAACTAGGTGCACCTAACGCAATTAACGATTTAATAACTATAACACCGATTTCCCAAAACATGCATCTATAATCATTTCAGTGTAGTTTATGAAAAACATACTCCATCGCATAACAATTTAAGATTTAAATACTTCAACTCATACGTAAATCAAATTAATAGCATATTATATAACAACGACCGTTAAATTAAATAATTGACGAAATCGAGATAAAATTCAAAGGTTGTGTTCCCCAAATTTTTTAATAAATACTTTAATATAGAAAACAATAAAATAATAATACTAGCATTATAAATGTATATGACGATGATCGTCGTCAACTCACTGCTATGGAGAATCGTCTAAGTTTGCTCTCCAACAACTCTCAGAGTAGTCGGCAGGATCTCAGCTGACAAATCTGAGTATCAAAAAATATTTCCAAGACTTTAGAAAAATATTCTAAAATTTAGCTAGCTCTAGGAAACCCTAAAAATTATTTAAATATACCCTAAGCACAAAATAAGATTTTTAAACAAAACTACATTTTTCTATGAATTTATACTAGGATTAGAGTTGTGCATTTACCTCAATGGCTCTTAATCAACAACTCTCAAGAGATGGGTACCATTTTCCTTCCTTAGAACACAAACCCTAACCCAAAAATCCCAACCAAAAGAGTTTGTAAGAGTTTTAGAAATTATGTTTGTGCGAATGTTAAATCCTTTTTAAGGATTAAGGGTTTCAGTAATAGAGTGATAGGAAGTAAACAAAACTACATTTTTTTATGAATTTATACTAGGATTAGAGTTGTGTATTTACCTCAATGACTCTTAATCAACAACTCTCAAGAGATGGGTACCCTTTTCCTTCCTTAGAACACAAACCCTAACCCAAAAATCCCAACCAAAAGAATTTGTAAGAGTTTGAGAAATTATCTTTTTGTGCGAATGTTAAATCCTTTTATATGAGCTGTATAACTGAGACCATAATATTTAACAAATTTTGCCCTCTTAGTTCATAAAAGGTCTATTTCATCTTCTTAGTTGCTTTTTATGCTCCTAGTCACGAGAACGTGAATAGTTCTAGAGCCCCATTATTTCTCAATTTGAAAGGAATTTTATTTTCATAAATGTCAACATCATTTGACTCTATGATCGCTTTAGTGTTTAAGTCATAAAAACTATATGTTATGTTGTTTACTACATACTCAGTGAATACACATTCATAAGCAATACTAGCGAGTTTAAATCGCTTGGGGTCGGAATCCTGGCATAAGCCAGACAATCCCAAATTCGAAGATAAGACAAGTTAGATTGTCTTTTGTTCAAAATCCCATAAGGAGAAGTTTTGTTTTTTGATTTATGAATGTTATTCAAAACAAAGCAAACAATCAATAAAATTTCCACCCACCAATGAGATGCAACACTAGAATTTAGCATAATGGCAACAACCAATTCAGTAACAGTTTTATCCTTTTTTTTTTTTCAGCTTTACCATTCATTTCTAGAGAATATGGTGTAGTTGTTTCATGTATAATTCCTTGTAGTTTATAACAATCGTTAAACATGTGACAATCATATTTTATTCCTCTATCATTACGTTAACAAATGGCATAGTCAGTCGAAAACAAACCTACAAAATAGGACGATCACAAAACCAAACCGAGTTAGTGGAAGACTTAGTCAAAAAATGTGTGACATAAAAAAAGTGTCAATAAACGCAAAGAGAAAAACAAATGCATTAAAAATAATAATAAAATATTATATTGTTCGATTATTAAAAAGTAATACACCACTTAGATCCAGTTGAATGCAGCTGCGTGCGCGTATAGTGATTAGTTTTAGACGTTCTCTCTCGTTCACAAAATTAGATACCCCTTAAGACACATTCCAAACGTTCTACCTTCACCTTATATATACACTAACATTGTGTCAAAACTCTCTTAAGTAGAAATTTCACAAATTTTTTTTATTCAAATAACACTTGCTCCAAAGTCCAAATAATTGTCAAGTTCCAACAAGAATCATATAAAAAAAAATTTGACGCAGAGATAATCATATAATATGCTATAGCATTAGACATATGAATTCAATTAAAAAATTATACATCAGTTTTTAGACAAAAAGGTAGAGATATTCTTAAAAAAAAAGTAGAGATAAGATATGAAAAATGTGTCTGTCAAAAACAAAATATGATGTGAAAAGTTTTAGAGTTTAAAGGTAGTAAACTAAAACTAAAACTAAAACTGGAATGCTTAAATCAACTTTTACATGTCGAAATGGTTATGTTGAATATTTTATCTCGAGTTCATCTCTGAGACTTGTAGTTGTGTGTAAATTTTGTTAAAAATGATAAACAAACATAAAGATAGAAAGGAGGAAGAAGAGAAAGAACACCACTAGAATTTCATAATGAACAAAAGTTAAAGGTAATAGAGTTACAACTAATATATATACAAGATAATAGAAAAAATTAAAATAGATTTAATACTAATATATAATAATCTTATTTAATAAATTTCTATATCATTTTATCTACACACAAAAAACAAAAATGTAGTAGACTCATATTGTAAAATAATTTTATACTAGATGCTAACTTGCGTGTTGCGCGGGTGTATTTTAATTTATTTAATTTAAGTAGATTTAAAAAAAAAATCAATATGAAGTTTTATGTCTCAATTGTCATGATGATTATTGATATAGTAGTTATATCAATAATATATATTTAATTTTATCAATGTAATTTATAGAAGAGAAGTATCATTGTATATATTTTAGGGGTAAGCAAGAGAGACATTTGTACTCTCAATTCAGAAGAAAATGAAGAAATTTCTCATGTTATTAAATTCAATATTATATATTCCGAAAACATGTATACAATAGTTAACAAATAAGTAGATGGCAGGTAGAGGCGAAAATGTAAAGTTGATTAGTCCAAAAAAAAAACGTATAAATAGATGATATGTAGAGAGGAAAATGTGAAGTTGATTAATGCAGACAAATTTAGAAAGTTTTGATTAGACGTTATGAAATAATGTTTAAATAAGAGATATAATATAAGATAGTTGATGATGTATATAATTTGTGGAAAAACTATTTAGAAACTAAATAGAGAAAACTCTCTATGAAAACATATATGTCAGTTTTCTAGCTGAGGTGATAAATATTTGTAGATGTAGAGAAAATAATATGAAGCGACAATATATCTCTTTATTGAGAAACTATGTCACCTATTAATAGATTATTACCTCATCATAATCATTTAAAATGTAGTCTTATCATAACTCTATTTAGCTGTAACTTAATGAAAAGGCTTACGACATTATTTCCAAACAAATGGACATAATGAC
>JBBPBT010000498.1:6179156-6193779 GCA_037974875.1 Cicer bijugum
TAAAAAAAAAAAAAAAACAGTTGCCAATTTTTTCTAAAAAAGAAAAAAAAATTAAATGAGCTGCAAGTTTAAAAAAAAAAAAGCTATATATTCCACGTAATTACAAATAATAATAATAATGACGACGCCAGTGTTGACTGAGTCAAAATTAAGAGAGGTCCACCATTTATAAAATGAGTTAAAGTTAAAAGATTGAAATTGCATTTTGAAACTTGTATGGCCTAAAAGTGAATTATAGTCTTTCTATTACTTCATCATTTCATCACTTGACGAATCATGCATATTTCTTTTTTTAATTTATAATAGCATATTCATCTCATATCAATTCAAAACTTGATATTATTTATTGAACCTAATTATTAGAATCTCCAATATTTTAGGTCGGGTTACTATCATGAGTGACTTATTGATTCATAAGCAACAATTTAATCCTTTTGGATGTGTTTAGAACTTTCTCTCCAAGTAATCCTTTTGTCAAATGATTAGCTAAATTTTCATAAGTATGTATATGATTTATTCTAATTGCTCCTTTTAAGAGTAATTATCTAATTGTGTTGTGTTTAAGACGTATTTTTCATCTTTTACTATTGTAGTAACGATTCTCAATTTTTGCAATATTGATGACACAACTTTTGCAATAGCTAAATTTTCATTAGTGTGTGCATGATCCATTCTAACTGCTCCTTTTAAGGGTAATTCTCTAACTGTGTTGTGCTTACGATGAATTTTTCGTCTCTTACTATTGTAGTAACGATTCTCAATATTTACAATAGTGATTGTACTACTGCAGTGGATCAATATAGTGGACATCAATTTTTCCCATAAACGGACCTCTACTAGCTAGCAGCTATCTCAACCAACTAACTTATTCACTAGCGTTTGATAGAGTTATCACTTCATACTCCATAGCGGAATGAACCAATATCATTTGTTTCTTCAATTTTTAAGATACAACTCCTCCAGTTATGCTAAATATATAGTCATGGGTTGTTTTGAAATCAACTGATAAATTGTTCCAATCAACACCATTGTATCTCTTAAACTAAAAATCTTTGATAATGTAATCCAATGTTCATGGTTCTCTTAAGGCATCTCATGATGCTCTCAATATTGTGTCAATGCTTTATACTAAGTCTACTGGTAAATCTATACAATAGTCCTACAACGTAGGCAATATCAGGTCTGATACAATCAGTGGCATACATAAGGCTGCCAATGATGCTCGCGTATTCAGTTTGTCTAAATCTTTCACCAGTGTTCATGAAGAGTTTGACACTTGTATCATATGGTGTGCAAACAAGTTTATAGTCAAAGTAATTGTATTTCTTCACGATCTTCGCAATGTAGTGAATCTGATAAAAAAAAATCTTTTTCTGATCTAATAATCTTAATACCAAGGATTACACTTGCTTCTCTGAGATCTTTCATATCAAAGTTGTTTCAAAATAATGGTTGCACATTATCAACAACGTGAATGTTTGAACCAAATATAAGTAATCTACATAAAGTCATATGATAGTGCCATTTCCATTTTCATTTTTGAAGTAAATAAATTGGTCATTTTCATTCACTTTAAATCAATTTGAAATAATCAAATTATCCAACTTCTTATTTATATTAAGACCAAATAGAGACTTATTTAACTTGCAGACCTTGTTTTCTTATCCACGAATCACAATACCTTCAGGTCGCTCCATGTATATTTCTTCTTCCAAATACCATTTAAAAACACAGGTTTGATATCCATTTTGTGTATCAACAAATGATGATTAGCAGCTAGTGAAATTAGCACCCTACTATATGTAATTCTTGTAACAAGTGAAAATGTGTCGAAGAAATATATATTTTCTCTTTGTCAAAAACCTTTGTCTATAGGGTGAGCCTTGTACTTTTCAATAGTTCCATTGGATTTTAGTTTTTTTATTTATTTTTTAAAATCCATTTACAACTTATCAGTTTACAATTAGGAGGCAAGTCTACTAAATTCAAGGTCTTGTTAGACTCTAAAGAATCCATCTCATTGTTTTATCGCTTCTTGCCGTAAATTTGCATCCAAAGACGACAAAGCTTCTTGAAGGCTTGTTAGATCCTCTTCTAATATATGAGCCGTATAACCGATACCATAATATTTAACAAATTTTGCTCTCTTAGTTCGTAAAAGTTCTATTTCATCTTCTTAGTTGCTTTAAACGCTCCTAATCACGGGAACGTGAATAGTTCCAGAGCCCCATTATTTCTTGATTTGATAGGAATTTTATTTTCATAAAAGTCAACATCATTTGACTCTATTATCGCTTTAGTGTTTAAGTCATACAAATTATATGTTTTGTTGTTTACTACATACTCAATGAATACACATTCATAAGCAATACTAGCGAGTGTAAATTGCTTGGGGTTGGAATTCTGGCATAAGCCAGACAACCCCAAGTTCAAAGATAAGACAAGTTAGATTGTCTTTTCTTCAAAATCCCATAATGAACGTTATTCAAAACATAGAAAACAATCAATTAAATTTCCACCCACCAATAAGATGCAACACTAGAATTTAGCATAATGGCAACAACCAATTCAGTAACAGTTTTATCCTTTTTTTAGCTTTACCATCCATTTCTAGAGAATATGGTACAGTTGTTTCATGTATAATTCATTGTAGTTTATAATAATCGTTAAACATGTGACAATCATATTTTATTCCTCTATCATTATGTGAACAAATGGCATAGTCAGTCGAAAACAAACCTATAAAATAGGACGATCACAAAACCAAACGTAGTTAGTGGAAGACTTAGTCAAAAAAATGTATGACATAAAAAAAGTGTCAATAAACGCGAAGAGAAAAACAAACGCATTAAAAGTAATAATAAAATATTATTTTGTCCAATTACTAAAAAGTATTTAGCTAACTCTAGGAAACCTTAGAAACCTTAGAAAATTCCAAGACTTTAGAAAATTATTCTAAAGTTTAGCTAACTCTAGGAAACCTTAAAAATCATTTAACTATACTCTAAGCACAAAATAAAGTTTTTATTCAAAACTACATTTTTCTATATATTCATACTAGCATTAGAGTTATGCATTTACCTCAATGAGTCTCAATAAACAACTCTAAAGAGATGGGTACTCTTCTCCTTCTTTAGAGGACAAACTCTAATCCAAAATTTCACCCAAGCACTTGTATATCCTTCCTATGAGTTTAAAATTTAAGTAAACTAGCTTGGCTTTAAGTGAGAAGAAGAAGAAGAAAAGAAAAGAAATGAAAAATGGTGGAAAATGTGAGGTAGCCGAGAGGAAGGAAAGAAGAAGAGAAAAAAATGGGATGGAAAAAGAAAGTGGGGTGGGAAGTTGGTGTTATTAATTAATAATATTAATATTAAAATAAATAAATAAATTCATTTAAATGAAATAGTGTTTCAATCTCCTCCCCTTACGAAACATTCGTCCTCGAATTTATTTGACTTTTTATTTACTAAATAAATACCACTAACCTTGAGTTTCAACATAAGTGTGGATACTTTGCACGGATGACTTCTTCGGGTTTCCAAGTAGTTTCTTCACCGGATGGACCATGCCAAATAACTTTTACTGAAACGACATCCTTTGAGCGTAAACGTCTCACTTGACGATCTAATATAGCTACTGGATGTTCAACGTACGATAGACTCTCATCTAACTGTACATCTTCATGATTAATCACATGAGAAGGGTCATGAAGATACTTCCGAAGCATCGAAATATGAAAAACTGGATGAACTCCAGAGAGATCAGGTGGAAGTGCCAAGCGATACTCTACTGGTCCGACCCTTTTTAAAATTTCAAATGGTTCAATGAATCTTGGACTTAGCTTCCCCTTTTTACCAAATCGCAAAACTCCTTTCATTAGTAAGACTCGTAGGAATACATGTTCTCCCACTGAAAACTCTAAGGGACGACGTCTCTTATCAGAATAAGATTTTTGCCTACTTTGAGCTGTTACTAAGCGATCCCGAATCAATTTAACTTTTTCAATGGCATCTTGAACCAATTCTGGACCGACTAATTTAGCTTCACCAACTTCAAACCATCCTATCAGATACCTACAACGTCTTTCGTACAAAGCCTCGAACGGAGCCATCTGAATACTAGATTGATAACTATTATTGTATGCAAATTCCATCAAGGGCAAATGTTGATCCCAACTACCCCTAAGATCCAGAACAGAAGCACGAAACATATCTTCCAATATTTGTATAGTCCTTTCAAATTGACCATCTGTCTGGGGATGAAAAGTTGTGCTAAGCTTCAAACGAGTTCCTAATGAAGTTTGGAACGACTCCCAAAATTGAGCAGTAAATTGAGCCCCACAGTCAGAAATAATAGACACAGGTACACCATGCAAAGAGACAATTTTATCTAAATAAATTTTAGCATATTGAGACATAGTATAAGTAGTCTTCACAGGAAAAAAGTGTGTAGATTTGGTCAACTGATCTATAATCACCCACACTGAGTCATAACTCTTTTGGGTTCGTTGTAATCCTGTGACAAAATCCATAGCGATGCCTTCTCACTTCCACTCAAGTAATGCCAAAATAGGTGCTGACGTCAAGTACTCCTTCAATTTTGGAAAGCTTTCCTCACATGCATCAGTCCATCGGAACTCAACTTTCTTCTGGGTCAACCTAGTCAACGGAGATGCAATCTTTGAGGAATCCTTCACAAAACGTAGATAATAACCGCCAAAACCAAGAAAACTCTGAATCTCCTTCACTGTGATAGGTCTGGGCCAATTCTGGACTGCTTCCACCTTACTTGGATCAACACTTATTCCATTCTTAGACACAACATGACCTAAAAATGCCACACTATCCAGCCAAAACTGACATTCTGAGAATTTGGCATATAATTGTTTATCTCTTAAGGTTTGCAAAACCAACATTAAATGTCGTTCGTGTTCTTCTTTACTCTTGGAATAAACAAGGATATCATCAATAAACACAATCACGAATTGATCCAAGAATGATTTAAAAACGCGATTTATCAAATCCATAAAAGCTGATGGGGCATTAGTAAGCCCAAAGGACATAACCAGAAATTCATAATGTCCAGAACGTGTGCGGAAAGTTGTCTTCGTTATGTCATCCCTCTTAATCTTCAACTGGTGATACCCCGACTGCAAATCAATCTTTGAAAAACATTGAGCTCCTTGAAGTTGGTCAAACAATTCATCAATGTGTGGCAAAGGGTATTTATTCTTTATAGTTAATTTATTTAACTGCCTATAGTCTACACACAACCGCATGGATCCATCTTTCTTCTTTACAAATAATACCGGTGCTCCCTAAGGAGAAGAACTTGGACGAATAAAACCCTTATCAAGAAGATCTTGAAGTTACTGTACTCCCTTAACTCCTTAAGTTTTGTCGATGCCATACCATAAGGAGGTATGGATATAGGATGAGTGTTTGGAACTAAGTTTATAGGGAATTCAATCTCCCTATCAAGTGGCAACCTAGATAGTTCTTCAAAAAAACATCTGGAAATTCACATGCTATTGGAATTTTTTCCAATTTCTCTTCAGCCACTTGTGTATCCTTTATCAAGGCTAAGTACACTTGAAAACATCTTCTCACTAACTTGCTAGTTGCCAAGGTTGAGATTTGGTTATGTGGTATCCAACAATATGCTCCTTGAAAAGAGAAGACCGATTGTCTTGGTATCTCAAATTTCACCACTTTGTTATGACAATCCAAAGTGGTGTGACAAAAAGCCAACCAATCCATACCCAAAATCACATCAAATTCCACCAAGTCAATAACTACTAAATCTACTGGCAACATCTTGTCATCAATAGTTATATCACAAGAACGACACACCGACATAGCAAGAAAATTTCCTCCAACAGGTGTAGCTACAACTAAAGGCTCTTCTAAAGAAGATGAACATTTACCAAGTCGAGTTGCAAACCACGCATATACAAAAGAATGTGTAGCTCCAAGGTCAAACAAAACATGAGTATCTCTAGAATAAATAGAAAGTATAGTTGTAACTACTGCATTGGATGTCTGAGCATCCTGGCGTGTCAAAGAAAACACTCGAGTCGGACCTCTTCCTGCTGATAATTGACCTCTACCTCCAAATCCTCTACCTCCCTGATGAGATGTTCATGAACCTCTAACATAGAATTTCCACGTTGACGCATAGGTGCACAATGAGCCTGAGAAGATGCCAAAGTTTTTGGTGATTATGCATAACTAAAGGATAGATGTGTCGTGTCTACCGGACAATCCCTCCTGATGTGAACTATTTGGCCATATTGGTAGCACACCTTAGAATTACTATCTCTAAAACAATTCCCGAAGTGAAACATACCACAAGTGGAACATCGTGTAGCTAAAACACCAGAATGTCTTTGAGGGAAAGTGGATTGTGATGCTACTCTAGAATCTGATCTACGAATCTGCACTGTCCCAGAAGACTGCCCACTATGACCACCCCTTTGAGACATGAGTCTTTGTTGCCCTTGATAACCAAACATAAATCCACCATCGTGATTTGAATAGTTACTGTAAGATCCTTCAATCCTTTGCTTCTTATGCGAATCTTGTCTATTGCCTCATTTTTCCTTATGTCGTTGCTCAATCAAAAGGGCCAAACTCAAAACCTCAGCAAAAGTAGAACAATTCAACCCAACCACATATCTAAATAAATAATCCTTCAATCCTCTAATGAACCTCTTAACACGCATCTCATCAGTGATAGGGTAAGGAGCATGTCTAGAGAGCTGTGTAAAACGAGCACTATACTCTGAAACTGTCATACCCTCTGTTTGCTCCAATCGGTCGAACTCATGAGCTAATCCATCTCTAACACTCTCCGGAAGAAAACGAGCCATGAACAACTGAGAGAACTCTCTCCATGCTAACGGAGTTGACCCCACTTATCTACCACATGACACTATCTCAAACCAATCATGTGCCACGCCTATTAGTTGAAATGATGTCAATTCTACTGCTTTTACCTTAGATCAACCCAATGCTCTCCAAAGCCGCTCTAGACTATTAATGAATTGTTGTGGATCATCAGTTGCACTAGACCCAGAAAAAGTAGGGGGTTTAAGCTTCATGAAGTCTAGTAAAGTAACCTCAATACCCCTCATTGCAGCAGTCGTCTGATGCTCAACTTGTCTAACCTCTTGTTGACCATTGACATTTTCATGTCTTTCATCACCCTCCTGTTGTTGTCCGACGACAACCCTTACAAGTTGTTGCACAACCTGTTGTAATCTCTACAGACCAACAACAAACTCTTTCATGGCTGGATTTCCGCGCCTCCTCCTAGGTACCTCAACATCAGCATTCAAACCACGTCCGCGAACATTAGCTCTACGCCTATTTCGAGCATGAATTGAAACACGACCTCGTTGATGAGCGCCTTGAGCTTGGGAAATTAACTCATCAACAACTTCCCTTATAGTAGGATTCCTAGTCATTGGTGGCATTCTCACCTATTCAAAGAAAATTGATCAAAGATTAAATAAGACAACAAGAAATTGTGGAGAGATGGTGATGATGAATTTAAACACAGATGAGACTCTCATAGAGTGCTAATAGCCATTGCGAGTAGGTTGTGCCCGAGTACACAATTTACTGACAAGAATTTATTATCACCCTATGTTTGCAGCTATTAGGACCTACGACCAAGCTCTGATACCAACTTTGTCACGACCCAAATATTTAATGTCGTGATCGGCGCACAAGCTATACTCCTAGCCTGACAAGCCTATCAACTAACTTAACAATTAAACAACTAAATTGATCTTTAACCATTTAAAAATATATATATGCTTTTTCTCGAAATTTCGACAAAGTATCATCTATAACTTCAACATTCTCAAATTTTGTAAAATCCCTGTTCAGCTTTCAATCCAGTCAAAATTCAAATAACATAATCAAATTGCTTAATACACTTCAACAAAAAAAAACTAAATAGACTTTCTAGACTCCAAAATAGCTGCAATTTACATAGACTCAACAAATGTTACAAAAAATGGACATCGATCAAAGAGGCCTACCAAAAAGAAGTATGTTGAGACTTGAATCAAATAATAGATTCCTACTCAGTTGCTTGCAAATTTGAAAAAAATAAGCAACATAAAGGGGTAAGTCACAAAGACTTAGTGAGGAGACAACAACCACCATCAATTAGAAGGGAAACATAAAAGGCACGAATAACTGTTTAATCGCTTGACACAAATATTAAAAATCCAGTTAATAACGAAACAAAATCGAAATGAACAACCTTAAAATCATCATAAAATTCAAACAAGTAACAATGCAAATTTTTAGAACCAAGTGGTGACTTTATCTCATTGATAGCCCTTTCCTCCTAAGGGTGGTCTTTCCCTTAGGGGCGACTCCATCTAACGGATGACCTCTCTCGTAGGGGCGGCTCCTTCTAACGGTTAACTCTCTCTAATCAACATGTGGTAACTAGGTGTACCTAACGCATTAATAATTATAACACCAATTTTCCAAAACACACATTTAAAATCATTTCATCGTGATTCATAAAAAAAAAAAAAAGAAACATAGTCAATCGCAAAACAATTCAAGATTTAAATACTTTAACTCATACGTAAATCAAATTAATAACATATTATATAACAACGACTATTAAATTTAATAATTGACGAAATCGAGATAAAATTCAAAAGTTGTGTTCCCCAAATTTTTTCAATAAATATTTTAATATAGAAAACAATAAAATAATAATAATAATAATAGCATTATAAAAATATATGACGATGATCGTCGTCAACTCACTGCTATGGAGAATCGTCTAATTTTGCTTTCCAACAACTCTCAGAGTAGCCGGCAGAATCTCAACTGACAAATCTGAGTATCAAAAAATATTTCCAAGACTTTAGAAAAATTATTCTACAGTTTAGCTAACTCTAGGAAATCCTAAAAATCGTTTAAATATATCATAAACACAAAAAATAAGATTTTTAAACAAAACTACATTTTTCTAGGAATTCATACTAGGATATGAGTTGTGCATTTACCTCAATGAGTCTCAATCAACAACTCTCAAGAGATGGGTACCCTTTTACTTCCTTAGAACACAAACTCTAACCCAAAAACCCCAACTAAAAGAATTTGTAAGAGTTTGAGAAATTATGCTTGTGAAGGGTTGAGAGTTTGAGTAATAGAGTGAGAAGAAGCAAAGAGAAAGGAAGGATAAGAAAGAAAGAAAAAAAAAAGCAACAAAAATGGGGGAGAGGGTGTGTGCCGAGAGGAAGAGGGAGAGAGAGAAGAAATGGAAAAATGAGAGAGTGAGATAGAAAGAGAGTCAGAGTGAATGGAGTTTATTTGTTTTTATTTATTATTGTTAATTAATTATTATTAATATTATTATATTTAAAAAAAATACACAAGACGTGTCATAAATATATCAAAAAAATTAAATTTAGTTAAATAAATATATACTATAATAATGTACATGTAGACAAATAAAAAAAATGATTAGTCAAAATATTGGTAGTACTTATAATTTGTCTTACTTTTTTATTTTGTTAAAACACAATTTTATTTTACTTATATAAATATATATATAAATTATAAATAATTGAATAATATTTTAGAAAACATAAAAAATCATATAAATCACAAAAGAAAAAAAATAGTTGAATAAAAAAGATTGGAAAAAATAAAACATACAACATTTTAACCGAAAAAAAAAAATTACATATCAGAAAACCTAGCGTCGGCATTACTGACGCTAATGGGTTATTAAAGTTTTAAAAACAAGTTAGCGTTTGCTATATTATACTGTCATGCTATTTCTGAAATGTGTAATGGTTTTTTTTGGTAAAAAAAAATGAGTAATTATTAGATTGACATAATGACACTGGTCCGCCCCACTGGAGACCAATTCTTTTCAACGAAGTTGAATAAATTTAAAAGGCGTTTCTCCTATCCACAAGTTCCATTGTAAAATGTTGTTTGGCTGATCTAGTTAGTCAAACATATTTTGTTTTTTTGTTGACTTTTTTCAACCGACTAAATAACTTAACAATTAAACCATTTTCATACTTTTAAATAACCATTTAAAAAATATATAATATTTTTTTAGATTTCAATAGAGTATACTATATAACTTTAAGTTTTCTAATTTTTTTAATTTAGTTTTAAACTTTTGACTAACACAATAGTTTAAAAAACGAATATAAATAATTAATACATTTTTAAATGTCTTTATAGACTTAAAATAGCTGTAAAATACATCACGACTCAACAAATATTTAATAGAAGACCATCAATCAAATAGGCCTACCACAAAAATGATTGAGACTTGAATCTACTAATAGTTTGCTACTCAGTTGTCTGTGAATGTGAGAAAAAAATGAACAACAAAAAGAGGTAAGTCACAAAGACTTAGTGAGTAAACAACAACTACCATCAACCAGAAGAAAAACAAAAAAAAAACACAAATAATTGTTTTACAGTCTTGTGGTATTTATGTTAAACAATACTACCTGAAATATAAATAATTCTCAAATAATCATTAAACTTATAGTTTAACTGTTCAAGTAGAAGTATTTTAATCCAACTCATAAAAAAGTGAAATCAAAATGAGCAACCTTAGCAAAATCATAGAAAATCAAGCAAGTAAAAACATACATTTTTTGTGAACCAAGAGGTGGTTTCATCTCATTGATAGTCATTTCCTCATAAGGGTGGTATTTCCCGTTGGAGTGACTCAATCTAATAGGTACTCATTTCTTCTCAATCTCGCAACACATCATAACGCATCAATTAAAGAGCTTACATCTCATTGATAGCCCTCTCCTCTTAAGGAGGTTATCTCTCATAGGAGCGGTTCTATCTAACGGGTAACTCTCCAAATCAAAATGATGTAATTAGGTGCACCTTGTCACGACCCAAAAATTTAATGTCGTGATCGGCGCACAGGCTATACTCCTAGCCTGGCAAGCCTATCAATTAACTTAATAATTAAACAACTAAATCGTTCTCTAACCATTTCAAAAATATATATATACTTTTTATTCAAAATTTCGACAGAGTATCCTCTATAAATTCAACATTTCCAAATTTATGAAATCCCCGTCAAATTCTCAATTCAGTCACAATTCAAATAACCTAATCAAATTTATTAATACACTTCCCAAAAAAAATATTAAATAGACTTTCTAAACTCCAAAATAGCTGCAACTTACATCAGACTCAACATACATTACAAAAATGGTCCTCGATCAAAGAGGACTATCAAAAGAAATATTGAGACCTAAATCAAATAACAGATTCTACTCAACTGCTTGCGAATCTGAAAATAATAAGCAACATAAAGGGGGTAAGTCATAAAGACTTAGTGAAGAGACAACAACCACCATCAATTAGAAGGGAAACACAAAAGACACGAATAATTGTTTAATCACTTGACAGAAATATTAAAAATCCAGTGAATAACGAAACAAAATCCAAATGAACAACCTTAAAATCATCATAAAAATCAAACAAGTAACAATACAAATTTTTAGAATCAAGAGGCGGCTTTATCTCATTGGTAGCCCTTTCCTCCTAAGGGTGGCCTTTCCCTTAGGGGCAGTTCCATCTAACGGATGGCCCTCTCCTCTCAATTCCCGCAACGCATCATCACGTATCACTTAGGGAGCTTACATCTCGTTGATAGCCCTTTCCTCCTACGGACAATATTTTTCATAGGGGCGGCTCCATCTAATGGGTAACTCTCCCTAATCACAATGAGGTAACTAGGTGCACCTAACGCAGTTAACGATTTAATAATTATAACAATGATTTTCCAAAACACGCGTTTAAAATTATTTTATCGAAATTCATGAAAAATATATTCAATCGCATAACAAATCAATATTTAAATACTTTATTTAACTCATACGTAAATTCAACAAATAACATATTATATAACAAAAACCATTAAATTAAATAATTGACGAAATCGAGATAAAATTTAAAGGTTGTGTTTCCCAAAATTTTCAATAAATACTTTAATATAGAAACTAAGTAAAACAATAATAATAGCAATATAAAAATATATGACGATGATCGTCGTCAACTCACTGCTATAGAGAATCCTCTAAGTTTGCTCTTCAACAATTCTCAGAGTAGCCGACAGGGTCTCAGTTGACAAATCTGAGTATCAAAAATATTTCCAAGACTTTAGAAAAAATATTCTAAGTTCATCTCAGTCCAGCCACCAACCTGATGATCGTGGAACATCATTAGGGAGGGACTAATTAGATATTTGGATGAACTTCTAAGTTTGATGGAGTTGTTTTGTATTTTTAGCTACTCCACTAATGTTTTGAATATTTAAACTACTTTATTTATTGTCTTAGTTAACTTAAATGTATGAATTGGTGTTATTTCTTTTGAAAAAATTATATATTTTGGAATAGTTATTAATTATGTATTTAAATTATGTGAATGGTATTTATGAATATTTCTTATTTTAATTTATTAAAAATATGAAAAAATTGTATCATATTTATTTATTTTAAATTATTAGGTTTGCGACGGTTGATAATTGTCATTATTGTTCAGAAATAAATAAATGTGAGTGACTTTTAGCGACGGTTTGAACTAAAATTGGAGGCGGTTATGAACCGTCGCAAATTGTGCCGACGGTTGGAACGACGGTTTTGCGAACCGTCGCAAACTGGCCTCGCGACGCACGAATCTGCGACAGTTGTAGAACCGTCGCAAATATCAAACGGCGGCGGTTTCAACCGCCGCAAACCCCTTTTTAACCGCCGCAAAACGTTTTTTTCTTGTAGTGATATCTTTAACTGGATCATTTGATTCTCAGAATTGGAATGAGTATGGCTGTCATGCTATTTATGAAATGTGTAATGAGTTTTTGGGTCAAAAAATGCGTAATTATTACATTCATATAATGATACTGGTCTACTGGAGACCAATTCTTTTCAATTTTTTGGCAACAAAAGGTGTTTTTCTCTTGTCCACATGTTCCATTGTTAAACGTTGTTTTGCCGATCAAGTAATCACAGATGTTTTTTTTAATTTTTTGTTATTGACTTTTTTAAACCTTTAATCTTTTAAATATTTCTTTGTATTAATTTTAAAGAAAAAACAATAGTTCGTAAAAAAAATATACATATATCACGTTTTAAATTGTGGGGTCAATTGTGGTTACTTGGATTACAGTTGCCGGAATTACAGGACAGTAAATTTATTTTTATTAGAATCAAATATTATAATTATAATATCTTATCAATCAGATATCTACTATTTTCTTTATAAAGTCTCATTTGTATTTTATTGTCAATTCTCTGTCACTTTAATATATTTAATCTTTAAAAATACCTTCTAGATATATGTTATAAAGAAAAAGGAAGACATAGAAAATGATTTGTGTGAAAACTATGTAGTCTGTCGTTGATGTCTGCTGCGAGGGTTGCTGTCATTTGCTAGTAACAAAACTCATATATGCATTATATGTGAAGAAATAAAGTATTGCAAGTTTGACTTGTGTTGCATCTTATCAAATGTCTACGTAATCTTTTATCATTTTTCATAAATATTAATAATATTTAATTTATAATTATCAATTTAATTGTGAGTCAATATATATAAAAAAGCCATGATAGATTAATAATATATAAAACATAGAATAAATAAGAAATCAAGAAGAAATAATTTTAAATATCTTATTTGAATTATGTACTAAATAAAAAAATTAATTATGTTTGTTTCAATGATTAAATGAATTTTATTTATTAAAATATTCTTATTAATTGTAATTAGTGAAAAAAATTAATTAATTGAGTTACAATAAATAAGAGTATATTAGTGAGAAAAAAAATTGTATTAATATTATAAAATGATATATATTTATATATAATTTAAGAGAAAGAAAATCCACAAATAAAAAATTTATCGTGGGAGAGAGAAAGAGATTATCTAAATCCATAAGCTGGCAGCAAGATGTTTTTGAGAGATGCAATTATTTCTTCTCTTAGATTCATATCATGAACAGACCAAATGCACTGAACTCTGCATATCACTTTAAAGTTCACGTTGAACAAACTGAGCTTTTTTTTCATCGAATCTACTTCTTTGATAGAGTTCAAGGTTTTGTTGCACTTTTGATCTAGTTTTATTTTTGAAAAAAAAGCATATAATTCCATTTTTTTATTTGTCCGTTTCTAAATACCTCCAACTATTTATAATGAAAAAATGACGCAAAGCATGGTCCATAAATTTTTTCATAGTTAGTATCTTCATGATTAAAGATATAAGAAAAGAAAAGACAGAGACGCGAAAGTAATTATTGAAAACTAACAACACTCAAAATGAAAATATCATCATGATTCAAGTATATTTTTTTTTTTACTCTTTTACGGAAAAGTCATGGTAGTAATTAGTAAGAATCATAATATCAATATCTTTAAATAACTTTTTTAGAATGGTTATTGTTATTATGTTTCTCCATTGAGATTTCGTATATATAAATTAATTTGCCATATTTAACTAGTGAAATTGAATTTGTGTGGTGTGAAATGTGTATATTTGTGTAAAATCCATTTCTAATAGTGGCATATTTATACGTTTGTATCCACATA
>JBBPBT010000498.1:6194281-6222183 GCA_037974875.1 Cicer bijugum
CGTGCATCTAAAAGGGTATTAATTTTTTTAATAATAATAATTAATCAAATGAATTTTATTCATTTTCGAGACTAAATACACTAAGTACAACTTAAATATGGTATGAAATTAGCTATATAACAGTAACAATTTTCTAGGTAGGTTAATTATTGTTTGCTATTATAATACTTCCTCTCTTCCACAGAAACTATTCATCTAAAGAAAAGAAAAATGTGTTGCTATATATATGATAGTTTTTATTCACATTTCACTCGTTCTTTTTCTATATATGTTAATTCAATATTTATTCCTCTTTTGTGTTTACTCCTTCTTAGAAATATTTGTATACCTTCCACCTATTTTCTAAAATATCTCTTATTTGATTCATGATGTTTTTAGTTTGCTTATTTTTTTTTTCATATATATGATTTTTCGTTTAAAGATGGTGAAAAAAATAATAAAGGGTTTTACTTTTTTTCGTATTCTCTATATTTTTCCTAAATTGTGTATGTTTGTTTATATACAGCTGGGGTTCCACTTATCATGGATTTTCAACCTGTCACTCAAGTCAATTATTTGTCATCACAACAAGGCCATAATGATGATATAAAACTATTAAGTGACTCAATTAGTAGTGAGACAGTGTGGAGGCGGTATCAGAAATGCTGAATGAGCTTTGAACCGAAGACTTATGGAGTGTTGCCATAATCTTACAAACAAAATCAATAGACAAATGATGAAACTGAAGAAGCTATAAAGAAATATCTTCAATAAATTCCACTCTCCAAATAAATGGTTGAAGGAAGAGCTGAGAGCATAAGAAATCAATCCAACAATAGCAGAAGCTAAACACACAAATCTCCATATCTTTAACTGAATCATTTTATTCTCAGAATTGGAATGAGTACGGCTGTTAGGGCTGTGCAAAAAATCCGGTTATAAGGCCCAAATCCAAAATCGAATTCAAATCCATTTTAAAAATCCGGTTTAAAACATATGGTTATAATCCGGTTATTTTTAAACCGGTTGGATAACCACTTATGTTTTATATTTGGATTTGGTTTTTATCCGGTTTTTATCCACTACCAATATTTTGTTAATTTTGAGATATTATTTTTTGAAAAAATTTTGAAATTTATTTATTTCGAAAAAATATCAAAAATAAAATAAAATAAAAAAAACTTTTTTTTTCAAAAAAATTTTAAATTGTATTTTTTCTCAAAAAATTTGATGAGACAAATTTTAAAAAAATTTATCGAAAAAATCGAGTTTTTTAAATTACCGATTTTTAAACTATAAATAAATGATTTTTAAAAAAATAATCAAACTTTAATCGATTTTAAAAAAAAAATCGATTTTAAAATTAAAATTTTCAAAACTGATTGCTTAATTATAAACCGGTTATTTAACCATAATTAATTTTACAATTGGTTTTATAACCGATTTTAAACCAAATAATAGATTTGGTTATAAATCCAAATCCATTTAAAATGGATATGGTTTGGTTTTTTAAAAAAACCAACCATCACCCCTAATTATAGTTGACGTTGGCTTAGCCAATGCTATTAATTAAAACACAAAAATATTTGGTAACGTAGCGTGGGTTCTGCCGACGCAATGTAGACGCTAACTAGCGTCGGTGTCGGCGTCCGACACGAAGTGTGGCAGCTAAGTGTGCTCTCATGTCACTTAGTTTGTCGAGGCAAATTCAGTGCGGATTCGAAGTCGATCTTATGTACTTTTATCTTGGATGTCTAATTGTTTAACTCATGAAGATTAAATTTTCGTTATCTTTTGCTGGAATTGGTTATAGTTACTGTCTTATTATTTTTCATTCTTCTTTCTCAAACTTAAATGTTACACAAGAAAACCAGTTTTTTGGACTCGAAGAACAACGAGTAGTCATTCAAAGTGATTCACAACAGCTAGAAAATATCGGTAGAGTTGACATCATACAACACTTTGGTACAAGTCAAGAACTGTAGTTGCAACAGTTTCTGACTTGTATGAAAGAGCTTACGCAGAACGATTCAAATCTTGGTAATATGTTTTTACAGAAGGTGAAAGGTAACTATAAATTGGGGGTGGTAGATCACAACTTCATAATTGATTCCTTGCCATATGAAACAATCAATCGCCTTCAAGAAATGGCGAAATCGATGGTGGATGCTGGATTTGAGAAAGAGTGTTATGAGGTTTATAGTAGTTACCGTAAAGAATGGTTGGAAGACTTGTTAATAAATAAATTATTAGAATTGGGAAAGATGGGATTTCAAGATTACATGATTGGAAGATGAATTATACAAATAAAAATGTCTAAAATACCTTAACTACTAATATATAATAACATTATCTAACACATTTTTTATGGTGTTATTACTTCTTGCAGATTTGTTTGTTATAAATAAGGTTTGAGAAAGCCAGGCAAACGAGATTATAAAACAATCAATCCAAGGCTGGATACCAGAACAAATTGTCAAGTGATGCTATGACTCAAGAACCTGGATGGAAAATTGGTGGTGTATGATTTTTGTGAAGAAGCATAACCATATTTTGCATTCTCAAGAAACAACTTATATGTTATCGTCAAAACGAAAAAGTTTCAAATTTTCAATGTCATCAAATTGATCTAGCAGATGAAGCTAGTCTACAACAGAGGAAGTCATTTGATTTGATGAGTAAAGAAGTGGGAGGTATAACTAACTTGGGATTTTTTTGTCTTGATCAAAAGAATTATCTCTAAAAAATAAGGCAAATTGGAGTTTGTTACACGAGGGTGCTGGTTATCTATTTCAATACTTTCAAAAGGAGTTGGTTGAAAATTCAACTTTTTTTCATGCCTTTCAAATGGACGTTGAAGGACAAATAACCAATGTACTAGTATCAATTTCTATTATCTTTATTATCACTTAAGTTACTTTGGTTAGTTAATGATTATAAATATTAATTATGTTAAGTTTTTATAGAAATTGAGTTATTTACTTTACTAATCATAATAGGTTCTTTGGCGATATGGTCTCTCGAGATTTGATGAATTGTACTAATAGTTCACATAGACCACTAGTAATATTTTCACGATTTAACCACCATCGAAGTGCAGTGATCTTTCAAGATGCATTGTTATATGATCAAACGGCTGAATTATACAAGTGGCTCTTTGAGACAATTTTAGAGACACATAAGCAAAAAAGTCTCCAATAATTTTCACTGATCAAGATCAGACAGTGGCAAAAGAACTAATTCAAGTTATGTCTGAAATTCATCCTGGCCTATGTATGTGATAGTTGATGCACAATGATATCAAACTCTTTGGAAAATTTAATGACGGGCGATTCACATAGTCAAATGTAGAATTGTGATATCAAATATAATTTGGAGGAAACTTTTATCGATAAATTTGATTGGATGTATATAAGTAGTTAAATTTTAAAAAAATGTTCAAAAAATTGGAAAATGAATAATTATTAATTGTGATAAAGTTGTAAAAATCAAATTATATAAGTCTATAGGATAACTGTGGTTTAATATAAGCCTATCGGTCATGAATTTCGACTAGACATAACATGACATATGTTAATAAATATGTTAAGTAATATAGATATTAGATATTATGGTGCATGTTGTTGTAATTATGGTTGTAGAGTTATCGTTGTATATTTGAGTCTAATATGGGAATATGACAAGCTACATGTGTATTTTACTTGTTATAAGAATTAACCTAATCAAATGACATGCATCATGTAGACTGTATCATATAGATTGGTATGTGTAGTTGTAGAGTTATCCATGTCTTTCTAATTGTGTAGTTGCATCATTCCCAAATTTGTGCAATGATCAACTCCACTTTAATTGATGAATCAACTTTCAAAAGTGACTTTATTCTTTCGCATATGATTTTAGAGTCAAGCTTGATATGATCTTGTGACATAGACGAATTCGCGCAATTGTGGAGCCCCTTCAAACGATCAATCACCAATTGCTTACTTTTTTGGCTTAACGAAACTCTGCATTTGAACAAGCATTATGGATTCACACATTTAATTACATACTTGTATTGATCAAATTGCACTACACGGTAATTAAGGGAGTGTTTTATGTGATAATGCTTAATTGCAAGTTGACAATCTGGTTTGCTATTAAACTTCATTTCAATCTCAAGAGATGCATCTTATGAAGGTGATTCATTAGATGACATATCAAATTTGGAGGATTGATAAGCATAATCCAAGTTTAAATTACGCATATGGAATGGTGGATCGTATGTCGTTTGAATTACATGAGGTTCAGGCTCTAGATCGTCATCATTGTCATCGACCTTGTCCTGGTCCTCCTCCTTCTCAATGTTTCTTCTTGAATCTCCTCACTTATTTCTTGTTAATCAAAATCGGTCATATCACATAGTGGAATATACAGTTCAGGTTGAGATGCTTCAAGTTCAAATGTTTCGGCTTGGTCAAAGTATGGTTCAGGTTGGTAAGATCTGAGTTGCAGTCACTGTTTATGAACATCAAACATGAGTTCAACATCTTCGTCGTCTTCAATATTTAACAATTCATAATGAACTAGGCCTTGTCCAAATGACACAGGGTGTTGAAAAATTATATTGGACACCTTCTTATTTTCTAACTTCAATTTTGCTTCAATTTTTTTCTTCAAGTAAGTAAGGTTGCATCCAAAATGAACTCGGATAGCTTTTTTTTTCCGTCACTTTTGAAATATTTACCAATATCTTGTCTTTCACATGTTTCACAATTGTAATAAATAAGAAAAACTATATTTTTTGGTGCCATTGATATGAAAATAAGATATTGAGATTGAGATGAAATGCAATGAAAATAATATATCATACTTATACACAACCAATTGTGATACATGCATTCCTGCCAACATTGTTGATACACTACCAATATATAGACGTGCATCCATGGCATCCTTACAAGTCGCCTTTCCCAAAGGTGACCTCATGACACATCATTTGGCAAGTCGCCATTCTAAATGGCGACCTTGCGACAAGCTACTGCAAGTCACCATTCCAAAAGACGACCATGAAAACTGTTTTGAGAAATCGTATTTCCAAATGGCAATTTAGATGGCACTAGAATATGAATATATTTTCACGTTGAGAAGTTGCAAAAATGTGATCATGTTGAGTCTTCTTCGTTCAGTCTAATTATTTCCATCATGTTCAGTCTTCTCCGTTCATAAGTGTTTATTTTCAAAGTACTTGTTGTGTAAAGCCATGCATAGTATTTTATTGGTCATTCAAAGTGTTGTCTTGTTTATAAATAGGTCAAGTTTATGATCATATTTCTTCACTCTTCTTTATATTTCTTCACAACTTCACTCTTCTTTATATTTTCACTCTTCCACTCTTTATATTTCTTCTTTGCTCTTTATATTTCATCTAAATGGTATTGTTATGGAATGATGATAACTACACCACATTAAAAAATTTGTAAGCAATACAATACTTTATGTTATATTTTTAATATTTTCTTATATATTTTATACTAAGTTTCATTCTAAAGTATAGTTTTATTATAATTCTTGTAAATATAGGATTCATCTCATTCTAATATCATCAAATATATTTTTATTCTTTGCTTATTATAGGATTCATCTCAAAATTTAAGATCACTTAGCCATAAACACATTGCACCAAATTCTTTGATAATTTCATCATTGAATCAAGCCAGGTTTGGTAACGTATCACAAATAAAAAGTTATAAAATAGACAATTCACTTAATACTGCTTTAATTGAAAGAGGGAGACCTCAAACCCACATGTTTCATCTTCTAACAGGTGAATGTACCATAACATTAGAAGTTGTTGCGATGCTACTTGACTTACGTGTTGGAGGTAAAGTTGTAACTAGATCAGCTATGGTATCATGGACATATGATTTTTTAGATTTGTTAGGAGTCACGCCACCTGAATCTCAAAGAAAATGGAATTTTATAAAATTAAAATGGCTAAGAGAAACATTTTCAATGTTAACTCAAGAATCACCTAATGAATAAATAATTATACATTGTAGAGCATATATTTTGGAATTGAATGGCGACATTTTAATGCCTAACAAATCCCACAACAGAGTATATATTATGTGGTTGCACTTGTTGAGAGATTTACGAGAGACGGGAGAATAAAAATAAAAATAATTTAAAAATATATATATATATATATATATATATATATGTTTATTTGTAAAAATTGTAATAGTTATATTTAACATTAAAGATACAATTAAAAAAATTTTGATTAACAAAAAAATCCAAAGCAAAACAAATATATAAAGAAATATTAAAATTTTCTGCCACATCTCATCCCACGTTTCCTGGCTTTTCAAGTTTCCTTCTTCCAAGTTACCTTGTTCTTTCACGTTCTGGTTCTCTATTTTTCTGGTTCTTCCACTTTTATGGTTCTTCCTATTTCTGCATTTTTATTTTTTTTCTAGTCATTTATTTTAATTTTTTTAATCTAATAATGGTATTAAGTTTATCAGCTTGAATACTCAATCAAAAAGCCCAGCCTCTCATTCCCTTAATTGTATGAGTTTGCTTGATCTAGTGGTCAAAAGCAGTGTAAAATCCATACCTTCAATTTATACAATGAACAAACTTCTTCTTCATTTTAGGCTATATATTAGAAGACAAGATCAACATGAGGGAGGAGGAGAATTCGAAATTTTGAAACAGAGAATAGATTTTTTGAGAGAGATTTTGGAGAGATCAGAAAGGAAATCACAAGATAAAAATTCGGAATTTTTATTTCTTACTTTTTTCTGTTTAAAAAAAAAAACAATAGAAAGAGATAGTGTTACCACTAAGAATAGCAATCAGATTACTTCTCATCAACCATAGCCTTCAAGCCAAGTTTCCTATCAACCATAGCCTTCAAGCCAATTCCAACAAAAACAGCCGAAAAGGGTATTTTCTCATTCTTTTACCTCTTTTGTTCAAAGCTGTATAGTATTGAAGGTTGAAATTTTGACTTTGTTAGATATGAATGAATTTTGGCTGAGATTATGTGTGATTAGCATTCTTTTTTGTGTGAATAATTTCTGATATATGGAGTTTTGTTGCTACTATGATTTTTGCTAAGCCTTCTTTTGCTTTGTTTGCTTGAAATTTGCTGTCTGATGCATAGTACCTAATACTAATAGACTTTATGTATATTCACGCCCTTTCTGAAATTGGCCTCTTGCTTGAAATTTGCAATTTTGTCTGATGCATAGTACCTAATAGGCTTTATGCATTTTAGGCCAGGTTGTATTACGTTGGCTGTATTAAGTTTAATAATAATAATAATAATAATAGTCTTATTAAAAATAGATTTATTTAGTAATAGCTGTGTGCTCAATGAACTTTTTATTTTCCTTCCAAACCTTTATGATATTTATTTCATTTAATTATAATAATTCTAATTAATGTAAGTAATTATGAATATAATTAAATGGCAGTAAATATAGTTTATCTCATAATTATAATAGATTTTTCTTTTTGGGTGGTGTTATTTAATATTAAAATAATTTTTATTTTTTCACTTATTAAATTTTTTTTTAAAAGAAAAATAGTTTAAAAGAGAGTTACATTTGTAATTAGTTTCAAAGTATTTTTAGATTAAGTTAAAGTCCATATATTTTTTCATTTTGCTATTCTATTCTCGCGGTTATTACTAATTATATTTCCAAAAAAAAAATCATTTAAACTTGTTTAACATTTAATATCATTTTTTAAAAAATAAAATACTAACAAATATTTCATTAAAAATTAACTAGATGTGACATCTTTTTAATCTTTGAGTTATTGGAACACAAATTGTGACATTTTGATGGTTCTAAATCTCATATTCACAAAATAAATTAATAAACTAAAAATCATAAACAAGTTAATCATAAAAATAATTTAAAGTTCATTTAAAATGATATTTTAATCCCAGAGTTACGTAATACAAATTAAACTATTTTGTTAGTTTTGAAATCTAATTTAAAAATAAAATAAAATATTCTTAAGAGGATTAAATTAGATGAGACATCTTTTTACTCCTTGAGTTTTGAGACAAGAGTTGTACAATTTGATCGTCTTAAAATTCATATTTTGAAATAATTATTTCAAATCAAACAAATTTTCGTTATGTTTGTCAACATTAACTTTTTTTAAAAATAACAAAATACAATTTTGTTTAAAAGCAATCATTTTCTACCAAGAACTACGTAGCTTTGATTTCTCCATCGCACCGAGAGATACGTAGGAGCAAGACCACACTCTTGTCAAGCACATTAATAAAAACTTTTTTTACTCTTTTATAACACACTTTTATCTCAAAAAAAAATACATTTATAAAAAATAATTTATATTCATATTTAATAATAAACCAAAATATGTATATTTAAATTGATATAATTTTGCATAATTAATTATAGGTAACCGTTTTTAACGATGTCGTAGGGTGCTAATACCTTTCCTACGCATAATCGACTTCCAAACTCAAAAATCTGGTTTTCAAAGACCATTTTTTTATTTTTTACATTTTTAAGGGTTTCCCAATATTTTCCCTATTTTAAAATAAATTTTGGTGGCGACTCCATTGAATTCGAAGAAAACTCGAAATTTTAGGCCGCGACAGATGGCGACTCCACTGGGGACACTGTAGAGAGTCAAGCCTAACAAATTAATTGTGCATAATATATATATATATATATATATATTTAACGTTTTCTATATTTGTTTTTTTTTTTTTATTTTCATTTTATTTATGTGTTTGTTATTTTTTTAATAAGTATTAACTAACATTATAATATTCTTTTAAGCTAGTAAACCATTTTTATTTTATTTTATTTATCTATTTATTTTGTATATGTATATATTTTGTTAGTATTATGGATTTATTGAATTATGCTTATTCAATGCCTACACTTTTATTAAGACACACTTATGAGTGAGTGGAACCCTATACCCGGATTTGAACAAAACTTAAGTTTAGATTCGAGATTGCGTAGTGTTAGCCTTCTGGATGTACATCCTATTTGGTTAGCATGAAGATCTCACCTAGAGTTTGATTCCGTTGAGGTTATTGTCACTTCAAATAGTTTACCTATTGTTGTTGACAATTTTCCAAAATAGGATTATTGGCTCTAGGAACCGTGTTTTCCAAACGATAGAAAACCAATAACCAATTGGTTGATCCTCGTGTCAATCCACCCTAACCTCCACCACAATCTAGCCAATATTTTATTCACGAATCAATGTCCAACCCAACACAACAAAATCAATATTATATACTAACATCTCTTGACACTCAACCGCCTCCATATACTTTTATCCATGCACGGATTTACGCCAGATGGACAATTTAATTTTGATAGCCAACAACCACATTAAGAAGACAATCGTCGACTATCATTTGCATCAAACAAAGAGGAATTGTTGTATAACACGTTCAACACTTGTCATAATACATCTGAGTCCAGTACTCAATTACTGAATAATATATGTCAATTTCTTTGGTCAGTATCAATTTATCAAATCGTGTCAACTTCTACTTTCTTTCGCTTGAAAAATACAGTACGAAACTAAATTAAATAGAGACAACCGACAGAGGTATTTTTCTGATGCAACAACTTTTTTCAAAAAAAATTTATCATGTGCATGCAATGTGTTGACTTAAATTTATTTTTTAATAAATAAAGAAATGTTGAATAAAAAAATAAAAAAGTTATATCATGTTGAAAAAATCAAATAAAATATATAAAAAAAGTAAATACAGTTGAACATATATGTAAAATAAAATAAATTTTATAATATTTTAACAACACTTCTTTTTCAATCACAAATAAATTAACAATTCTATAACATTTTTTTAAGTTGGGGATTTTGTGAAAGAAGGATATAGTGGAAAAACACGCCAGAAGAAGAGGACCCAAACGCGTCAATTGCTACTAATTTTAGACTTGGTCATCTCTTCTATTTAAAAGTGACAATGACCTTATATTCTGTTTCCTCGAAATTTCATATGAAAAAAAAAAAAAAAAGATAACAGCTTCTAATTGAAATCAAAAGAAGTTCACATTATAGTATATATGTATGCAAAAGCGGTTTTAACTCACTTACGAGTTAAGAGAGAACACGATGCATATTCTAATCCAAATCCGAAGCTGGCTGATGCAGACAACTGTATGGAAATTTTTCGGCTTCACTTCAGCTGTTGTTGGATTAGTTTGTTATGCTCTCAGCTCTTCTTTCAATCATCTTTTTGGAAATTGGAATTTGCTGAAGATATTTCTTTACAGTGTTTTCTGTTTCATCATCTGCTTACTAATTTTATATGCAATGATTTGGAATCACTCGAAAAGACTCAGGTTTCCAGTTCAATCCGCATTTTTGGTATTGACTTTCACCTCTGTGTACTCCTTTTTCTCCGACAGAGTGAGGAATGGGAAACCAGATACATACAGCCTCATTTCAAGTGCTGCCTTTGCTATCATGTCATTGAGTTTATCGCGGCAAACTCAATGCGGATTTGAAGTTGATCTTCTTTACTTTTTTCTCGGTTGTTTAATTGTACAACTCATGAAGATTAAATGGCAGTTATTTATTGTTGGAGCAGGTTTCAGTTACTCTCTTATTTTTCTTCGCTCTTCTTTTCCTTCCATAGATACAGGACCAGTTAATACCCAAGACGAAATTTCAGTAGATATTGTTTCCCTTTCTTCACGACTAGATAGTACTGATAAAATTACTAGTAGCCTGATAGAAAAGTTGAGGACTTGGGTTAATGCGATTGAGGATGATAATTTGTATCTCCACGATATATTTTCGGAGCACCTAAAGGAATATTTTGACGAGGTATCTGAATTAATGTTATCTGAACAGAACCTGGATGAAGTGCTCTTGATAGATGGGATATCGCAACAAACGATTAATAACCTTCAGGAAACGATAAAGTTAATCGTGAACGTTGGTTTTGAGAAGGAGTGTTCTAGCGTGTACAGCAGTTGCCGGAGAGAGAACGTGGAAGAATTCTTAATAAAAAACTTATTTGATTTTGAAAAGTTTAGTATTGATGATGTTAACCAGATTCCATGGAAGAAAATCAAACGCCCGATTAAGCAATGGATTAAAGCTTGGAAGGTTGCTATTAAGATACTTTTCCCAATCGAGCGCAAACTCTGCGATGTTGTTTTCATCGGATTCTCTGACCTTGCCGATCGCTCATTTACAGACGTTTGTAAGGGAAGCACCATTCATTTGCTGAATTTTGCTGATGCGTTAGCGAATGGAAGCCGTTCGGCGCCAGAGCGATTGTTTAGAGTCCTCGACGTGTTTGAAACATTGCGTGACCTAATTCCAAACTTTGAGTCTCTGTTTTGTGATGAATATAGTGTGACGCTAAGGAAAGAAGCAATTTTAGTTTTGAAGAAGTTGGGAGAAGCAATAGTGGCCGTTTTTGTGAAGTTGGAAAATAAGATTCGACAAGATCAAGCAAAGACGGCAGTTTCCGGTGGAAGGCTACTCCCTATTGTTCGTTACGTGATGAACTACCTCACACTCGTTTGTGGCTATAGAAAGACACTGGAGCAGGTGTTTGAAGACCATGACAATCATGTAGATGATGATAGAGTTCCCTCCTCTTCCTCTCTTTTAGTACAAATGGATCGGATTATGAAGGTATTGGAGAGTACCTTAGAAGCTAAGGCTAAAGTCTTTAACGATTCTGCTTTGAGCTGTGTTTTCTTGATGAATAGCAGCAGATACATACTTAAAAAGATCAAAGATAGTGAATTAGGAGATATTTTAGCTGATGATATGATCCAAAAACACGAGGCAAAAGTTCGGCACAACTATGAGCAATATCAGATAAGCTCATGGAATAAGGCGCTGGAATTTCTGAAGTTAGACAACAATGGAATAGTGTCGTTTAATATGGTACAGAAATCAATGAAAGAGAAACTTTCATCTTTCAACTTATTGTTTGAGGAAATATGTAGGGTTCAGTCTACGTGGTTTGTCTTGGATGAACAACTTAGGGAAGGCATAAGAATTTCGATTGAGAGAAACTTGTTGCCAGCGTATGGAAACTTCATTGGAAGGTTCCAAAGTGTTATGGAACTTGGTAAGAATCCTGATAAATATATTAAGTATGCAACAAATGATATTCAAGCAAGACTCAATGACCTGTTTCAGGGAAGCAGCCAAAAGCAAAACTAAACCTGCTTATTTGTTACATTGTAACACACTATCCAATCTATTCTCTTTAATTACTTAAATTTACATGGATCCCTCCAGAATTCGTGAATTCTACATTCATTTTGCAGAATCAAATTGTATTTTAACTAATATAATAGGGTGTGTGTAAAAAATATGTTACTAGTATTATTTTTGTTACCTTTTGTAATTTTATTTGTCTCAAATATAACCAACAAAATTATACATATTTTTGTTTTCCGATGTGATGTGTTTCATTGTGTTCTAATAATTATTGAATAGAAATAAAAGTTAACAATCATTTATTTTTATTGGAACAAATTTTAATGGGACAATTTTGAGAATACACTTGTTTTTAAATGAAATTGGAAGAAATTGATAAAGAAATTTGAGAATACACATGTGTTTAGAAGAAATGATAAAGAAATTTGTACCCAATTGTGAGGTCTTGGCTCGAATTCGAGAGATGATATACAACTTAACACTATCGACATTTTTCAGTTAGTTAGACCTTATGCTAAACTAATTTTTTTTTAATAAATGTAAGATTTGTTTCTATTAACAAATAATTTATTAATGGGATATCCATATTTTACGTCAGCCTTTACCTCAAATAAAACAAGTCCAAAATCTTTCTTATAGGAGAAAATTAATAACCACTTAATAGGGACTACTTGAACGGGTCTAACCCATTTGCTAAGATACGGTAAATTATGTTGAGACAAAATCTCAATTTAATGTTTTGATGAAAACAAACAAAAAATTAATTAAGAATGTTAAATATGATTCTAAAATCTCAATCTCCGTTTTCTGCATAACTCCAACAGCTATGTATTTTCTTCTGCAATGGCTTATAATTATTCTCCAAACTCATCTGGCTACATTCAAGACTCAAGGTCGAGACTGTACCATCCAAGATCAAGGGAGAAACGTCAAAAGGCTTTTTAACTAGAAGACAAAACTGATTTAAAGTTGTACCAGAAAAGTCAAAAGCAATTTTAAAGCAATTCAAGGCTGAATTATTTTTATTCTGATATAATAGTTTCAGTCAAACCATAGAGCATTACCAACAGCTCCTTTTGGCCTTCATTAAATGCTTCTAAAGCCTATAAATAGAAGGCCAATATCCAAGATCAAAGCAAGAAATTCAAGTGTTGTAAAATCCCATAAATCAATCACATACACATACTTGAAGTTCTGAAATTTCGCAAAGATGAACCAGATTTGTATTCTTATATTAGATTGCGTAGTTATCAGTGAATCCTTTTGTAATGCCCCAAATTTTTTTATCAAGAAATTACTTAAAAATATTTATTTTCTCTTAGAAACAACTATAATTTTTTTCTTATGAATAATTCATCATGTAAAAATTTGAAGATGTGTTAGAAAATGACTTGATATATTTTTTTGTAAAAGAACATAATGCAATTTGCTAAAATATTATTCATTTATTTATTTGCAAAATTAATATTCCAATTGTTACATCAATATTCGTTTATGCTCCAAAATAAAATAAATTCTCTTTAAGTGAAATTCAAAAGAAACAATGTTACTGAAATTAAGGACATTCAATTGGAATAAAATATCACTTCTACATTTTTATTAAAAGTTAATGATGACGATTAAATAACTTTACAATGTACCACAAAATTTTTAGTAATATAAAATATTATTTTTAAATAAAAGACCTATTTTCTCACGCGCGTGCACCAATCAAACATCATTCATGCAACTCAACTCTTTGAGATCATTAGTACCTAAATGTTGGTGTAAGGGGTCAATTCATCCCACAGCAAAAATTAAACCAAATAATAAAATAACAACCATAAAATATGAATATAAAATCCTTTTGTAATAAAAGATTTAAAGAAATTAATTATTTAATAGTTCTCAAAGATATATCAAAAGTCATAAAATGTATCTAAATAAGTAACAACCGTAGAGCAAATAATTAAATAAAAATAAAAATAACAATAAAATGTATATAAGTTATGCATGCTCCTAAACATATATGATCCGGATATAACCAGCCACACCGGCGTCCACACAGAAGTCACCCATACCAATGGGGAAAATTAAACCAGCCACACATGCGTCCACAAAGATGCATATGATATGTCATGAAATGATGATGATGCTCAAAATGCACAAGTCACCACTCACTTAAATAATCACACACATCATTAGCCACTTAGGCAATCCACAAAGATAACAATAATTAAAACCCAAATCACCAGTCACTTAGGCAACCACAAAGATAACAAATATTTAAAACATAAATCACCAGCCACTTAGGTAACCACAAAGATAATTATATTTAAAACACAAATCACCAGCCACTTAGGCAACCACAAAGACAAAGTATTTTAGATTAAATTTTTTAATCACATAAAACATTAAATTTATATTCTCATGGATGTTCATAGTTATAACTCAATAACTTCAACACATCAAATATGCACGTGAACAAATATCTCAAAATCACTACTTTTATTTTAATAATCCTTAAGATTCGATTTGACTACATGTTATTGATAACCATTAAAACTCATATCACAAAGAATACAATAGCAACATGAATTTTGTTCCTTTCACTATAAAGTTTTCAGCATTCTAAAAATGGACTATTCATTAATGCATTCAATAATCAATTTTCTCATATTATTAAATTTAAAGAAATATAAAATTCTCATCACTTTTCTCAAGACACATATATTGTTCATAAAAGCCAAGTTTTAAATTTAAAATACTCAAAGGTCAACAAATAAAATCAAATACATCATAATAAACATATTACTAATTACATCATTATAAAAATTATAACTTCATAATTAAATACTCTAAAACACGTAAAACACTAAATATTTTCACTACAAACATATTTATCAAGGGATAATAATAAAATATAACTCTATAATTAAGTTCATCGAGATAGATGTATTACACAAAAGAGACAATCAAAACATTATAGTTAATTTCTTTACGACAAAAATAAAATCAACCTTTTACTTTTAAGACATCCAGACATCATATCAATATCCTACAAACTGCTAATTTAATATCTAGCCTAACTCGCATTGGAAAAAGCCCTTACCTTAGGCGCTTTCTTCCTTAACATCTCTAAATTCGCACGAGAATTAGCTCATGAGACAATGATGAATTCAACACCGATAGATATTGGGATTTATGACTTAGAAAATTATTTTAGAAGTGTACGAATGACAAATAGGTGTGACAGCAAGAGGCCTAATGAAAAAGTATGAACATAATAACTATTTACGTTGCAATATTACGATTGAGTTCTTGTCTAAAATTGAAGTGCACTTAATTCCAAAACTATGCTACCAATATTAAATACTATTTATTTAATTTTATTAGGTTGTTACAAAGTCAATTGAAATCATGTGTATTTATGTGTATGAGTTAATTATGATTTACTAATAAAGTTAACTAGATATTGCAGGGTGTCACACCATTTATTTTAATTAAATAAATAATGTAGAGGGTCACATCACATTTTTAATTTTTTTTATCTAATAGTTACGAAACCAAAAATATCATAAAATTATTTTTATAGACAATTAAAATAAAATCATAATTTTAGTTTAAAAGAGATGAAGGCATGAGATACAAAAAGGAGAATAGACCCCTCTTAATTGCACAAAAACTCATAATTAAATTTATAATCATCCTTTAAAAAATAAATTAAAGGTGTTAAGAATGAGTTAATACACATTATATCACACAATGAATCGTCATAAAATTTTGACATAAAGGAGAGAAAAATGATTTCACTAACTGTAAAATATTTCTAAAATGAGTACTTATTTGGTCATAAGTAAAATTAACAAACAATATAAATTTTATAAATTTCAATTTAATTTAATAATTTAACTAATATTTTATCAACTAAAATAAATCAAGCAAGACAAAAATACCACTCACACATAGCAAAATAAAACAAACATATGTAACACATCAATTTCGTGATTATCGAAACTAATCAAATAAGCAAAATACACAATTGTCCATATAGAATATGCCATAAACTATTCTAATTTGATCGTCACACCAAAATAACTAAGTAAAAGAAAGGTTATAATTATTCAAGTAAAATAGGGAGTGGTAAATTTTAATTTAATTTATTTACATATAGAATAAATTATTAATTAAATAATAAATTACAAAAATTATTAAAAGACGCATATATAATATATATAAAAATATTGGGGTGTTACACCTTTGTAAAGAATCAATTCTCAAACAAGAGTTGAGAAATCTCATATTCTTTCAAAAACAATCTTATTGTAAAAACTCAAACTATAAGAGTTTCTTTATAGTTTGTTTAGATTGTATTGAATCCTATCAAAGTTAGATAGGTGTTGTTGTTGCTTTATGGGTGGAAAGAAATAGACATTGAAACAAATCAAGGTTTGTCTAGACTAGGTTCTGTAAAATCAAGAAGGTTCTTTGTTTTAAACACTTAGTGGAAAAACTC
Source organism: Cicer bijugum (assembly GCA_037974875.1). NCBI lineage: Eukaryota > Viridiplantae > Streptophyta > Magnoliopsida > Fabales > Fabaceae > Cicer > Cicer bijugum. The sequence goes on from JBBPBT010000498.1 coordinate 6,210,966, forward strand.
ACAGTGTGAGGACTGGACGTAACCCAAGTTTGGTGAACCAGGATATTTCTTTGTGTGATATTCTCTATCCTATCTCTTTATTTGTTAAACTTAATTGATTATCTAAGATAAAACACAAACTGATTTTCTGTTTTAAGCTAATCAAGGAACGTTCTCTGTTTTATAATAAAAACCAAGAACGTTCTATGTTTTCTATTTTCACAACCAAGATCAATGTTGAGTTATTTTCTTAAGTATTTAACAGAAATTTTAAAAGGTGCATTTACAATTCGATTCCCCCTTTCTTGTAAATCGACATTGTTACTTCAAATTATCCCAACATCTAGGAGTCTAAGTACCTCATTTGTTACAACTTCTTTCATGTTAGGGTTTAACCTCGTTTTATGCATAATAGAGGGTATATAGTCCTCTTCAAGTAGTATCCTATGCATGCAAATAGATTGTTTACCCTTTAAGTCCTCAGTATTATATCCAATAGATTTTGGATACATCTTGAGGATTCTGGGCAATTTTTCAATTTCTTCACCATTTAATTCATAACTTATAATGATAGGAAATGTAGAATTTTTGCTATGGAATTCATACTTGAGATTTGATGGCAAAGTCTTAAGTTCTACCTATGAAGTCTCTTTTGGGAGAGGTGCTGAATTTTTTGTTGTCAATCTCTCAAAATTTAAGTCTGGAAAATGAGGATTTTGATCCAACAATTTAGCATATACATCAACTTTCCTTGCCAAGTCTTCATGACTTGTGCTTCTAATCAAGCATGCTTCCAACTCATTTTGGGAGAGTGGTCCTAAAGGACTTTCCTTAACAGAATGATGAATTAAATTGACTTTGCAACAAGAATCTTCAAGATAAGGATTTCTCATAATGTTAGACAAATTAAATTCAATCTTTTTCATCACCCATATTGAAGGCAAGCTTCATTTGTTTCACATCAATAACGGCTCCTATTGTGGCTAGAAAAGGTCGCCCAATAAGAAGATCCTCTAATATTCTAATTGGATACTTGATAGATCGGTCAACTAGTTGTAAGGAAATGTTTGTGGGCTTTAACTCACCCACATCAAGTTTCTTACAATTTGACAAAGGCATGAGACTCACATTAGCCCCAAGATCACACAAAGCACATTCAACACTCATATCACCTATATCACAACGAATATAAAAACTTTCGGGATCTTTAAGTTTGGAAGGCAACTTATTTTGAATTATTGCACTACATTCCTCAGTTAAAGAAATTGTCTTATTTGACAAAATTTCTTTCAAAAACTTAGCATATGACGACATTTGAGACACTGCTTCTGTGAACTAAATGTTTATATATAAAGTTTTCAAAAGTTCCACAAACTTTCTAAATTGCTCCTCAATTTTAGCCTTGGCGAATCTTTGGGGCAATGGTATCAGTGGTTTGTATCGTGCTTGAGGCACATAAGGTTTTCCTTTTTCGTCATCTACCCTCTTGTTTATTGGTTGGGCTCTTTCACTGACATTAGGACCACTCTCTTTCATATCTCTACCATTGAGTTCTTTTGATTGTTTTTCGTTTCTTAAGGTGACAACATTTCATTGTTCCTTGGGGTTAGGTTTAGGTTGCCTTGGGAGCACACTGGAAGATCCAGCGAGTGAAGCAACTTGTTGAGTCTCTTGGGTGATTTGTGTTTCCAACATTTTATTGTGTGTGGCCATGAAGTCTACCTTAAATGCTAACTGCCCGAGTGCTTTATTCACTTACTAGTTTAGATTTTTAAACTCCTCATTTTGTTTGGTTTGAGTCAACACAAAATTTTCCAACAAGTTTTCTAAGCTAGACTTTTGGGGGCTTTTGAAATGCTTTGGTCCTTGGAAATTGGGAGGTTTAACCATTGGTTGGGGGATGAGATTAAGAGGATAATTTTTGTAGGAAAAATTTAGAGGATTCCTCCACCCTTAATTGTAAGTATTGAAAAAATGGTCATCTTTTTTTAGGATTGTTAAAATAATTAAATTGTTCATTATCCACCCAACCATTAGTAGACATTATGACTTGGCATTGAATAGCCACATGAACAACAATACCACAAATTTCATAAGGGGGAGGGGGGGAGGGGGGGGGGGGGGGGGGGGGGGGGGGGGGGGGAATTGGGTGTGACAATATGATCTACCTTAGAAGTAATATGATCTAATGCATCAACTTCATATCTGCATCCTTTTTCTAATGAGATCAGTCAATTGACCATTGATACTTGTTATGTGTCATGTCTTCAATAAGAGCATATGCTTCTTATATGCTATTATTCATCATCATTCCTCTTGCAACAACATCTATTGTCATTCTTGTAGTGAGAGTTCATGAAAGAATGTATGGAAATTAACCATCTCTTTAATCCATGATGAAGGTACAATCTTAGCATATCCTTGAAGCACTCTCAAGCTTCATGGAGCAACTCTCCATCCTTTTGACAAAAAACTTGTGATTTAATTTCTCAATTATGCAGTTTTGCTTGGTGGAAAATATCTAGCAAGAAATGCTTGCTTTAACTGATCCTATGTGACAATGGATTCAAAAGGCAATGAATGTAGCTCAACTCTAGCTCTATTCCTTAATGAAAAAGGGAGAAACCTTAGTTTAATGACATCACTAATCACTCCATTCATTTCAAAGTGTCACAATAATATAACAAAAATACACAAATGGAGGTTTGGATCATATGTTGGAGTAAAGATTTGGTTTTGGTTGTACCATGGATAGACACGAAGGTTTTAATTCTATCGTCGAGCATGCAATACTCGAATGCAGTCTCATAGTATTGGGAGAGACATATTCTTTCAAGGTTCTATTTTCAGCCTTTTCAAACCTGTTTCTTGTTCAAAAAAAAATTTCTCTCTTCTCTGTTGAAAAATATTTCTATCCCAGGTATTGGTTCGACAAGATTCCCAAGACTTCAGATTCTTCGCATTCAAAGAGAGAACAATCAGTAAGAGAAAAAAAAATGAAATTTTTAGTCTAATTAGTACAGAAAAAAGAGAGTTGATATTAAAAGGAAAGTCCAAGCAACGACGCCAAAAACTTGTTATGACCGCAAGTTCATGATATTATCGCGTAATAAAAATTATCGTTCCCACAAAGAATTTGTTACAAATACCAATCTTTCTTTACTATGATTATTAGCTACAATGGTGAATGCTTATAATATTTTTTTTAATTAAAATTCGCAATAAAAATAAACATTGATATTGATATTGTAGTTTTTCACAAGGATAGATACAATAAAATTAACCTTCTCTAAGTTAGGGGTGTTAAACTCTAAAAAATCAGATAAACAAGTATAACTAAGAGAAGATACCTTTCATGATTTCAAGAGAATCAAAATATATTTTCATGATTAGATTCTCTTGACCAATCTTAAGGGTCAAGTATCAAATGTACCTTCAGTATATTATTTAATATCTTAGTATGACCATGATTTTCACTAAGATTGGATTAAAAGATCAATAACCTCGACAAAAAGAAAGAAATCAAAATTATTAGAGATCTATGTTTGGAAATACTTAGTTGTTTAAAAAAATCACATCTATAATTTTAAAAATATTTATGATAAAGGTTAAATATTTCAAATGATTATAATTTCTTTAACAAAAAATTTTCTAATAATATAAAAATTATAATTGATTGATAGTAAAAGAATTCTTACACTATTAATACATATAAGTTAAATTCTAAATATAAATGTCTAAATTCCTATGTAACTTTTTTCAATAATCATTTATAAATTCTTTTTATTGATTTATAATTTCTCTAATCACTGTTATAAATAAAAAACATATAATTTTAATAATTATTATAAACAAAAATCAATTACATTTACATTATTTAATACTTTTATTTTTAATATATACTTCTAATTTTCGTTTCAAATCTACGTTAATTTCCAAGAAAGAAATTTATAGAACAAACCATGAAGCACACTTTTCTAGGAAAATTCTCAAGAGACACGAGAGGATGTGCGAGTAGACGACGTGTAAAAAGTGGAAGAAGACAAAACGCTTTTATTTTTTGCTCGTATCATCTTTTAGTGAATTAAATCACTAATTAAACTGAACTCCAATCATTAATTAAATTGAAATTAGTGACTTCCAAATAAAAAATTATTTATTTTCAGGTGAATATATTGATAATTATATTTTTTCATCTATACCATACAAATAAAATTTGGTATATAGAATGTAGTGTAAAACTCTGATTTAACGTTTTTGTTGGATTATCCAATTTAATTTAACGTCAGAGAATATTTCTATGCAACTATATACTCCCTTTGGTAACTAAGCAACAAATAAAAACTATTTTACTGTAATTAGAAAACTTAGTTAAGTTTAATTAATTTTATAGATTATATTTACATACTTATCAATTTAATTCAGACAGAATATGGAACCGATGCTCATCCAAATTTGGAGATGGTTGATGCATCCAAAGGTGTGAAGATTTGGGAGCTTTGCTTCAGCTGTAGTTGGATTGCTATGTTATGCTCTCAGTTCTTCCTTCAACTATCTCTTTGGAGAATGGAATCTCTTCAAGATTTTTCTTTACACCGTTTTCAGCTTCATAATCTCCATGGTGATTCTATTTGCAAGGATATGGAGACACTCAAGAAGTCTTCGTTTCAAAGCTCACACAGTATATTTGGTATTGACAATCACTTCTGTCTATTCATTTTTCTTTGATAAAGTAATGAATGGAAAACCAGATGCATACAGTATCATTTCATGTGCATCCTTCTCTATCATGTCACTCAGTTTGTCGCGTCAAACTCAGTGTGGATTTGAAGTGGATCTTCTTTACTTTTTTTCTCGGAGTTCTAATTGTACAACTCATGAAGATTAAATTTTAGTTATTCATTGTTGGAGCAGGTTTCAGCTACTCCCTTATTATTCTTCATTCTTCATTTTCTTCAATAGATGTTGGACAAAATAATGAACTACAAGATGAAAATATGGTGGTTATTGAAGTACATTCACCACAATCTGGTATGATGGTGGAACAATTCAATTCTTGTGTAAAGGCGCTTCACCAGCAAAATTCAAATCTCATTGAAATGCTTTCGGTGCAGTTGAATCATTACCTTAGTGATGATTCTGACTTGAATCTTTCTGATTTGAATTTCGAAGGAGTGCTTCGACCTAAGGAAAATTCGAATCTCATGATCGATTCTTTGCCACTAGAAACAATTGATAACCTTCACAAAACAGCGAAATTGATGGTTAACACCGGGTTTGAGAAGCACTGTTCCGACGTGTATAGCAGTCACCGGAGGGAATATTTAAAGGAAATTCTCTCGAAATTAGGGTTACAAAAGCTTAGTGTAGAGGAAGTTCAGAAGATGACGTGGCATGATTTCAGAGACAAGATTAAAAGATGGATTAAAATTTCTAACGTGGCTTTCAAGATATTGTTCCCAACCGAACGAAGACTCTGTGATCGAGTTTTCTTTGGATTCTCTTCCGCCGCTGATTTCTCCTTCACAGATGTTTGCAGGGAATCAACCTTTCAGCTGTTGGATTTCGCCGATGCTATTGCTATAGGAAGCTGTAAGCCAGTGGAGTTGTTTAGAGTCCTGGACGTGTTTGAAACAATGCGTGACCTAATTCCAGAGTTTGTGTCATTACAAAACGAAGCAACCGCAATTTTGAAGAGGTTGGGGGAAGCCATTAGAGGCATTTTTGTGGAGTTGGAGAATCGGATTCGCCAACTTCCTAAACCTGAAGAGTTGAGTGTTCCCGGTGGCGGGCTTGATTTAGATACCCAATACGTGATGAACTACCTCCGTGTTGCTTGTGAGTCACGACAGACATTGGAGCAAGTGTTTGAAGAAGATAGAGTGCATTCCTCTTCTTCTCTCTCATTGCAGATGGGTTGCATTATCGAGTTATTAGAAAAAAATTTGGAAGCCAAATCTAAAATCTACAAGGACCCTGCTTTCTTCTATGTTTTCATGATGAATAATATCCGGTTCATGGTTCAAAAGATCAAAAATAGTGAACTGGAAACTGTTTTAGGGGATGTTGTGATCCAAAAATACACTGCGAAAATTTGGCAGCATCATGAGCACTATCAAAGAAGCTCATGGAATAAGGCGTTGGACATTTTGAAGTTGAACAACAATGAATCATTGCAGCATAATGAGGTAGCAAAGTCAATGAAAGAGAAGCTGAAATCATTCAACATGGTTTTTGATGATATATGCAGGGTTCAGTCTTCTTGGCATGTGTATGATGATCAGCTTAGGGAAGAAATAAGAATTTCCATTGAGAAAATCTTGTTGCCAGCGTATGGAAACTTCATTGCAAGATTTCAAAGTGTTCCTAAACTTGTTAAGAACGCTGATAAACATATAAAGTATGGAACGGAGGATATTGAAGCGAGACTAAACACTCTGTTTCAGTGAAGCGGTTATTCAACCGGTATCCAAAAGCGAAGCTAAAGCTGTATGTTTTAGTGTTTATGTATTTGTTGTGTAGTTGAATTGAAATACAAAGTTTTGATCACAAACTTAGTTGTAAGCTATATGACCTTGTAAATTTATATATACTGCTGTATGTTTTTCTGCATAGCATCATTATGGAGGATTGGATTCTTTTGAAGTGGAGAGCAAGGTGAGTTACAAAAATAACACTTATTGCAACAATGAAGTGGTTCTTAATTCTTATTGGTCTTTGCTTTTGACAGGATTTAGTATATATTTTATCATATATGTGTTCAAATTTTTTTTTTAGGTTTTCATGTTTTGAACGAACTTGGTTCAACTCCAAGCATTTCTTAAGTATGTTTTGGACTTGGATCAATTGCATTCATGTATCATGAGCCTTAGATAAAGATCAAACGTTGACATTTTCAATTTAGTTAATTAGTGAATAGAATTTAAAACCTAAACTCTTGACAAGTAGTTCAATTTTCATCTCCTAATTGCACTTTTGGAAGCTTATTCTTATTGTTAGTTAATCATTTAAGAAAATAGTTTTGTTCCCTTACATCATTTAGATAAAAGTATATGAATAACCCATTTAATGTGTTTAACATACTATAGGTAAGTCTTCTCCCATTAGAAAAATACTTATCTACACTGTCTTAAACTCCCATTAGAAAAATACTTATCTACACTGTCTTAAACACTGTTTATGTTATTCCTTATTAAAATATATGAGAAAACTGTCCAAAAAAAAAATACATCTTAAAATAGTTTAAATGACGTTGTTTAAAAAAAAATATACGAAGAACCGACTGAATTGTGTCTAAGAAAAATGTAGGTAAATCTTCTTTGTTCATTTAGTATTTCATTGAACATGATTAAACTAATGGACCGCACAAGCAAAATTTTGATAGTTTTGGTTGATGGAAGTTGATTTTGGTCGGTACTATATAAGTTTTCCCCTTTGTTTTATTAGTTTAAAGCTTAAAACTAATAAAAAATCTAATTATTAATTATAAACTAATTAAAATTTTAAAATATAGAATATAACACTTGATGCAAATGCAATATTGTTTTTCTGTTTTTGTTTTTATTTTGAGAAAATAGTGGCACTGTATCGGTCTTCAATTGCATTGTGATCGTAAATTACATAAAAACATGCATCACAATAGTGCAATAGCAACAATCGCACCAACGATGCAAACTGCAATAGACTATATATAGTTCTCACACAAATTATTTATGTCGTTCTTTTTCTATATATCATATACTTGAAGGTATTTTCAAGGATTGAATATATTTCGAAATGGAGGGTTGACTTTGACCATAAGATACACATGAGATTTTATGAAGAAAATAGTAGATATATGATTATAAAATAAGTTAATTATAATTATAATATTTGATAAAAATAAATTCACTATCTTGCAATGTCTATAATCCCAGTTGAAGGATGAGAAACACAAGAAAAAAAGTTTTAATTGTATAATTTGTTGAAAACCTTTTTAACGTGGTTAAACTAAATTAATGAAAACATAGTAATAAAAAACAATTGATTTATTCTGATTTACCATCAACATGGTAGCTACCTCTAATCTCTTCAACCTGAAAGATTTAATTCATCAATTCACCACTGAGTCGAACTTACACTTGAACACCTGCTAATCAAACTAATTGTGTTAAATTTTCTCAACCTTCTAACTTAGTACAATCAAGTTATTGAGGAAAGACAGCTACTACTGGGATAGATTACAAGTTTAATTCAATTTTCTCAACTTTCTAACTTAGTATAGTCAAGTGGTTGTGGAAAGCAACAACTAATGGGCTTGACTACAAAGTGATAGGTTTTGGTTTTTTGAAAAAAATTCTCTAAGAGGTTGTCTACAAAACAGTCTCATAATTTTTTCTTAGCACATAGATAAATCTGATAATGCAAAGTGAGTTGTATTGTTGTATCTTATGTATTCAAGTGAGGAAACATGTCCCTTTTATAGAGATCTTTAGGGTTTCTAACCTTTATCTTTGTTGCACAAAATCGACTTGTATTTCATGAGTTTCCGTATCAAATCTTTGGATATAAATTTTCCATTGAAAGCATGTTAGAAACAAACCCATGAACTCACTCGACATAATTTGTATGGAAATAGAGGAAGTAGATGATATGGTAAACAAAGCATGTCTTGTAGACCTTCAGACAAATTTGATTCAGGGTGATTATTAGAAGATACGTAAAGTTGTCTTCTTTAGAGAGTTTGACTTTATTAAGAATGTTGCATGAGTATTGACTTTGTTCATAACATTGACTTTCTTCAAAGCATTGATTGAGTGTTGACTTTATTCATAAGAAAACGATCAAATGTAGATCGTTGTCATTAGAAGTAGACGGATCAGTAGGGACATAGTTCTTCAAACTAATTTGGTTCTAACACAAGTAACCACAATTGCAAGGTACTGAGTTTGAACTCGGGACATGATGTTAACCTTCACAATCTTGATATTTATACTAGGATGTAAGGACTCGTGACATATGTATTTATTTGGCACTATTGTATTGTTTTTTCTTTAAAATTAATACTATGAAATTTAAATGATTAATGAAACGCATCATTTAAAAAAAAAAGCAATAAATAAAATAAACAAACCAAACCAAACTTTACTCTACCTTTATTTCCCTCCCCCATTTTTTGTTTTCTTTTTTTTCTCTTGGCTTTTTCTCATCCCACAACACACATTACACACATAAACTCTCGACCCTTAAAATGAATTTATTGTGAGTAGACGACGATCATTATCATATATTTTTATTATGATAATTATTATTTTACTCGTTTTCAATGTTAAAGTATTTATCTATAGATTTGGAAACATAACCTTTGAATTTTTCCCAATTTCATCCTTTATTTATTTTCATAATCTTTGTTGTATAGTATGTTTAAAGTTTGATTTATTTATGCGTTATAAAGTATTTAAATATTGAATTGATGTAAAATTGAATATGTTTTTCATGAGTTACGATGAAATGAAAAATGATATTTAATTATGTGTTTTGGTAATTGTTGTTAATTATGTAATCTTTAACGGAGGCAGGTGCACCTAATTACATCATTTTGATTTGGGAGAGTTACCCGTTAGATAGAACCGCTCCTATGAGAGATATTCTCCTTAAGAGGAGAGAACTATCAACGAGATGTAAGCTCTTTAATTGATGCGTTATGATGTGTTGCGAGATTGAGAAGAGATGAGTACCTATTAAATTGAGTCACTCCAAAGGGAAATACCACCCTTTGGGAAAAATGACTATCAATGAGATGAAACCACCTCTTGGTTCACAAAAAATGTATGTTTTTAATTACTTGTTTGATTTTCTATGATTTTGTTAAGGTTGTTCATTTTGATTTCACTTTTTTATGAGTTGGATTAAAATACTTCTACTTGAATAGTTAAACTATAAGTTTAATGATTATTTGAGAATTATTTATATTTCAGGTAGTATTGTTTAACATAAATACCACAAGATTGTAAAACAATTATTTGTGTTTTTTTTTGTTTTCCTTCTGGTTGATGGTAGTTGTTGTTTCCTCACTAAATCTTTGTAACTTACCTCTTCTTGTTGTTCATTTTTTTCTCACATTCACAGACAACTGAGTATCAAACTATTAGTAGATTCAAATCTCAATCATTTTTGTGGTAGGCCTATTTGATTGATGGTCTTCTATTAAATATTTGTTGAGTCGTGATATATTTTGTAGCTATTTTAAGTCTAAAAAGGCATTTGAAAATGTATTAATTATTTATATTCGTCCTTTAAACTATTGTCTTAGTCAAAAGTTTAAAACTAAATTAAAAAAATTAAAAAACTTAAAGTTACATAGTATATACTCTATTGAAATCTAAAAAAAATATTATATATTTTTTAAATGGTTATTTAAAAGTATGAAAATTGTTTAATTGTTAAGTTATTTAGTAGATTTGCCAAATTAGGATATAGCTATTACACATTTCAGAAATAACATGATACAGTTAAAGATATGGAGATTTGTGGGTTTAGCTTCTGCTGTTGTTGGATTGCTTTCTTATGCTCACAGCTCTTCCTTCAACCATCTATTTGGAGAGTGGAATTTATTGAAGGTATTTCTTTATAGCTTCTTCAGTTTCATCATTTGTCTATTGATTTTGTTTGCAAGATTATGGCAACACTCCATAAGTCTTCGGTACAAAGCTCATTCAGCATTTCTGGTACCGTCTCCACATTGTCTCACTACTAATTGAGCCACTTAATAGATTTATATCATCTCTATCATCATTATGGCCTTGTTGTGATGACAAATAATTAACTTGAGTGACTGGTTGAAAATCCATGATAAGTGGAACCCTAGCCGTATATAAACAAACATACACAATTCAGGAAAAATATAGAGATCTTCGTAAATATACGGAAAAAAAAAATGAAACCTTTTATGATTTTTTTAACCATCTTTAAATGAAAAATCATATATATATATATATAAACAAACTAAAAACATCATGAATCAAATAAGAGATATTTTAGAAATTAGGTGGAAGGTATACAAATATTTCTAAGAAGGAGTAAACACAAAAGAGGAATAAATATTGAATTAACATATATAGAAAAAGAATGAGCGAAATGTGAATAAAAACTATCATATATATATATATATAGCAACACATTTTTCTTTTCTTTAGATGAATAGTTTGTGTGGAAGAGAGGAAGTATTATAATAGCAAACAATAATTAACCTACCTAGAAA
>JBBPBT010000498.1:6222344-6236740 GCA_037974875.1 Cicer bijugum
ATATTAAATAATTAATGATCACTTACAAAATTGATTATATTAAATAATTAAGATTTTGCTAGATGTGAATGAAAAATATTTGAAAGACATTAATTGTTTGTTTGTCTAAATTTTTACATTCCAAAAGAGTTGCTTCAACACAAAAGAAAAAAGCTTTTGACTTTTCAAAATTTCACAGAGAAATTTTTTACCAATCTTTGATTGCTTTAATTTAATAGCTATATGTATCAATAATTAAGGAATGATTATGTGGATACAAACGTATAAATATGCCACTATTAGAAATGGATTTTACACAAATATACACATTTCACACCACAAATTCAATTTCACTAGTTAAATATGGCAAATTAATTTATATATACGAAATCTCAATGGAGAAACATAATAACAATAACCATTCTAAAAAATTTATTTAAAGATATTGATATTATGATTCTTACTAATTACTACCATGACTTTTCCGTAAAAGAGTAAAAAAAAAATATACTTGAATCATGATGATATTTTCATTTTGAGTGTTGTTAGTTTTCAATAATTACTTTCGCGTCTCTGTCTTTTCCTTTCTTATATCTTTAATCATGAAGATACTAACTATGAAAAAATTTATGGACCATGCTTTGCGTCATTTTTTCATTATAAATAGTTGGAGGTATTTAGAAACGGACAAATAAAAAATGGAATTATATGCTTTTTTTTCAAAAACAAAACTAGATCAAAAGTGCAACAAAACCTTGAACTCTATCAAAGAAGTAGATTCGATGAAAAAAAAGCTCAGTTTGTTCAACGTGAACTTTAAAGTGATATGCAGAGTTCAGTGCATTTGGTCTGTTCATGATATGAATCTAAGAGAAGAAATAATTGCATCTCTCAAAAACATCTTGCTGCCAGCTTATGGATTTAGATAATCTCTTTCTCTCTCCCACGATAAATTTTTTATTTGTGGATTTTCTTTCTCTTAAATTATATATAAATATATATCATTTTATAATATTAATACAATTTTTTTTTCTCACTAATATACTCTTATTTATTGTATCTCAATTCATTAAAATTTTTCACTTACAATTAATAAGGATATTTTAATAAATAAATTCATTTAATCATTGACATGAACATAATTAATATTTTTATTTAAAATTGTACATAATTCAAATAAGATATTTAAAATTATTTCTTCTTGATTTCTTATTTATTCTATGTTTTATATATTATTAATCTATCATGGCTTTTTTATTTCTTCTTGATTTCTTATTTATTCTATGTTTTATATATTATTAATCAAACCGCCGCCGTTTGATGTTTACGACGGTTCTACAACTGTCGCAGATTCGTGCGTCGCGAGGTCAATTTGCGAAGGTTCGCAAGACTGTCGTTCCAACCGTCGGCATAATTTGCGACGGTTCATAACCGCCTCCAATTTTAGTTAAAACCGTCGCTAAAAGTCACTCAAATTTATTTATTTCTGAACAATAATGACAATTATCAACCGTCGCTAAATCTATTTTGAGGCAGTTTAAACCGTCGCAAACCTAATAATTTAAAATAAATAAATATGATACAATTTTTTTCATATTTTTAATCAATTAAAATAAGAAATATTTATAAATACCATCCACATAATTTAAATACATAACTAATAACTATTCCAAAATATATAATTTTTTCAAAAGAAATAAAACCAATTCATACATTTAAGTTAACTAAAACAACAAATAAAGTAGTTTAAATATTCAAAACATTAGTGGAGTAGCTAAAAATACAAAACAACTCCATCAAACTTAGAAGTTCATCCAAATATATCTAATTAGTCCCTCCCTAATGATGTTCCACGATCATCAGGTTGGTGGCTGGACTGAGAAGAACGTCTACCATCTATTGGTGATTCTATGTCCATTGCCTGAAGAAAAAAAAGTATATATTAACCTCAATGAATATTGATAAATATTGTCAAAACTAATTAACTAAATTTCTCTTATAGCAACTATAAGAAATCTTTACACAATTGATATTTTTAATCAAAGACAAAAAGTTCTCACAAGATTTTTAAATAGGTTTGCTATGAAAATAATTTTACCTGTTTGTCTCTAGAATTTTGCATTTGCATCAAGAAAGCAATTTGCTCCTTCAACATATCAACTTCAGAATCCCTTTTCTTAAGCCTATCAATTTCAGCTTGCATTTTCTCCATCTTTTCATTAGCTTCAGAGGAAGAAATTGATCTTACAGAGTGAGAAGTAGATGTAGTAATTTGTGACTGTGTTATTCCATGTCCCATACAACGAACATATTCAGGATGTTCTTTTCCAAACACATTAACAAATGCTTCATTTGGAGAAGGAGTCTTCCCAATTTCAGCTTGCAATTGTTCCTGCACAAACAGATAAAGCAAACTAAATTCCTCTTTGTAACAGAAATGTTAACTTTGCAACTCACTATTAAAATTATGCAATTATACAATTATTTTGAGACAAAGAATTAGCATTTTATTTAGTCTCGCTAGAGTAAGAAAAAAGACCTTAAAATTTGTTATTGGTGCCCTCTAAATGAGTTAACTCAGTGGATTAATTCTTTTGATAAAGAATTCAGAATAGTCAAATTGCATATTTCAACTGTCATTACTCTCATGCACATGTTATATTTAAATAACAATTAATTACATTTGACAATAGTTATATATGAAAAGTTGAACTCAACTAACAATTCAATAAATCATATTAATCCCTTGTGGTTAAATATTATGTTCCATCGATGATGCCTTTTCATGCTATTGGTGTATTTTAGTAGTAGTTATTATGAAATGCAAGCATGAAAAAGCCACATGTGCCAATCCCATCAACTTATATGTCTTAATGCCTCTTGGATTTGTGGTATTCGCCCATTTGCATTTAAACATGGGCACTTTGAAGCCATCATAGGAAAGCTCAATGATATCTATCAATCTTCCATAGTAAGGCACTCCTCCAAATTTCATTTGGGCATCACTATTGCTTGAGTAACTTCGTGTCCCGAACATGCCAAAAACTCCACTATTTTGAGTTTTTAATAAAATGTCTCGTTCCAATGTTCGAAATTTGAATCCATTGACATTAAATGCAGTGAACCTTTTAACTTTATTAGAAGAACCTTGAGCAAGACTAACGAGAACATTTTTATCTGATCCACTAATGTTGTCGAGATTGTTGCAAATCTGAAGACCATAAAATATACAATTAGTCACATTCTTATTAAAAATCAAAGCAACTCCATCACCAGTTTTGTCATGAACACTAACACGATTGCAGAACCAATGAGGAAACTCTCTATGAACCTTCTTGTCTACCTCAGAAGTACTCCTTGCACCACTCCTCATTTGGCTTCGAATAATACTTCGATATTGCCTATTTGGTTATTTCAAATTAGATGTATAGGAAAAAAAACAGTGGTAAATAATACAAATATAATAAAATTATTTGCCTTAGATAGTAGTCAACTATGATGCAGTTTGTTAAAACGTGTCTATGAGCCTGTAACTTTTCAATTGGTGTAAGTGTGTAGTATGAAGAACCACCAACCGATTTTCCAACTCTAGGAAATAATTCAGCTACATGTGAGTCAGTTTGTATCTCATTAATAGGCTCATCATCTACACGACCATGTTGATTCCATCTAGTCTCAATGTTTTCTATATACCTTGAACAAAATGTAAGAATCTCTTGTACAAGGTATCCTTCTGCAATAGACCCTTCTGGTTGTGCTTTATTACGTACATACGATTTAAGTAGTCCTAAGTACCTATTATTGAACCACAATAATATTAGTTTGAGTAAAATTGTCAACTACTAATTATTGAAGGAACAAGAACAATATTTTACCTTTCAATAGGATACATCCATCGATAATGAACAGGACCTCCAAGTTTAACTTCTTCAACAAGGTGAACAACCAAGTGAACCATAACAGTGAAGAATGAGGGAGGAAATATCATTTCCATGTGGCATAAAGTGAGGACAACCTGATTTTGCAATTTTTCCAAATCATCAACATTCAATATTTTACTGCATAATTGTCTAAAGACTGAGCAAAACTCAATCATTATAGCTGAAACATCATCAGGTAATGTTGCTCGAATGGCTAATGGTAGAAGTTGTTCCATCAATATGTGACAATCATGACTCTTCAACATTCCATTCAGCTTAAGATTTTCCATGTCAATGCATCTAGAAATGTTGCTTGAATAACCATTAGACACAGTGATATTCTTTAAAGTTGTTAAAAATCACTTCTTACCTTTAGTAGTCAGAGTAAAGACGGCTGAAGAAATTCTTCCATTTTCATTGGGCCAAAGGTCAGGTCTTATGCCCATAGCTTTAAGGTCTTTTCTTGCATTAAGATGATCTTTACTTTTTGTGCTATCATTTAGCAAAGTAAATATGATATTATCGCACACATTTTTCTCAATATGCATCATGTCAAGATTGTGGCGCAGAAGATTATCCTTCCAATATGGAAGTTCAAAGAATATGCTTTTATTTTTCCATTGTATATTGACACCTTGTGTAGGTCGTCCACCACGTATTCTTTTTCCCGATCTTTCTTTATCTGGCTTTCTACCAAATGTGACGTCAATATTTTGAACTTGTTCAAGAATTTGAAGCCCAGATAATCTTTTAGGTGGACCACACATATCTTGTTGACCATCAAAGCGAACCTTGTTCAATCTAAATCTATGTCTCTGATCAAGAAAACGACGATGACCCATAAAACACCATTTTTTGCTATGAGGAAGACGACGAGGAGTAGAGTCAATGTTACACGATGGGCAAGCAAGTCCAGTGTAAGTGTTCCACCCAGAAAGCGTACCCAGCCCCGGAAAATCACTAATTGTCCACATCAAAGCTGCATGTAATGTGAACATCTCTTTTTTAAAAGAATCGTATGTATCGACACCATTTGTCCATAACTCCTTTAATTCTTTTACTAGAGGTTGTAAATAGACATCAATATCATTTCCTGGCATTTTTTTACCGGGAATTATCATTGACATTATAAAAGATGTATGTTTCATGCACACCCATGGAGGAGTGTTGTATGGAATGAGAATAACTAGCCAAATACTATAATTTGTACTCATCATACCAAAAGGATTAAAACCATCACTAGCTAATGCAAGACGCACATTTCGCGGGTCTAACCAAGTGTGTGTCAAGTCAAAATGTTTTCATGCTTCAGAATCTCTAGGATGCCTCAACATTCCATCATTGTTACTATTATTTGCATGCCATCTCATATATTCGGCTGACTTTGAGGAAAAAAAATAATCTTTGTAATCGTGGTTTTAATGGAAAATAACGAAGAACTTTTGCAGGAACTTTCTTTCGATTATTGTCATCACCAGACACTCCAACTGCACCAACTTTTTCTTTTGATTTCCATTTGGAAGTGTTACAAATTTTGCAGGTCTCCCTTTCTTCATCTTCCTTATTACCCCAATAAAGCATACAATTATTTGGACAAACAAGGATTTTTTCATAATTTAAACCAAGCTTGGTGATTGTTTTCTTGGCTTCATAGAATGAATTTGGTATATTTGCAAATTCAAATGCATCTTTTAATAACTCTAAAACCATTGTCATGGCTTTATCAGTCATTCCACATAAACATTTGATGTGATACAACTTTACCAAAAATGATAGTCTTGAATATTTAACACACTCTTCATACAACGATTTTTCTCCTTCTCTACTTAATTCATAGTACTCTTTGGCCTCTTCATACCTTTGATGACTTGCATTTTTCTCCTTCTTTACATTTGATTCAATGGGTACTTCATTTGCATGATCTTCAACTTCAAAAGCATCGTTAATCATGTTCTGCATATGATCATCAACGACAACTGTGTCTTGAACTATATTAGAAATACTAATTGGTGATATAGTACTAGCTTCTCCTATGGGCTCCCCATGATGTACCCAATGGGTGTATCCCTTTGGAAATGGTTTTCACTTTAAGTGATCAAACATTATACTTCTACTCTGCGGTTTTTTGAAACCACAACGTTTACAAGGGCATATTATTTCGCCATTTTCTAATTCATCTCGAAAGGCAAAATTAATAAATTCCTTTATCCCTTGATCATATTCATCTGATGTGTGTGGCCTCTTAATCCATGATTTATCCATTGCTATAAAGAAGATAATTCAGAAAGAACATAATTCAACTTAGATCAACAAAAAGAACATAATTCAACTTAGAACCAAAAAAAGAAAGAACATAATTCAACTTAGAACAAAAAAAAAAGATTGACCTTAAACTGAATAGATTCACTAGGCATAAAGGAACAAATCATAACAACGTCATACTCTTAGAAAATATTACCCGATAAACATTCAAAATATAGAACTAGACCAGATATATAGTACTAGACAAACAATAACTAATTTTAACGTTAAAAAAATAAAGAATTGAATACACCAAACTGGAGAACAAGTACATTAAAATTTTAATGCCACTGAGTTCGTTAAAACCATTATCACAAACAAAAGGGCATGATATCAGCCAACGATATAATTTAATACCAAGCCAGCAAAACTATCAGTAGCTTACAGGTGAAAAGTATAAAGTTGAAGAAGAATGGAGATTGAATTATTGAAAGCAAACATGAGAATAAAAAATATATCAACCCTCCTTTACAAAGAGTATAATAACCCATAAATGAAAACTATCAGCTATCTTTTCAAAAAGAGATGGAAACTAATGATAATAAAAAAGAAAAACAAGACACAACAAAAAATTACGGACAAACAAGACGCAACAAAAGTAACCATGATTCAAAGTAATCATAATTCTAACATGTTACTATAATTCATTTCAAAACCAAATGGAATTTCTAGTCCAAAGTTTAAAGACAGGAAAAATTATTACTCCAACCAATATAATGTGCAAAAAAAAGTGAAAAAGAATTGTGTAATGTTATTCAAACATAAAATTTGCCACAAATAAAACACTCACATTTTAATAAAAACAACAACGTGAACCCCACTATATTTGGTACGGTATTTGTTTTTGTGTTCTATTTTATGTCAAATTTTGTGTTCTAATAATATTACTCATCAGCCTATTAGTTTTTGGATCTTTTAGCATGTATTGAATGGACATGAGCAGTTTAAAGTAATATTCTTGTTAACCAAACCTGTAAACACCCTATTACATAACCATTTAACTAAATCAGATGAAAAGATGCAGAGAAAAACCATAACCAGTTTTATTTCACATTTCTAGTTTCTCCGATTATATCTCCAGGACACAGGTCCAACATAAATATCATTGACATTGCCACTACTTTACAAGTTTTACATTACTGGGGACCTTCATTCAAACACATACTATTGCCTTCAAAGTTTCAAAGGCAACCAACAATCTAGAAATTATTTTTAAAAGCAAACATATATCAAACAATCAAACCAGGAGAACGTTATATCAAACAGACAGCGCATACCTAGCCAAGTTTGATTTCTCCTCTATTTGGATTCTAAAGCACATGAATGTTGCAAACCACAACTTTACGAGAATCTGTCAAAATTTTAATTTACAGAAAACTGAAAAATAACATAATAAATGAGTATATAATATCATAATGTTCTTTTAAATTTTTAAAGTATAAAATATATAGTAAAATATAGACTTAATTATTTAAAATTTTCCTCTCCAAAACTCTACAAAAACTAACTGGCAAATACACTCTAAGGGACCAAATCGATACTTTTGTATTTTTTATTTTGAAGTTGTAATCCTTTGTACATTTGTTTTTTAAATTGGATGGTACAATTGTTGTCATATGAAAGTCATGCGGTGTGTAGAAACAAGTTGCAGGTTTATAGTAGTTACAAATTCAATGTTTGGTTTTTTACTAGTTTTTTTTACTATTATATTGTTTTGTATTTCAATATTATGTACGTCCGAATTCATGAGATTTGAGTTCTAATATACGACATCTAGGTAGAACAAAATTCCTTTTTAGTTTTCATTTCAGATATGTTTAGAAGTATTTATTTTCTATGTGATTATGTGACTTGAGAAGTGTGACTCCCTTCTGCAATAGACCCTTCTGTCAACTGTCAAACTGCAGAATGCTGCATTTATGTTATATTGAGTAAACAAATATATCTCTTCAAAAAAATATGAATGATAATTTGAAAAATTAAAAGAAAGCCCATAAGGCTGTCAACACCTCAGTCATTAAAAGAAAAGTTGTAAGCAAAACACAAGCAAGGCTCAATTAAAATTATCCCCTGACCTTGTGCACCAATCTAAATCTTTATGTCAGCACTCAATCTAAATCTTTATATCAGTTGTCTGAACACATTTGAGTTAAGCATCACAATAAGCCAACATCACTCAACTACAAACCAATCCATATAAAGACACTAACTTTGGCTACTCCCTTGTTTGTTTTGCTTCTAAATGAAACAATGGCTATTTCATCCCTTTGTGCCCCTTTATAGAAGTTTTTACTTTATATACAGAGTTGAAAACTTCAAGTTAGACCATTATGGACAGAGTATTCATTTAGTTTTTTTATATAATAAAATTATGTAATATATCGTGTTGTACCAGTGCCCTAATTTACAGAAAACAATTTGTGATGCTTTTCATTCATTATGATTAATTTCAAAATTAAGATAACACTTGCCGCACAAAAAAATTGGAACTAAACTGTTAAATGGAACTAAATGATTACCTTTGCAAGAGTTGATTTTGTTTCCAAGATGATAAATCACCTTCTTTTACAGAGTAGATTTCGTTTCTCTTTGATTTCGTTTCTCTTCGATTTCGTTTCCTTCAGAAGTTTTAGGGTTGACAGATTTGGGGGTTTTCAGAAATGTTAGGGTTGTGAAAGGATGTGTGCAGGGCTAAGAAAGGAATACACGAGAGAGAGAGAGTGAGGAATGAACATACAAAATCTAGAAAAATAAAACACGTTTATGCCCTAAACGACGACGACGGTTGATTAAAACCGCCCTAGGAACCGTCGCAAACTGGTTAGTATGGTGGCGGCGGTTGACGAAAACCGCCTCAGAAAACGTCGCGATGTGAAGGTGAGGGCGGTTATTTCAGAACCGTCGCAGGCCAAGTGTCGCAAACTTAAAAATTTCTTGTAGTGTATGGAGATTTGTGGGTTTAGCTTTTGCTGTTGTTGGACTGCTTTCTTATGCTCTCAGCTCTTCCTTCAACCATCTATTTGGAGAGTGGAATTTATTGAAGATATATATTTACAGCTTCTTCAGTTTCATCATTTGTCTATTGATTTTGTTTGCAATATTATGGCAACACTCGATAAGTCTTCGGTTCAAAGCTCATTCAGCATTTCTGGTATTGACAATTACCTCTGTCTATTCCTTTTTCTCTGATAAAATTATTAATGGAAAACCAGATGCATATAGCCTCATTTCATGTGCTGCCTTTGCTCTCATGTCACTTAGTTTGACAAGGCAAATTCAATGCGGATTCGTAGTCGATCTTATGTACTTTTATCTTGGATGTCTAATTGTTCAACTCATGAAGATTAAATTGTTGTTATCTATTGTTGGAATTGGTTATAGTTACTGCTTATTATTTTTCGTTCTTCTTTCTCAGACTTAAATGTTACACAAGAAAATCAGTTTCATGGACTCGAAGAACAACAAGTAGTTATTCAAGTTGATTCAAAACAGCTAGAAAATATCAGTAGTGGTAGCATCATACAACACTTTCGTACATGTCAGGAACTGATTCTGCAACGGTTCCTAACTTGTATGAATGAGCTTAAGCAAAACAACTCAAATATTGGTAAGATGCTTTTGCAGGAGGTTGAAGGTAACTATAAGTTGGTGGTGACTGATCACAACTTCATAACTGATGCCCTGTCAAATGAAACAATCAATCACCTTAAGGAAACAGTGAAATCGATGGTGAATGTTGGATTTGAGAAAGAGTGCTATGAGATTTATAGCAGTTATCGTAAAGAATGGTTGGAAGATTTGTTAATAAATAAATTATTAGCATTAGGAAAGATGGGATTACAGGAATACGTGATTGGAAGATGGATTAAAACTTCAAAGGTTGCTCTTAGAATATTATTTCCCAGTGAACGTCACTTATACAATACTGTTTTCTCTGAGCCCACCTATGCATCATGTAGTCTCTATTTCTCAAAGATTTGTTGTGGAGCGACGATACAGCTGCTGAATTTTGCTGATTCATTTGCAAATCGAAGTCCTTCAGCGTGGCGTTTGTTTAAAACCCTTGACTTATTGAATCATTGTTTCATGCTTCTTTGGTGAATGAAGCAATTAAAATAAAGAATAGATTTGCTGAAGTAAGTAGAGACATTTTCATGGAATTTGGTAAATTGATATTTGTTACGCCAGACGCAGACTTAGATTGTTGGGCGGATGGTGGGGTTCATCCAATGACAAGTGAGGCCTCTGGCTACATCCTCATGGCTTTCTGGTCAAGGGAAAATCTGGAAAGAATTTTACTAGAATACCCCTTGGTTGTTGTCGATGGAATGGGAAAATATTTATTCTTTTCGCAAATGGAGATGATAATGGTGCAGTTTGAGAGAAAATTGGAAGCTAAGTCACAAATTTATGAGGACCCTACTTTGCGCCATTTTTTCATGATGAATAATCTAAGTCACGTTGAGTACAAATTGAAAACTGTTTGGAATTATAGGTTCTTTAAAAACAAGGGGCGATACTTTGAACTCTATTATAATAGCTCATGGAATAAGGTGAAAGATTTTTTGAAGATGGATATCAATTCTGAAGTAGATTCAATGAAAGACAATCTCAAAACAAGGGGCGATACTTGCATTAGTTCAATTTCTACAACCGAGCCAGTAAAACAAAAATAGAAAAGGAAACAGAAATTTAGCGAGCAAAAAACATACAATCACATAAAGAGAATGGCCACAAAACTTTCGCAGTATATCAAAACATGAAGGAAAAGAAAAAAAGGAAGCATACCTATATGATTCTGAGCACAAGTGTTATATATTACACAGCCACAAATTCTTAGACCTATATATATCCGAAGAGTGTCGTGCGCGTTGCAATACTCTGATAAAACTGAAAAGAGTGTATAGAGCTACCTTATGTTCCAATTTCCAATTATATGGTTCGAGCTGAGGCCGTAACAGATGAATCCGATAACAGCATTAAAACAAGGCAGAATTCGCATAATTCGAGTCCACATGGACGCCATCGATGTGAATCAAATGGCTTGATTGGATTCACTAAAACAGAACAAGATTCATTGATCGTAGATTTATTGAGATCTCTTTTCTTAGCTAACTCCCGGTCATTTTTCAAGAGGAATTCAACAAAACCCTGACATTGCTTGAATTAAAAACCCAAGATTATTACGTGGCTTCATTTTCTTTAATTTTTTTTTTTTTTTATAAAGAAAATCTCAATGCATCTAAAATACTATTCCTCATAACTCAATTATTAATTAACAAAGTCATTAATTACATACATATTAAAAATAATTACATTTTCATTTATGATTATTTAAATTTTACTTATAATATCTGACCACTAATTATATAAATAAAGATAATCATTGACACTTAAAGATAATGAAAATAATTGTTGGAGTATTAAATATTTTTTAAAATTGATCAATGGTGAACCATAAAATATATGTAGTTATTAGAATTTAAATATTTTTTAAGAATGGTCAATATGAACCATAGTCCATATTAAACACTTAGGACTCATAAAGTTTTTAACTATAGAATGATGGAATTTTTAATGGCTAAGTACAAATAAAAAACATGTTAATCATGTCTAAAATGAAAAATAGACTTCTTTTAATTTTAACTAATAAACTTAACTAACTTTGAGATATAATAGAAACCATCATTTCTATTATGAGGACCAACAACTAATTCAAAGGTAGGCTTAAAATGTCACGACTCAAAAATTAAATGGCGTTATCAATGCAAGTTATACTCATAGTCTCATAAGCCTATTAAGTAACTTAAAAATTAAACAACTACATCGTTCTCAATAACCATTTTTAATATTTTTTTATCGAATTTTCGATAAAGTATCTTCTGTAACTTCAACATTCCTAAATTTATAAAATTTTTGTTTAACTTTTAATTCAGTCATAATTCAAATAACATAATCTAATTGTTTAATACACTAAAAAAAAAAACTTTTTAGACTCCAAAATAGCTACAAATTACATCAGACTTTACAAAAAAATGGTTCTCGATCAAAGAGGCCTATCCAAAAGAAATATGGTCGAGACTTGAATCTACTAATAGCTTGTTACTCAGCTGTTTAGGGTAAGTCACAAAGACTTAGTAATGAGACAACAACCACCATCAATTAAAAGGGAAACACAAAAGGCACGACTAGTTTTACAATCTGGTGACAATTATGCTAAACAATATTACTTAAATATTAAAAATTCAGTTAATAACGAAGCAAAATCAAAATGAACAACCTTAAAATCATCATAAAAATCAAACAAGTAGAAATACAAATTCTTGATAATCAAGAGATGGCTTTATCTCACTGATAGTCATTTCCTCCTAAGGATGACATTTCCTTTAGGGTGACTTCATCTAATGGATAATCTTCTCCTCTCAATCTCACAACACATCAATTAGGGAGCTTACATCTCATTAATAGTCATCTCGTCCTACAGATGACATTTCTTATAAGGGTGACTCTATCTACAGGTAACTCTCCCTAATCTAAACGAGGTAACTAGGTTCACTTAACGCCGTTAACGATTTAATATTTATAACAACGATTTCCCAAAATACGTATTTAAAATCATTTCTCATTTCATCGTAATTCATGAAAAATATATTCAATTGCATAACAATTCAATATTTAAATATTTCTAATATATACGTAAATCGAACTAATAACATGTTATATAATAAATATCATTAAAATAAATAAATGACGAAATCGAGATAAATTTAAAATGTTGTGTTTTTCAAATTTTAAAATAAATACTTTAACATAAAAAATGAGTAAAATAATAATTATAGCATTATACAAATATATGATGATGAGTGTCGTCAACTCACAAGTATGGAGAATAGTCTAAATTTATTCTCTAACAACTCTCAAAATAGTAGGCATGACCTTAACTTATAATTATGAGTAAAGTGGGTATTTAGTGTGTTTTATTTATTTATTTATTTATTTATTTATTTATTATTATTGTTATTAATAATAATAATAATTATTATTATTATTGTTATTATTATTATTATTAATTTAAAAACATGAAATGGCGTGTCATGAAATTTGGTACATAGACCTAATTGTTGGTGATTGATTATCCAACCCCCTAATTTTACTTATTAGTGAAAAAAACACTAACCAAATCAAGTTTAATAGTATAAAACAGAAAAATATCTACAAAACTGATAAAATTAAAGTGTTTAGAATATTTATATATCTAGATACATAACAAATTGAAAACATCACAATCATTAATTGAATTTGTAATATGTTGAAGCTAATATATCAATTTAAATAAAACAAATATCACAACAAGACAAAAATCAAACAACGTCACTTTAAGTTCAAGACAATGAATAAAACAATGTCAAACTCGAATGGTAAAATCACGAACAAAACATGAAAGAAAAAATAAATATATTTAAAACCCAATTATTTATATATAAGAAAAAGAAATATTAGATAAGTTTTTTCAAGAGAAAAAATAATGTGGTAAACCATCTTTTCTTATTGATTAAGTAAAACATAAGTGTTTCGATTTTCATACTTTATAAAAAAGTTCAATAAATAAATTCTTTATCCCTTCAACTCTAATCTTATATGTGTCTCTATGTAAATCAATCCATGCATCTTATCTTATAACTTCAAGTGGAAGATATTTTGAAATGGAAATTCAAATAAATCAAAATAGAGATCCACTTACAAGTCATGTAGACAATGACTTTCAAGTCAATTTATGAATACGTCAGTTTTTGGACTACAATGAAGTAGAAAATTAATAAAGTGTTTTCATTTTGACTAAGAAAAACTACTAGTTACGTAAGTATAATAATTGAGGTAATAACAAAAAATTTTATATTATATAAAAAAAATAAGATGCTATAATAAATAATAAATTCTTTAAAAGAAATAATATTATAAAATTCTTAAAATAAAACTTTACAGCTGAAATTTTTTAATAATTAAAATATTTAAGATTGGTCATTTAATAACTAATTATGAAATAAAAATACTATGTCTAGTTATTCTTATTTACTAATCTTATTAGGCTCATTTGTTTCGAGTTGGAGGCATGATCACGCCTATCATTTTTTTTTTGCATGCCTATCACTTTAAATGTAGTAAAATTACATAAAGAAATTTAAATGTGTTTTTTTT